>CM038681.1:238244565-238573443 GCA_021605205.1 Aegilops longissima
ACTTGGTCTTCTTCTTCGCCGGAGCTTCAAAGGCAAGTGACTTGCGATCCGCTTGCGCCGCCGCTTCCCGGAGATCTTCTCAAGCGCAGATAAGAGCATCCTTCTTGTTGCCGTGACAGAAGTGACACTTATCGGGCCCGCATCTTCAAAGATGTTGTATGCATAGTGAGAGGCTGCCATGAATTTGGCGAGGCCGACGGCAAGTATCCCATTGTAGGGCAATGGAAAGTCAAGAACGCCAAAAGTGACCCTCTCGCCCCGAAGTTCAACTCACGCCAAATGTCACCGATAACGTGATCTTTCCTTCGCTTGCTCCTTCCCGGATTGATTCTTGAATGTGCCGGTCTCTTCGAGCTCGCCATCGTGATCCGAGTTTCGGAGTACCGCGGAGGAGATCAGGTTCAAGCCGCCCCGCCAAACTAGCATCTTAGTGACCTTGAGGTTGCGGATAGTTGGTGAAACCAACATCGGCAAGCACCCGACCGCAGTTATGCGATCGGGGTGGTCCTCAATATCAAAGATGATAGGCGTCTGGACCATTTCGAGGCTTGCGGACTCGACGGATGGTTCTACCGCATTGACTTCCCGCATCCACCGCTTGAGTCGGGCGATGTGAAGTATGCAGAAGCACCGCCAACGCCAAGACCTCTGTGGCTTCTCGAACTCCTTCTCATCGGTCTCGCATCATCCATATCTTCACCGCCGCCGCCATCTTCATCCTGTCGCGCCGCGGGAGGTCTGCCTCCTTGCCGCCGCTTGGCCTTGCTGGCCCCTCCCCGCCGGGCGCTTTTTGTCGACTCCTCCAAAGACCTTCCTGGCTTTCTCCTTGTCGCCGTCAGATTCAGCCTTTTGTTGCTCGACGAGCTGCTCGACCTTCTTGCAGCTCGAGGTCATGGCCCTTGGTGCGGTGGACCTTGCAAGATCGCTTGTTGGTGACGCCCCGCTTGTCGGCGACCGCCACACCGGCAGCTTGGTGCCGCGGCAATCTCCTTGCCGAGCTACCAACTTTGGCTTTCTTGGCGCCACCTCCGCTGCCGGACTGCTCAACGACTAGCACATCTTTGCCTTTCTTCTTCCCGTTGTTCCGTCACGGTTCTTCTTTGCCGGGCAGCCTCCTCACTATCGATCCTCCCGCTTCGCTAGCCTCCGGGAGTCTCCTCCTTCCTCAAAGACGCGCACACTTGTCGCCGTGGCATGTAGCTCACCGACGCCTCGATCTTGCACATCGCCATCTCCTCCCGCATCCTGCGGTTTTCGACGCTCATGGAACGCTACTGATTGTGTGGGATGTTGTGTTGTGGCGCGGCTGAATCTCTCAATGAACTTGCGCAGGGCTCTCCTTCCTTCGGGCAAGCAGATGAAGGTCGCTTCTTGGCTATGAGGCTTGTGGTCACCAGAAGGCGCCGACAAACCGATGGCATAGGTCTGCCCAGAGGATATGGAGTTGTCCGCAAGTGCATGAGCCAGATCTCGACGTTGGGCTTGAGCACCAGGGGAAGTAGTTGGCCAGATCTTGTCGCCTCGCCCTGCAGCTTGCACCGCGATGGTGTAGATGCCGAGGAACTCGACGGATGCGACTTGCCGCCATACTTCTCTGCACGCTCGCTTGAAGTCTTCATGTCGGGCCATCGACTTGCCGCAGCTCACGAGTGAACGCAGGGCAACCTATCACAGACGGCAAGTCGCCTCGTTCTTCGGGCGCATGCATGTCGACAGAGGGCCCAGCGCTGGTCTCGATTGACGCCGCGCTTTCTTCGGGCGCCGATGCGAAGTTCGAAGCGCCTTCTTGCCGCTGCTCGTGAAGAACTTGGCGCTGATCGCGACGAGCTCGTGGATCTGGCGATGCGGTGGAGTCGCTGCCGAGGTGGATCCGGCGAAGTCGGTGATCTTGGCCTTCGGGTGGAGAGTGCATGGTGGTTGCACCCCACCGTTTCGCCGCCGCCGTTCGTGCTCGGTAGTCCTGCCGCAGCAAATAAGCATTCGGCTGTCATGGAGTGTCGCTGCTGGCGGCCGATGAGACTTCAATGGTGGCCTCCATTCATCGATCTTGTCCGCCGCTGAGGGTAATCCAGAGCAGCTTGAGCTCGCGCCAAAGCTTCGCTGGAGTGGCGGGCGGCAAGGGCGAACGGTGCGAGGAGCGGATATGCTCGACTTCTAACTATGTTAGAAGGAGCAGATCCCGCCCAGCGACGCGCTCACTCGTGCCAGCCTGCTGGCGCATGCTGGTCTTGAGCATCCCGAGATCCACTAGCTCGATCTTGGCCCAACGAACGATGGTACCGCGAGTACCATGACGTTGTCGGTCCCGCGCCTCCCCGAGATGGGTGCGGTGCATGTACGGACGCCGAGGTCCGCGCAGCCTTGTCCTTGACCTGGTAGCACCGTGGCCTCGCCGACGCCTCGTTTTTCCGGCGGCGCCTACCCCACCACCCATTTGTTCGATGGTGGTGGGATCGACGGGACGGATCTGTTGTCGCCAAGCCTTCTTCTTCGGTGGCATGTCGATGAAGAAGATGAAGATGTTGCTCATGTGAACGCCGGATCAAGTTCACACAATCTCGACGCCCCCTACCTGGCGCGCCAAAGATGTCGAGGAAGCTGATCCACGAACACCTATGGGACCGGCGGGCCGAGTCCCTTTCGATTCGGCAGGGGGCAGAGATCGCACGAAGAGCAGATCGAGGCAAAGCACACGAGCAGTTTACCCAGCTTCGAGCTCTCGAGAGATAACACTCCCTACCGCTGCATGTCCGAATGTATTGAGTTCTGCTAGGGAGCGCCGAGAGCTACAAAGATACTCCAGCTGCTAACGAGACCTAGCGTGAGTGTTTTCGCTTCAACCAAACCTCATCTACGCTATGCATGGGCCTCCTTTTATATGCTCAAGGGTCTTCGACAGTGGCAACGAGACAAGGGCAAAATGGAAAAGGAGTTGCGTTGGTACAGCTACTTGTACAGTTGTATCATACCTAACCCCGACGGCAGGGACAAAGGCATTAAATGCCCGCTCACGCCGCCCAAACAAAGGCAAACAAGGATCGCTGTGGGCGCCACCGCCACACGATGGCAATCTTGTCGCCGCCACATCACAAGACCGCTGGGTCAAGACAGCTTTCACCACGCCGCTACCGAAAGGTCCTGTGGCACATCGCTGGTGTGTGCCGAGCGCAGTACAGAGTGATGGTTTGCCGCTGCAAGCGCTTTGCCGCGCCGCTGTCTTGTCGTGTTCCGAAACTTGTCGCCGCTGCCTTGCCGGACGCTGCGGCGCAGCGCAAGTTCCTTGAGATGCCTTGTTATCCTTCCCGCAAGCTCCTCTTGCCGGGCCTTGTCTCCTTGGCTTGAATACTTTGTTCTTGAATGGCTCCAAAGGAACCACGGAGGACCTTGGCGGTCACCCGCAAGCCTTGCTGCTGGTGTCAGAATCGCTCAGGCATGAGTTCGGGATACTAGGGTACCCCTACTCTAGTACACCGACAATTTCAATCAGACATAAAAATGCTCAAACCTCCCCGCCATGCCATGACTAACACTTAGATGAGAAGTTAATAACAAGCTTTAATACCAATATTTCTACTAACCAATGATCATGAACCAATATCCTTTCATATTATCACATCAATATAATTAAACCATGCATTTCATATTTAGTGATCTACACCGATTATCCCCCTTGAATAAAAGCAAAAATTTAAGATAACTATTTGGTTGCCTCCCAACAAGCGTTATTGTTTTACGCACCTAACTATGCATAATGCATAGTTTCAAGTATTGTCATCTTTTGTTTCCAAATGCTTTTTAACAAAATACTCAAAAACCTTTCACATTAATTCTCTATTCTCATGATCTAGTTTGCTAGTAGGAGAACGTAAATAATTGAAGGGACCTTGTTTGGTAAATTTAATGCTCATTAATTAAAACTCCGAATGATCACCATAGAGATCCTCATATAAAACATGTCTTTCATCATCAATAGGATCTCTAGTTGTTCTTTGAAACCACTATTCACTAAATCCTTCATCAATTCCCTTAGTGATCCATTCAAGTTTATCACAAGTATTATGGTACAAAGTTTTGTTTAATTCACCATAAGGAACTTTCTTTCTAATATTTTCAGCATAAGCAAAATAATAATTAGATTCCAACCTGCGTATGGTGTCCTTATCATGAAGGGTATCTTCTATTGGAGGATGCTCATAACTTATTTTATAAAAGGCAAGGATATCCCTAGCTTCTCAAATTATATAGTCAACTTCATGCATAAGGATAATAGTGGCAATCTTTTTAGCCTTAGGATTATGAATATTGGGAAGTTCAAATAATATCGTTTGTAAGGAGGGATGAATATGCAAGAAGTTTCTCTCTATTTTAACCACAAGCATAGCAATGGCATCCACATAGAAATTTTTCTTATCAAGAAACGATCCTTTAATTAGTGGTACGACTCCCGTGCAATTAAAGAACTATTGAATAATATTCTTCCCAACAATATTCCCGCTACCCACATGATAAGTTCTAGTTTTAAAGATTGTGGGAGTTTCATTATGAGGAACTTCGTTCTTGTAGCGACCAGACCTCAAACAGTTTGATCTCTGTGCTCAGGTGTCATCCCTGGATCAGTAATGCTGACATCACACAGTACTTGAAGGATTTATAACAGAGTAGCAATCACACACTCATTACATCGAATGTCTCAAAAGAGAACTTAGCAAAATAAATATGGCTTAAGTCTATCTAAATAACGATAACAGCGGAAGGCTTGGAAGATAAGCGAGTCCATCAACTCCAACGGCATCACTGAGTATAGAACCACGACCTAAGCACCTTACTCGTCGTCTGAAAAGTCTGCAACATGAAAAGTTGCAGCCCGAAAACGGGTCAGCACATGGAATATGTTGGCAATGTAACACATAGAGAGTAATGAAAGAGCAAGCCTATACTACATGCATATATGGCTGGTGGAAAGCTCTATGGTTACAGTTTTGCGAAAAGCCAATTTTTCCCTACTACAATGGAATAAATTTATTTAACTATCATGGTGGTTGTTAAACATTGAGAATGGTTGACAGCATCCTCAATCCCAATTAAAGTAGTCATCATTAAAACCCAACAGTATTAATTAAAGTAACATGATGAGATTCACTTGACAATCCAAGTACTAGATACTCAAGATGTCCATAACCAGGGACACGGCTAATCATGATTAGTTTATACACTCGATCTCCTCCGTTTGATTCCTCGCACTACATGGTGTTTGAGAAACGGATGACCGAGACATAGTCTTTCAGAAGCGCTAGCACCTTACGAATGGGTAGACCGTACCAACCTACAACCCCTACATCAGCTAGTCTACCACAAAGAGTTCGTGACGACTTAATCAACTATGCTAGAGCCCATAGTAGCATGTGGCTGCACACGTAAGTTTCTAGCATGAATAATCTTATGATCCCTTTGAGCCCGGGTGGCGGTCCATAAAAATAGGCAAATCCTGCCTACCCAGTGCCAAGATAGGCAAACTCGAATAGCCAGTACCTCAATCCACCCGATGTGTGTTTGTTGCCACCTTAGGTAAACCATTTATTAACAATCTCACATCTGTCATGGATATTCACTCAAACCCAATCCACGCCTACAAGCATAGCATGGCATAATAAGCAAACGAGAAGTAACTCCCAAGGGTTTGAATATAAATCGTAATAGGTACTACTCAAACTACTTCCCAAAACCCACAATTTAATTAGATCCTAATCATGCAATGTTTGAGGATTGATCTAATGCATAAAACTGGTATGGAAAGTATATGATCAAAGTGTTACTTGCCTTGTCGATGATTCACAAACCTAGAGACTCAAGTAACAAAGCGGCGACTCGGGTATTCTATCGCAAACAAACAAACAAGCATACAATAAGTACTCATCTAATGCATGTAAAACTCAAATAAGAGATCTAGCCGAAAGTTCAACTTAAGAACTCGTTTGCAAAAGAATCAAATCAAACGAAGCAATGAAAGTCAAACGGCGAAGAAAACAGCTTGCTTTTACTATCCGACCTAGGTCAAATTTTACAGAAACAAAAACTGGTTTAAGTTGGTTATTCGGAAATTTTACAGAAACAAAAACTGATTCCGATAAACGAGCGAAAAGTTATACTAAAACGAAAATCGGATCAGAAATCGCGATCAGAAAAATCGCGGATTAAATCCGAGAAAAAGAAAAACGACGAACAGGTTAACGAACGAACGTTCGTTATCTAGATCTAAACGACGAACACGTTCGTCAAAACGAATGAACGAGCGAACGCTCGCTATTTAACTAAACCAAAAATAAATAAACCGATCTGATAAAAAAACGTAAATAAAAAACCCGATGAAAACCGACGGAAAAACCGAACGGATTTCGAGGCACCTCGGCGGGTGTGTCGGCGGCAAGGGTCATGCTCCGGTATGCGCTGCTGGGCGGCGGAGTAAGTGCAGGGCTAGGTGCAGGGCTAGGTTCGGGGGCAAGGCGGTTGGGTGGGCTGGTTTCTCGGCTTATAAAGCCTAGGCGGGCCGAGTCCTGGCCGACACGGCCCGTAGGTCGGCTTCGCTTTTTTGAAATAATTCCGCAGAAAATCAAACGAAAGAAATACTAAACGGACTCCAAAAATCCCGAAATAATTTTTCCCCGACTTCTAAAATCAAGCCGGACTAGATGAACATTTATTTGGGGCCTAAATGCAATTTTGAAAACGCACATTTTTCCTAAATTCAAATAAAATGGTGAAAAACTCCAAAATAAAATCTTATTTGATTTTATTATTAAATCCTCAATCTTTCTTTATTTTGGGGAAGTCATTTTATTCCCTCTCTCATATTTTTATAGTAGAAATAATTGATGATAAAATAATTAAAATTAAATGATCCTATTCTCAAAATTTGAGAAAACTCAAATATGAAAATAACGAAATCCCCAACTCTCTCCATGGGTCCTTGAGTTGCGAGAATTTCTAGGATCCAAAACCCAAAGCAATTAAAATATGATATTCATTGATGATCTAATGTATAACATTCCAAATTGAAATTTTGGGATGTTACAAACCTACCCCTTAAGATGAATCTCACTCGAGATTCCTGGCCGACTAGAAAATAGGTGAGGGTGGTCCTGCTGCATCTTCCTCTCGCCCCTGTGTGGCTTCATCCTCGCAGTGGTGGCTCCAATCGAACTTTGCAAAACTTAATGACCTTGTTATGGGTGACTCGGCGCATATTCCGAATTTTGACCGCTTCTCCTCATAGGTCAAGTCATTACTCAACCAATCGCTTAAGTGGCACAATATTTCTCAAGGTATATCAGCCATCTCCGCATGACACTTCTTCACCGGGAAACGGAAACACATCGTGAACACCGAGAATCCTCTGCAGTTCCAACTTATACGCAACTTCTCCCATGCGCCCAAGACTTTGTACGGTCCCACAAAACGTGGCGCTTAACTTTCCTTAACTCCAAAACGCTTAATTCTCAAGTGGGGATACTCAAGATAAACTCGGTCTCCGACTTCAGAACCGCCTCCTTGCGCTTTGAATCTGCATAACTCTTCCGCTCGGATCGGGCTACCTTGAGCCTATCGCTAATCAACTTCACTTTCCGCTCGCACTCTTAATCAAATCCGTCCGAACAACCGGCGGTCTCCAACTTCATCCCACAACAATGGGGTCCTCGCACCTCCTTCCGCATAAAGCTTCGAAGGTGCCATCTTCAAGCTGGTTTGGTAACTGTTGTTATAAGAAAACTCCGCATATGGCAAGTTATCATCCCAACTTGATCCATAATCCAAAGCACATGCTCTCAACATATCCTCCAAAATTTGGTCGACCTTTCGTCGTCTGTCCATCCGCTCATGGATGGAAAGCAGTACTAAACTCTAGTTCGTTCCCAAAGTTTTGTGCAACCGCTTCCAAAACTTTGAGGTGAATTGGGTTCCTCTATCGACACGATACTCCTAACTCCATGCAAACATACAATTCTGGTCATGTATATCTTAGCCAATTTGGCATCGTTGTAGGTAGTCTTCACTGGAATGAAATGAGCTACCTTCATCAAACGATCGACTACAACCCAGATCGAGTCATAGCCTGAATGAGTCTTGGGTAATCCCGTGATGAAATCCATGCCTAGTTTATCCCACTTCCATTCGTGTATTGGTAAAGGCAGTAATAATCCTCCGCTTCTTCGATGTTCTCGCTTCACCTCCGACATACATCACAAACCGCTACATACTCGCAATATCCTTCTTCATTCCGTCCACCGAAAGTATCCTTCAAATCCAAATACATCTTGGTATTTCCGGTGAATCGAGTATGGTGAATCATGTGCTTCTTGCAAAATCAACCTCCTAATATCCGGATCACTTGGCACATAAACGCGGTCTTCAAACCATAAGGTATCGTGCTCATCCTCACGAAATCCCTTAGCTTTTCCCTTGGTCATTTTCTTTAATAGAGGCAATCTTTGTCGGCCTTCCGAGCTTCTCCGATTCTATCCATCAAGGTTGATCAATCTCCTATGCTGCTACATAGCCTCTCGAACTATTTCCAAACATAGCTCTCTAATCCTCGCTAATTCCTTTGGTATTTCTCCCATCATTAGTGTATTGACATGGCTCTTACGGCTCAATGCGCCGCCACAACATTAGCCTTCCGGATGGTAATGCAATCTCATATCATAATCCTTGATGAGCTCCAACCATCTCCTTTGTCCGAGGTTTAACTCCTTCTCGCGTGAAAATGTACTTCAAACTCTTGTGATCCGTGGTACACCTCACAATGATTTCCAATAAGGAAATGTCTCCATGTTTTCAATGCATGCACTACGGCTGCTAACTCCAAATCATGCGTGGCATAATTTAATTCGTGATGTTTCAGTTGTCGTGAAGCATACGAAACAACTCTTCACTCCTGCATGAGCACTGCTCCAAGTCCTCGACGTGAAGCGTCGCAATACACCTCATAATCTTTAGTCTGTCTGGCAGAATCAACACCGTGAGGTAACCAAACGCTTCTTGAACTCCTGAAACTAGCCTCACACTCTTCAAATCCATATAAACTTGGTATCCTTCTTCAACAACTCCGCCATAGGTTTTGCTATCTTGGAGAAATTTCAATAAACCTCCGTAGTATCCTCGCCACCAAGGAAACTCAATCTCTCCAATCGTTGTTGGTGCTTCCCACTTGGTCACAAAGGATAACCTTTGTGGGGTCAACCGCTATTCCTTCTTCGGATATAACGGTCCGAGGAACCCTACTTCCTTCAACCGTAACTCACATTTGCTGAACTTGGCATATAACTCGATGTTCTCTCGAGCTTCTCCAAGACTAATCGCAAATTTTCCTTATGTT
Source organism: Aegilops longissima (assembly GCA_021605205.1). Lineage (NCBI taxonomy): Eukaryota > Viridiplantae > Streptophyta > Magnoliopsida > Poales > Poaceae > Aegilops > Aegilops longissima. Next base: position 238,253,936 of record CM038681.1, read on the forward strand.
CTTCTTCATTCTTCGAGTAAACCAGAATATCATCAATGAACACCACGATTTAACTTATCCAAAACTCCATAAACACCTTGTTCATCATGTTCATAAATAGGCAAAAGTTAGTCGCACTAAATGACATAACGGTATACTCATACAGCCCGCACCGTGGTAAAAGCCGCCTTAGGTATATCCCGCCTCGAATCTTCAATCGATGGTATCCCGATCGCAAATCGATCTTGGAAAATACCTTAGCTCCTTGCAATTGGTCAAACAAGTCGTTGATCATCGGCAATGGGTACTTGTTCTTAATGGTCACTTCATTCAATCCTCGGTAATCAACAACCATTCTTAATGATCCATCCTTCTTTTCCACTAGAAGTACAGGTGATCCCCAAGGCAAAGAACTTGGGCGAATAAAACCTTTATCCAGTAACTCCTTAATCTGCTTCTTAATTTCTTCCAAATCTTGCGCGGGCATCCTATACGGTCTCTTACATATCGGCCCAAAGGTTCGCAATAGCTCAACCAGAAACTCAATGTATTTGTCCGGTGGCATGCCCGCAACTCTTCCGGGAACACGTCCGTAATCCTTCACCACCGTACTTCCTCCCGCACAACTCCCGATAAGGTATTTACATGTGCCTTCCTCGCTCATGCCGTGATACATACCTAATCCTCCTTCCTTCGGGTAGTAAGCAAAATCGCCTTATAGGCGCAATCAATGTTCCTCCGCACTTTGATAACCAATCCATGCCTAATATCACATCCAATCCTTGTGATTCCAAACTATTAGGTCCGAGGGAAATAAGTAGTTTCCAATCTTAATGGCAATCGATCGCACCATATACTTGCCATATATTCCGCCCCGTGAGGTTACTAACATGGGTGACCTAAGGGCTTGGGTTGGCAATTTATACTTATCCACAAATCCCTTGATATGTATGAATGCGATGCACCAAGATCGAAAAGAACAACCGCAGAAAAGTCTTAACCAAAACTTACCTATTATCGTGATCCGGCCGAGCTTCAACCTCCTCCACGGTAACGTGGTTCACCTGTCCCCTGTTGAAAGGGTTCGGTTTCTTTCCCGACCTTCCATTGCCATTTCCATTTTGGGATTCAGTACATTCATTTGCATAATGCCTAGTCTTATTGCACTTAAAGCAAGTGATTTGGCTCAGTCTCTTTGGTGGGTTGACGGGTTGGTGCGGTTTTGTCCATTGCTTCCTCCATTCCTGCTTCCATTCTTGGTGCCATTATGATTGTGCGAGCTACCTCCTCCATGGGTATGCTGAAATTGTCCTCCGCTCTTCGGGTAAAGCGTAGCTTCACGAGCTCCGTAATTGTGCTTCCTTGTCCATACTTCCTCTTGCGGTTATCAATCTGCTGTTGTTTCACTTCAATCATAAGCGCACGATCTACCAACTCCCGTAGTTGTTGAAAGTGGCTACCATCAACTGCATGCTCATCTCATCATTCAGTCCTTCTAGAAACTTCTCCGCTTAGTTGCATCTGTAGCAACGCTATCCGGGGCATAACGTGCTAACTTGCTAAAATCATCCACATATCGCCAACCGTCTGGTCCTCCTTGGCGCAAGTTATGAACTCACGCTTCTTCATGGCCATAGCTCCTCTGCTGAAACATGGGCAGACGGAAAGCTTGCTGAAACTGATCCCATGTGACAAAGTTGTCTACAGGATAAGTGGTGTAAAATTCTCCCACCATGCCGCTATGGGTCCTTCAAGCTGATGTGCGCAAATTTCACCTTTTCCCCATCTCAGACATCCCGCAGTGGCCAACTCCTCCCTATCTTATGGAGCCAATCATCTGCAACAATCGCTCGGTGCTACCGAAAACACCAATGGATTTAGCCTCAAGAAACGAGTCGATGGTCAACAGTGGTGGTGGCGGTGGGTTGTTGTTGTTGTTGTTGTTGTTGTTGTTGTTGTTGTTGTTGTTGTTGTTGTTGTTGTTGTTGCCTTGGTTCTGCATCAATGTTTGAATCAAGGCATTCTGCTGCTAAATCAACCGAGTGATCTTCGCGGAAAACAAACCGGTCGCGCCCTGAGGCATCTGGGTTGTAGAAAAGAAGAGAGAATAGAATAGAATGAGGTCTAGGAGAAAACACTACCCATATGCACATGAGACAAAAACACACAATATCACTCCAATCAAATCAAACAAGGGCATACAATGGTTTAACTATCATTACAAAGTGCTGGACTAAAACTAATTTTTAATGGGGAAATTCTACTATCGTTATGGTGGTCAACTAGAAAACTGTCCGATGAAGATTCCATGATATCTGCTCCAGCTTCATCAACAAAGTCATCATCACCGCTGCCGGATCCGAGTCGGTGTCGCCGATGATGATATAATTATCCGGCAAGTGGATTCGCCATCTTCTCCTTTGGGTGCCGAACCTCCCATGAATACTCCAATCTTCTCCTTAAGGTCGCTGCTCGCCTTACTAGAGCGACGATCTCTTCCATATAGTCTTCACGTAGCCTTAAGTTCTTCTTCTAGCTCCTTGATCTTGGTCATAGCCTTTGTAGATCCTCCATACCGCAAGACATCCTGGTTCTCCGCATCGGATGTGCTGGTTTAATTCCTGGATATAAGCTGCATTGATCTATCCCTCCCGGTGCCGATCATCTCCCATTGCTCATCTCGCGCCCACAAATCTGGTAGATAGTATTCTTGAGATCATTGTGGTAAACTTCTCCAATTCGCCCATGGCGATGTGGGCTGCCATGCTATTTCCTAGGCTCCAAGTTGGTGCATCAAAGGAAAACTCTATGGGCCCGTGGATCGGTGCAAATGTCCTTCCCGAATGTGAAATTGAATCATCCAGCCCCTCTTCGGGTAAAGTGGCGTTGAAGGTCCCGTGAAGCTTGGTACTCCTATGTTCAGTATCTAGTGACTTCCTTCAAGTGGCATCCAAAGGGTGTAGCTTCATCCGTTGTGTGAACTTGTTCCTTGCTTCCGCCATCCTAAAAGAATAGAAAAGATGAGGAGTCGAAATGAGAAGAAAGAGTAGTGATCTAGGGCTTTAGCTTAGTGGTCATGTCCTACAACAACAGGTGCTCGATACTATCTTTGTAGCGACCAGCACCTCAAATACCGATCTCGTGCTCAGTGTCATCCTCGATCAAGAATGCCGACACCACACAAGATTTGAAGGATTTATAACAGAGTAGCAATCACACACTCATTACATCAAATGTCTCAAAAGAGAACTTAGCAAAATAAATATGGCTTAAGGCCATCTAAATAACGATAACAGCGAAGGCTTGGAAGATAAGCGAGTCCATCAACTCCAACAAAGATCATCGAGTATAGAACCACCACCTAAGCACCTTACTGTCGTTCAAAAAGTCTGCAACATGAAAAGTTGCAGCCCGAAAATGGGTCAGCACATGGAATATGCTGGCAATGTAACACATAGAGAGTAATGAAAGAGCAAGCCTATACTACATGCATATATGGCTGGTGGAAAGCTCTATGGTTACAGTTTTGCAAAAAGCCAATTTTTCCCTACTACAATGGAATAAATTTATTTAACTATCATGGTGGTTGTTAAACATTGAGAATGGTTGACAGCATCCTCAATCCCAATTAAACTAATCATCATTAAAACCCAATAGTATTAATTAAAGTAACATGATGAGATTCACTTGATAATCCAAGTACTAGATACTCAAGATGTCCATAACCAGGGACACGGCTAATCATGATTAGTTTATACACTCGCAGAGGTTTGTGCACTTTGCCCACAAGACTCGATCTCCTCCGCTTGATTCCTCGCACTACATGGTGTTTGAGAAACGGATGACCGAGACATAGTCTTCGTAAGCGCTTAGCACCTTACGAATGGGTAGACCGTACCAACCTACAACCCCTACATCAGCTAGTCTATCACCGTAAGAGTTCGCACAACTTAATCAACTATGCTAGAGCCCATAGTAGCATGTGGCTGCACACGGAAGTTTCTAGCATGAATAATCTTATGATCCCTTTGAGCCTGGGTGGCGGTCCATAAAAAACAGTAAATCCTGCTCACCTGTGTGCCTAGATAGGCAAATCTCGAATAGCCAGTACCTCAATCCACCCAGATGTGTGTTTAAGTTGCAACCTTAGATAAACCATTTATTAACAATCTCACATCTGTCATGGATATTCACTCAAACCCAATCCACGCCTACAAGCATAGCATGGCATAATAAGCAAACGAGAAGTAACTCCCAAGGGTTTGAATATAAATCAGGTAATAGGTACTACCTCAAACTACTTCCCAAAACCCACAATTTAATTAGATCCTAATCATGCAATGTTTGAGGATTGATCTAATGCATAAAACTGGGTATGGAAAGTATATGATCAAAGTGTTACTTGCCTTGCTGATGATCCGCGAAACCTAGAGACTCGAAGTAACAAAGCGCGACCGGTATTCCATCACGATAAAACCAACAAGCATAGAATAAGTACTCATCTAATGCACAGGTAAAACTCAAATAAGAGATCTAACCAGAAAGTTCAACTTAAGAACTCTGTTTTGCGAAAAGAATCAAATCAAACGAAGCAATGAAAGTCAAACGGCGAAAGAAAACAGCTTCGTTTTACTCATCTGGACCTAGGTCAAATTTTACAGAAACAAAAACTGGTTTAAGTTGGTTATTCGGAAAGAGGGTTTCGAGACGAAACTCCAGGCGCTTGAATCGCCTGATTCCGATAAACGAGCGAAAAGTTATACTAAAACGAAAATCGGATCAGAAATCGTGATCAGAAAAATCGCGGATTAAATCTGAGAAAAAGAAAAATGACGAACAGGTTAACGAACGAACGTTCTGAAGGAAATATGCCCTAGAGGCAATAATAAAGTTATTATTTATTTCCTTATTTCATGATAAATGTTTATTATTCATGCTAGAATTGTATTAACCGGAAACATGATACATGTGTGAATAAATAGACAAACATATAGTCACTAGTATGCCTCTACTTGACTAGCTCATTAATCAAAGATGGTTATGTTTCCTAACCATAGACGTGTGTTGTCATTTGATTAATGGGATCACATCATTAGGAGAATAATGTGATTGACATGACCCATTCCGTTAGCCTAGCACTTGATCGCTTAGTATGTTGCTATTGCTTTCTTCATGACTTATACATGTTCCTCGTAATTATGAGATTATGCAACTCCTGCTTACGGAGGAACACTTTGGTACTACCAAACGCCACAACGAATCGGGTGATTATAAAGGAGTACTACAGGTGTCTCCGAAGGTACATGTTGAGTTGGCGATTTCGAGATTAGGTTTTGTCACTCCGATTGTCGAGAGGTATCTCGTGGCCCTCTCGGTAATGCACATCACTATAAGCCTTGCAAACAATGTGACCAATGAGTTGGTTACGGATGATGCATTACGAACGAGTAAAGAGACTTGCCGGTAACGAGATTGAACTAGGTATTGATACCGACGATCAAATCTCGGCAAGTAACATACCGATAACAAAGGAACAAAGTATGTTGTTATGCGGTTTGACCGATAAAGAACTTCAGAGAATATGTAGGAGCCAATATGGGCATCCAGGTTCCGCTATTGGCTATTGACCAAGAATAGTTCTAGGTCATGTCTACATAGTTCTCGAACCCGTAGGGTCCACACGCTTAAGGTTTCGGCGATGCTTATATTATGAGTTTATGAGTTTTGATGTACCAAGGAGTTCGAGTCCCGGATGAGATCGGGACATGACGAGGAGTCTCAAATGGTCGAGACGAAAGATCGATATATTGGACGACTATATTCGAGTTCGAAAGGTTCCGAGTGATTCGGTATTTTTCGAGTACCGAGAGTTACGGAATTCGCCGGGAGTATATGGGCCTTATTGGGCCATACGGGAATAGTGGAGAGAGGCTAAAGGAAGGAGGCCTGCGCCCTCCGTCCGAATTGGACAAGGGGCGCCCCCTTTCCTTCTTCCTCTCCCCTCTTTCCCTTCTCCTACTCCAACAAGGGAGGTGGAATCCTACTAGGACTAGGGAGTCCTAGTAGGACTCCACACTTGGCGCGCCTCCTAGGGCCGCCACCTCCCCTTGCTCCTTTATATACGGGGCAGGGGCACCCCATGACAACACACAAGTTAATCTACGGATCGCTCTTAGCCGCAGCGGTGCCCCTCCACCATATTCCACCTCGGTCATATCGTCATGAGTTTAGGCGAAGCCCTGCGCCGTAGAGCATCATCATCGCCACCACGCCGTCAGGTCGACGGAACTCATCCCCGACACTTTGCTGGATCGGAGTCCGGGATCGCCATCGAGCTGAACGTGTGCTGAACTCGGAGGTGCCGTGACGCTCGGTACTTGGATCGGTCGGATCGTGAAGACGCACGACTACATCAACCGCGTTGTCATAACGCTCGCCACGGTCTCACGAGGGTACGTGGACTAACACTCTCCTCTCGCTGCTATGCCATCACCATGATCTTGCGTGCGAGGAAATTTTTGAAATTACTACGCTCTCCAACAAGGGTATCGAGCCTGGTTTTATGCGCTGATGTTATATACACGAGTATAACACAAGTGAGTTGTGGGCTATATAAGTCATACCGCTTACCAAAGATGGCATACTTTGGTTCAGCGGTATTGTGAGATGAAGCGCCCGACCAACATTACGCCAGACGCTTACGCGAGACTGGTTTCACCGCCACGAGCACTCGCTGCTTAAAGGTGACCGGCGGTGTCTGCTCTCTCACTTTAGTTGAACCGAGTGTGGTTACGCCCGTCCTTGCGAAGGTTAAAACAGCACCAACTTGACAAACTATCGCTGTGGTTTTGATGCGAGGTAAGAACGGTTCTTGCTCAGCCCGTAGCAGCCACGTAAAATTTGTAACAACAAAGTAGAGGATGTCTAACTTGTTTTTGCAGGCATGTTGTGATGTGATATGGTCAAGACGTGATGCTATATTTTATTGTATGAGATGATCATGTTTTGTAATCGGGTTATCGGCAACTAGCAGGAGCCATATGGTTGTCGCTTATTGTATGAAATGCAAAGCTATGTAATTGCTTTACTTTATCACTAAGCGGTAGCGATAGTCGAGAAGCAATAGTTGGCTAGACGACAACGATGCTACGATGGAGATCAAGGTGTCGCTACCGTGACGATGGTGATCACGACGGTGCTTCGAGATGGAGATCACAAGCACAAGATGATGATGGCCATATCATATCACTTATATTGATTGCATGTGATGTTTATCCTTTATGCATCTTATCTTGCTTTGATTGACGGTAGCATTTTAAGATGATCTCTCACTAAAATTATCAAAACGTGTTCTCCCGAGTATGCACCGCTGCCAAAGTTCGTCGTGCCTGCACACCACGTGATGATCGGGTGTGATAAGCTCTACGTCCATCTACAACGGTGCAAGCCAGTTTTGCACACGCAGAATACTCAAAGTTAAACTTGACGAGCCTAGCATATGCAGATATGGCCTCGAACACGGAGACCGAAAGGTCGAGCGTGAATCATATAGTAGATATGATCAACATAGTGATGTTCACCATTGAAAACTACTCCATCTCACGTGATGATCGGTTATGGTTTAGTTGATTTGATCACGAATCACTTAGATGACTAGAGAGATGTCTATCTAAGTGGGAGTTCTTAAGTAATATGATTAATTGAACTTAAATTTATCATGAACTTAGTCCTGCTAGTATTTTGCAAATTATGTTGTAGATCAATAGCTCGCGTTGTTGCTTTCTATATGTTTATTTTGATATGTTCCTAGAGAAAATTATGTTGAAAATGTTAGTAGCAATGATGCGGATTGGATCCGTGATATGAGGTTTATCCTCATTGCTGCACGTAAGAATTATGTCCTTAATGCACCGCTAGGTGACAGACCTATTGCAGGAGCAGATGCGCACGTTATGAACGCTTGGCTAGCTCAATATGATGACTACTTGATAGTTTAGTGCACCATACTTAACGGCTTAGAATCGACTTCAAAGACGTTTTGAACGCCATGGACCATATGAGATGTTCCAGGAATTGAAGTTAACATTTCAAGCAAATACCCGAGTTGAGAGATATGAAGTCTCCAACAAGTTCTATAGCTAAAGGATGGAGGAGAATCGCTCAACTAGTGAGCAAGTGCTCGATTGTCCGGGTACTACAATCGCTGAATCAAGTGGGAGTTAATTTTCCGATAAGATAGTGATTGATAGAATTCTCTGTCACCATCACCAAGTTAGTAGAACTTCGTGATGAACTATAGTATGCAAAGGATGACGAAAACGATTCCCGAGCTCTTCGTGATGTTGAAATCGACGAAGGTAGAAATCAAGAAAGAGCATCAAGTGTTGATGATTGACAAGACCACTAGTTTCAAGAGAATGGCAAAGGGAAAGAAAGGGAACTTCAAGTAGAATGACAAGCAAGTTGTCACTCCCGCGAAGAAGCCCAAAGCTGAACCTAAAGCCTAAAACTGAGTGCTTCTACTGCAAAGGAAATGGTCACTAGAAGTGGAACTACTCCAAATATTTGGTGGATAAGAAGGATGGAAAACTAAACAAGGGTATATTTGATATACAGATTATCGATGTGTACCTAACTAGTGTTTATAGTAACCCCTGAGTATTTGATACTTGTTCGGTTGCTAAGATTAGTAACTCAAACAGAGTTACGTATAAAATGTAAACTAGTTGAGGGTGAAGTGACGATGTGTGTTGGAAGTGGTTCCAAGATTGATATGATCATCATCGCACACTCCTTTCGGGATTAGTGTTGAACCTAAATAAATGTTATTTGGCGCTTATGCTGAGCATGAATATGATTTGATCATGTTTATTGCAATACGCTTATTCATTTAAAATCGAGAATAATTGTTGTTCGCTTAAATGAATAAAACCTTTGATGGTCATACACCCAATGAAAATAGTTTGTTGATCTCGATCGAGTGATACACATATTCATAATATTGATGCCAAAAGATGCAGAGTTGATAATGATAGTGCAACTTATTTGTGGTAATCGCCGCTTGGGTCATATCGGTGTAAAGCGATGAAGAAACTCCATAATGATGGATTTTCGAATCACTTGGTTATGAATTATTTGATACTTGTAACCGTGCCTTTTGGGCAAGATGACTAAAACTCCGCTTCTCCGAACAATGGAACAAGCTACTGACTTATTGGAAATAATACATACCGATGTATGCAATCCAATGAGTGTTGATGCTCATGGCAAGTATCGTTATTTTCTCGACCTTCACAAAGATGATTTGAGCAGATATGGGTATATCTACTTGATGAAACATAAGTCTGAAATAGTTGAAAAGCTCAAAGAATTTCAGAGTGAAGTGGAAAATCATCGTAACAAGAAAATAAAATTTCTACGATCGATCGTGGAGACAAATATTTGAGTTATGAGTTTGGTTTTCATTTGAAACAATGTGAAATAGTTTCACAACTCACGCCATCCGAACACCACAATGTAATGGTGTGTCCGAACGTCAGAATCGCACTTTATTGGATATGGTGCGATCTATGATGTCTCTTATCGGTTTACCACTATCGCTTTGGGGTTATGCATTAGAGACAGCTGCATTCACGCTTAATAAGGCACCATCTAAACTGCTGAGATGACACCGTATGAACTATGGTTTAGCAAGAAACCAAAGTTGTCGCTTTCTTAAACTTTGGGGCTGCGATGCTTATGTGAAAAGTTTCAAACCGATAAGCTCAAACCCAAATCAAGAAGTGCGCTTCATAGAATACCCAAAGGTAATCGTTGGGTACTCCTTCTATCACAGATCCAAACGCAAAACATTCATTGCTAAGAATGGATCCTTTCTAGAGAAGGAGTTTCTCTCAAAAGAAGTGAGGGAGAGGAAAGTAGAACTTGATGAGGTATTGTACCTTCTCCCTTATTGGAAAGTAGTTCATCACGTAAATCAGTTCCAGTGATTCCTACACCAATTAGTGAGGAAGTTAATGATGATGATCATGAAAATTCAGATCAAGTTGCTACCAAACCTCGTAGGTCTTCCAGAGTAAGATCCACACCAGAGTGGTACGGTAATCATGTTCCGGAAGTCATGTTACTAGACCATGATGAACCTACGAAATATGAGGAAGCGATGATGAGCCCAGATTCCACGAAATGGCTTGAGGCCATAAAATCTGAGATATGATCCATGTATGAGAACAAAGTATGGACTTTGATTGACTTGCTCGATGATCAGCAAGCCATGTTAAATAAATGGATCTTCAAGAGGAAGACGGACACTGATAGTAGTGTTACTATCTACTAAGCTCGACTTGTTGCAAAAGGTTTTCGACAAGTTCAAGGTGTTGAATACGATGAGATTTTCTCACTCGTATCGATGCTTAAGTCTGTCTGAATCATGTTAGCAATTGCCACATTTTATGAAATCTGGCAAATCGATGTCAAAACTGCATTCCTTAATGGTTTCTTAAACAAGAGTTTTATATGATGCAACCAGAAGATTTTGTCAATCCTAAAGGAGCTAACAAAATGTGGAAGCTCCAGCGATCCATCAATGGACTGGTGCAAGCATCTCGGAGTTGGAATATACGCTTTGATGAGTTGATCAAAGCATATGGTTTTATACAGACTTTTGGAAAGGCCTGCATTTACAAGAAAGTGAGTGGGAGCACTACAGCATTTCTGATAAGTATATGTGAATGGCATATTGTTGATCGGAAATAATGTAGAATTATTCTGCAAAGCATAAAGGAGTGTTTGAAAGGAGTTCTTTAAAAGAAAGACCTCGGTAAAGCTGCTTACACATTGAGCATCAAGATCTATATGGATAGATCAAAACGCTTGATAAGATTTTCCAATGAATACATACCTTGATAAATTTTTGAAATAGTTCAAAATGGAACAGTCGAAGAAGGAGTTCTTGCCTATGTTACAAGGTGTGAAGTTGAGTAAGACTCAAGACCCGACCATTGCGTAAAATAGAAAGAGAATGAAAGTCATTCCCTATGCCTCACCATAGGTTCTATAAAGTATGCTATGTCATGAACTGCACCTATTGTATACCTTGCTCGTGTTTGGCAAAGGAATACAATTTTGATCTAATAAGTAGATCACTGGACATGGGTCAAGAATATCCTTAGTGAGGACTAAGGAGATGTTTCTCGATTATGGAGGTGATAAAAGAGCCCGTCGTTTAAGTTGCAACGATGCAAGCTTTTACACCAATCCAGATGACTCTAAGTCTCAATCTGGATACATATTGACAGTGGGAGCAATTAGCTAGAGTAGCTCCGCAGAGCATTGTGGACATAGAATATTTATGAAATACATACGGCTCAATATGATGTAATCTGCTGACTAAGCTTCTCTCACGAGCAAAACATGATCATACCTTAGTACTCTTTTGGGGTGTTAATCACATAGCGATGTGAACTAGATTATTGACTCTAGTAAACCCTTTGGGTGTTGATCACATGATGATGTGAACTATGGGTATTAATCACATGCAGATGTGAATATTAGTGTTAAATCACATAGCGATGTGAACTAGATTATTGACTCTAGTGCAAGTGGGAGATCAAGGAAATATGCCCTAGAGGCAATAATAAAGTTATTATTTATTTCCTTATTTCATGATAAATGTTTATTATTCATGCTAGAATTGTATTAACCGGAAACATGATACATGTGTGAATACATAGACAAACATATAGTCACTAGTATGCCTCTACTTGACTAGCTCATTAATCAAAGATGGTTATGTTTCCTAACCATAGACATGTGTTGTCATTTGATTAATGGGATCACATCATTAGGAGAATAATGTGATTGACATGACCCATTCCGTTAGCCTAGCACTTGATCGCTTAGTATGTTGCTATTGCTTTCTTCATGACTTATACATGTTCCTCAGTAACTATGAGATTATGCAACTCCTGCCACGGAGGAACACTTTGGTACTACCAAACGTCACAACGTGAATCGGGTGATTATAGAGGAGTACTACAGGTGTCTCCAAAGGTACATGTTGAGTTGGCATATTTCGAGATTAGGTTTTGTCACTCCGATTGTCTGGAGAGGTATCTCTGGGCCCTCTCGTAATGCACATCACTATAAGCCTTGCAAGCAATGTGACCAATGAGTTGGTTACGGATGATGCATTACGAACGAGTAAAGGATTTGCTGTAACGAGATTGAACTAGGTATTGATACCGACGATCAAATCTCGCAAGTAACATACCGATGACAAAGGGAACAAAGTATGTTGTTATGCGGTTTGACCAATAAAGATCTTCAGAGAATATGTAGGAGCCAATATGGGCATCCAGGTTCCGCTATTGGTTATTGACCAAGAATAGTTCTAGGTCATGTCTACATAGTTCTCGAACCCGTAGGGTCCGCACGCTTAAGGTTTCGGCGATGCTTATATTATGAGTTTATGAGTTTTGATGTACCAAGGAGTTCGAGTCCCGGATGAGATCGGGACATGACGAGGAGTCTCAAATAGTCGAGACGAAAGATCGATATATTGACGACTATATTCGAGTTCGGAAAGGTTCCGAGTGATTCGGTATTTTTCGAGTACCGAGAGTTACGGAATTCGCCGGGAGTATATGGGCCTTATTAACCATACGGAATAGTGGAGAGAGGCTAAAGGAAGGAGGCCTGCGCCTCCGTCCGAATTGGACAAGGGCGAACCCCCTTCCTTCTTCCTCTCCCCTCTTCCCCTTCTCCTACTCCAACAAGGAGGTGGAATCCTACTAGGACTAGGGAGTCCTAGTAGGACTCCACACTTGGCGCGCCTCCTAGGGCCGCCACCTCCCCCTTGCTCCTTTATATACGGGGCAGGGGGCACCCCATGACAACACACAAGTTGATCTACGGATCGCTCCTTAGCCGTAGCGGTGCCCCTCCACCATATTCCACCTCGGCCATATCGTCGCTGAGTTTAGGCGAAGCCCCGCGCCGTAGAGCATCATCATCGCTACCACGCCGTCGCGCCGACGGAACTCATCCCCGACACTTTGCCGGATCGGAGTCCGGGATCGCCATCGAGCTGAACGTGCTGAACTCGGAGGTGTCGACGCTCGTACTTGGATCGCTCGGATCGTGAAGACGCACGACTACATCAACCGCGTTGTCATAACGCTCGCCACGGTCTCACGAGGGTACGTGGACTAACACTCTCCCTCTCGCTGCTATGCCATCACCATGATCTTGCGCAGCGTAGGAATTTTTTGAAATTACTACGCTCCCCAACACGCTCATATTCAGATCTAAACGATTTAACATGTTCATTGAAACGAACGAACGAGCGAACGCTCGCTATTTAACCGAACCGAAAATAAATAAACCAATCTAATAAAAAACAGAAATAAAAAAACCGGCGAAAACCGACGGAAAAACCGAACGGTTTTTGGAGAAAAACCGACGCAAGAAAAACCTCGGGCGGCGGGTCATCGGCGGCGGGCGCGGCTAGGTTCGGGGCGCGCTGGCTGGGCTGGCTCTGCCTTATAAAGCCTAGGCGGGCCGGAGTCCCGGTCGGACATGGCCCGTAGGTCGGTTCGTTTTTTTTAAATAATTCCGCGCAGAAAATCAAACGAAAGAAATACTAAACGGACTCCAAAAATCCCGAAAAAAAAATTCCCCGACTTCTAAAATCAAGCCGGACTAGTTGAACATTTATTTGGGGCCTAAATGCAATATTGAAAAACGCACATTTTTCCTAAATTCAAATAAAATGGCGAAAAACTCCAAAATAAAATCTTATTTGATTTTATTATTAAATCCTCAATATTTATTTATTTTGGGAAAGTCATTTTATTCACTCTCTCATATTTTTATAGTAGAAATAATTGATGATAAAATAATTAAAATCAAATGATCCTATTCTCAAAATTTGAGAAAACTCAAATATGAAAATAACGAAATCCCCAACTCTCTCCACGGGTCCTTGAGTTGCGTAGAATTTCTAGGATCCAAAACCCAAAGCAATTAAAATACGATATGCATTGATGATCTAATGTATAACATTCCAAATTGAAAATTTGGGATGTTAAAGTTCTCGAGAGGATCGTTGTTAAAATCGAACAATTTAGGTTTTTGCTCAAGAGACTCACTAGTACTATCTTCACTAGCACTTTCAACAACAACTTTCTCAAACTCGGACATGATAGCAACTTCAAGCAAGACAAGAAAACAAGCAAAGTATTTTTTTGTGTGTTTTTTGATTTTTTTAGAGAAGTGGAGGGAGATGAAAAAGAGAGGCAAAGGAAAATAAAAAGTAGAGAAAGTAATTGCTAATTTGTACGTAGGAACCTGGTAAGAATTTGATGATGTTTCCCTGCAACGGTGCCAGAAATTCTTTCAGGTACTTGTAAGTTGCGTTGGGATTTTACCTGAAGAGGAAGGGTGAAGCAATATAATAGCGGATAAGTATGTCCCTCGGTGAGAACCAAGCTTATAGAACCAATGGGATAACCACACAAATTCTCGTCAACAGTGCCTACACACACACAAGCAAACACTTGCACCCAACGCGGGCAAGAGGGTTGCCAATCCTCTTGAACTCGTTACTTGTAAGGATTTATTCTGATACTGATAGATAGATAAAAAAGGAAAGTAAATAAATTGCAGCAAAGTATTTTTGGTTTTTAGTAATATTATTAAGTAGACCTGGGGTCCCTGTCGGAGTAAATGACCACGGGTAGCCTCATCTGCTCCCCATGGTATTTCAAGACATTGGGGCCGGCAGCACCCCTCAAGCCTCAAAGGCAAAGAGCCGCCTTCTTTGGGCCGGCTAGTCCGAGCGGCCAGCTGCTGGAAGGCGGCAGAGCCCAGAGGGCGGCCATGTGACGGGCCGACTCCTAGCAGGTGGCCCCTCACTCCCTCTAAGTCAGCACCTCATTATAACAACGAGGCGGGGCGTGGCTACAGTGCAGCTTGCCACCCCCGAATTCAGGGTGGAGCGTGGCCACAGTGCAGCGTAGTGGGTGGACATCCCTCGCCCGGCGCTGCGCTGTCGCCATGCAGCCCATGACATCACCCATGGCAGAGAAGGCCATGCTCCCACTACGGGTTGTCGGTATGGCCTGCAGGCGACGGTCCCTACCTGTCCGTGAGAAGCCAGAAGGCAGCGAGCCCTGACCAGTCGGCGCGGGGGGAGGCCGACTTCCTGCAGGTGGCCCTCCCCCTCCCTTGGAGTCTGTGTGCCATTAATCAGAAGAGATGGGGAGTGGCTATAGTGAATGTCCACCACGCGGCGGGACTGTAGCCACGCTCTCCCGACAAAGCGTGCATCATCAGAGGAATGACTACAGTACTAAGCAGCCGGTAGGACCCGCAAGCAGCGGGCGCGGCCTGTCGGCCAAGTACGAGATAGCCAAGGGACCCACCAGCCGCTGGGCCCCAAAGAACAAGTGAGAAGCCATGACTGAGAGACATCGACAACCGGGTCCTACACCCGGCCAGATTATCATTGTACCCCTGGGGGTAGGCCTATATAAACCCCCCCAGGGCACCCATGCGAAGGGTTCAGCCACATAGAGACACACACATACACATAGAGAGAGGGAAGCTAGGGCTAGCCTTTTTCTTCCACCTCTAGAGAAACAGCTCAAGGAGCAAGCTTGTTGCCACCTTTGCTGATATAGTGATCATGCGGAGACCCCGCAGAGCAGGAGTAGGGGTGTTATCTCCTAGGAGAGCCCCGAACCTGGGTAAGAAGGCCAAGGCATGTTTGCGCCTTATCCTGCTTTCCGCACACCGCGACGCATTTTTAGCCCCTCCATGATAAGCCATCCTTTGGCATATGTCGCACGACACCCCCGACATTTGGCGGCAACCGTGGGGCTAGGTGTACCGTCGTCCGGAGATCTGTTTTGGACGGGAACCCTTTTCCTCCCTAGCGAGCGCAGCCAGCCCGGCACACCCGATGGCGTTTGCACCGACGCGCTGCATGGTGCAGAAGTCGCCTGCGCGGCGAACTGCCCCGCTGATCTCATCGGAAAGATTCGCCTCGCCGATGAGCCCACATCCGACGTGGGAGCAGCCAGCTCCGAGAGCTGCCTCATCGACCTCCTTGGCAAGCTCCACATCACCAATGAGCCAGCCTCTGACCTAGAGTCAGTTGGCTCCACCGACCCGATGCTCGTCGACTCTGACGCGGCATCCCTCGACGCCTTCCCCACCAACGTGGTGGTCATCGACGACTCGCTCCCTCACACGGACAGTGGCGGCAGCACCGTCATGGAGGTGCTCGTCATCAGCCACGACGGAGCTTTCCGCGGGCCGCCAGACCCGCCGCAGCGGCACCGCGGACCTCACAAGACCTATCGCGTAGACGCCAGCGCCGAGACGCTAGAAGCCTGCCGTGTCGCACTCATCAAGAGCGCCAAGAAGTTGGCCACCATGAGACGCCTCTCTAAGGCTTACCAGCGCGAGATTGACCGCGCCGTCGGCGGCACGCCGGCTGCTGGATAGCCCAACCACGCGGGTGTGGTCCGACAGCGTGGCGCGGCCATCACCAATATGCTGGGTGTAGACTGCCCTATGTACGCCACGCCTATGGTGAACCTACAAGCCGCCCAGGCGGCCGCAGATGAGCTAGATCACCTGGAGGGTGACGAGCAACGCTGCATGACGGTGCGCGTCCAGCAGCTCCTCGACGTGGCTGCCGAGCAGCAAGAAGCCACCCACCGTGCAGAAGAACCTGGCCAGCACGCCGAGAACCTCCCCCCTTGCCGAGAGCACGGAGCGACCTCTCGGACACCGACTGGCGGCGCCCGCGACCAGAGAGATCGAGAGCCGGCTGGAAGCCGCAGTCCGACATGCATCACCATCGAGCATGACCAAGACGGCCGTCCGGGAGCAGTGGAACAGCAAAGCAACCGCCCGCCTCCCCCGCACAGGGAGAGGCACGCCTCCCCACCGCCTGTTGAGCACCCGACTCTCGGTGACCGGCTGTGTCGCCGAGAAGGAGTCGAAGAGAACGACGCTCGCCACCGGATCGACCGCCTCGCTCGATCCCTGGCGTTAGAAGAAGAAGATGCCATGGCCCCGCCTTGTTTTGGCCCCCGCATTTGCGACGAGCCCTTCCCCAAAGGGTTCTTGCTCCCTCGAGACACGCCCAAGTACAACGGCTCTGTAAAGCCGGAAGATTGGCTGGTCGACTACTCCACAGCCGTCGGCATAGCAAACGGCAACAAGCGTGTTGCCGTGAAGTATGTCCCGCTCATGCTCCAGGGCACGGCCCAGACATGGCTGAAGAGCCCGAAGCTCTACAGCGTCAACAGCCGGGTAGATTTCACCGAAGTCTTCATCCGCAATTTCACCAGCACCTATAAGCATCCGCCCAAGCCCCGCCAGCTCTCGCTATGCGTTCAAGGCCCGGATGAGTCCACCCATGACTACTTGACGCGGTGGGCCAAACTGCGCAACTCCTGCGAAGGGGTGCACGAGGTGCAAGCCATAGAGTACTTCACCGCCGGGTGCTGAGAGGGCACCTTACTCAAGCAGCGACTCCTCTCGGACGAGCCGGCCACGCTCGACGAGCTGCTGATCATAGCAGACAAGTACGCCACTACCGACTCCTCCATGAAGTCGGAGCTCCAAGTGGACGCTTCCGGGAAGGTGCTTGAGGGAGTCCTGGATTAGGGGGTGTCCGGATGGCCAGACTATAGCCTTTGGTCGGACTCCTGGACTATGAAGATACAAGATTGAAGACTTCGTCCCGTGTCCGGATGGGACTTTCCTTGGCGTGGAGGGCAAGCTTGGCGATACAGATATGTAGATCTCCTACCATTGTAACCGACTGGTAACCCTAACCCTTTCCGTGTCTATATAAACCGGAGGGTTTTAGTCTATAGGACTAACAACAATCATACCATAGGCTAGCTTTTAGGGTTTAGCCTCTCGATCTCGTGGTAGATCTACTCTTGTACTACCCATATCATCAATATTAATCAAGCAGAGTAGGGTTTTACCTCCATCGAGAGGACCCAACCTGGGTAAAAACATCGTGTCCCTTGTCTCCTGTTACCATCCGCCTAGACGCATAGTTTGGGACCCCTACCCGAGATCCGCCGGTTTTGACAATCGACATTGGTGCTTTCATTGAGAGTTCCTCTGTCGCCATATTTAGGCCCGATGGCTCCTCCGATCATCAACAACGATGCGATCCAGGTGAGACTTTTCTCCCGACAGATTTTCAGATTCGGCGGCTTTGCACTGGGCCAATTCGCTGGCCATCCGGAGCAGATTGAAAGCTATGCCCCGCCATCAGTCAGATTTGAAGTTTGAACTACACGGCCGACGTCCGCGGAGACTTGATCTTCGACGGTTCGAGCCACGTACCAAGCGCCCAGATCACACGATGGGCATGATCTAGCTCGCCACGAACAAAGGCCTCGAGGCCGCACACTGTCCGCTCGACCCTTAGCTCGGAGCCGATCGCGCCGACGAGGAAGGGTAGCCGACACCGCTTTGGGGGCTGCGATCTCTACAGCGATCGAGCCAGACACTAACCCTGCCCTTCGCGAAGCTCATGACTCAAGGTGCCGGACTCTCTCCGACCAACCTTCCGCCGCTTCGCCAATCGAATCCGATTACGCCGATCATGGAGTTCATCGCCATGACATCTTTCAAAGACTCGCCTTTGGCGACATCCTCGAATTCACTAAAGTCTCTCTTTATCGAGAGCCCTGGCCGGATTATGGTCGAAGGTTGGGATGCGGACGACGAAGAAATTAAAGCTCACCCACCACCCACTTTGTAGCCACCGCCGATGATTTAATGTACATGCTCGACTTCGACCAATACATCGACAAGATGGACGACGATGCAGGAGACGACAAGAACCAAAGGCTTCACTGTGGCACCGAAGGCCACCACATATACGACATATACATCATGGACATCCTAAAAGATGGGAATGGCGATGGAACAACGGGGATGACCCTCCAAGAAACAGCCTAAGCACCGGCGCAAGTGGCGCGCTCTAAATCCCGCCACAAAGAAACGGTGATTCCAGAAGGTAGACAATAACACCCCTGGACAAGTGTTGAAGACAACCCTCCAAAGAGGATTCAGCGAGGAGGATGGAGAAGCCAACCTCATGAGAGAGCGGTAGACAGAGAGGTAGAGGACGATAATTACATGCCTCCTCCAAGACGAGGCAAGCCTCGACGACGACTTAATTTGTCGTGCCCGAGGATCCCGTCCGAACAAAAGCGCTTTCAAACGCAGGCTTACGGCCACGGCAAGCAGCCTCAAGAAAAGCAGCAATGACTTAGAGCTGACTAAGACTTGCTAGCCGACAGATGGATCAAGTCCTGCGGTCAAGAGTATGAACTTGAACGCCTCCAAGAGCTACCTGAAAACGCAGGGTGCTACCTCGATTAGAGGAGGAAGCACCTAAACCTACATCACCAACGCATGATATGGCCAACCGCCACCTCGTGGTCATGACAGAGAGGCCTCTCGCCCTCCACTCAAGCCGCACTCAAGCGCCGCCAAAGAATACCAAGGCGCAGGAAATGCGCCGACCTGAGATATATTGGAGGACAAGGCAAGGCAAACAAGATCGATATACGGATCGCGTGGGCGCCCCACGACACGTGACGATAACAGTCACACCGGATATGGCAATTCCGGCCGGGCCGAACACCGTAGACAAAACTCATTTGAGCTGCGTCGCGATATAGCCCAATACAGAGGTGCCGCACACCCATTATGCTTCACAGATGAAGTGATGGATCATCAAATCCCTGAGGGTTTCAAACCCGTAAACATTGAATCATACGATGGCACAACAGATCCTGCGGTTTGGATCGAGGACTATCTCCTTCATATCCACATGGCCCGCGGCGATGATCTACACGCCATCAAATACCTTCCACTCAAGCTCAAAGGACCAGCTCGGCATTGGCTTAACAGCTTGCCAGCAGAGTCAATTGGTTGTTGGGAAGACCTGGAAGCCGCATTCCTCGACAATTTCCAGGGCACGTATGTGCGACCACCAGACGCCAATGACCTAAGCCGCATAATTCAGCAGCCAGAGGAATCAGCCAGACAATTCTGGACACGGTTCCTAACCAAGAAAAATCAAATCGTCGACTGTCTGGATGCAGAGGCCCTTGCAGCCTTCAAACATAACATCCGCGACGAGTGGCTTGCCCGGCACCTAGGACAGGAAAAGCCGAAATCCATGGCAGCCCTCACAACACTCATGGCCCGCTTTGCACGGGAGAGGACAGCTGGCTAGCTCAGAGTAACAACATGACCAAGAGCCCCGTAATTGGATACCAAGGACAGCAATGGCAGGTCGCCGCAATAAGCACAAGCGCCGCATCAATGGCAATAATGCCGAGGATACGATACCAATGCCGGATTCAGAGGCTCTAAACCCGTCAGCCGAAAAGCCATTCAAAAGAAATACTCCGCCCGGCCCAATTTGGACCGAATACTGATCGCTGTGCTGATACACGGCACTTCGAAAACTAGCCAACCACACCAACAGGGATTGTTGGGTGTTCAAGCAGCAGCAAGTTAAATGCCGAAAACAATGACAAGGGGCTGCATAGCGATGACGAGGAGGAGCCCCGACCACGAACAATAGAGGATGTAAGGGCTTCCCCCACAAGTGCGAACGGTGAACATGATATACGCAACCCACATACCCAAAAGGGAGGAAGCGCACTTAGGGACGATATGCGATGGAGCCACGCCTAAAGTTCAACCCATGGTCCTCCCGCCCGATCACTTTTGATCAAGGACCATCCCACTAGCATCCGCCATGGCGGATTCGCCGCATTGGTTCTAGACCCAATCATTGACGGATTTCACTCACCGAGTCCTCGATGGACGGGCAGCAAATGAACCTGCTTTATCAGATATAGTGCGCAAAATGGGCATAGACCCTCAAGGATTAAACCCACAAAGACGACCTTTAAAGGCATCATACCAGGTGTAGAGGCCAACTGTACAGGCTCGCCACACTTGAAGTGGTCTTCGATCCCGGATAACTTCCGGCAAGGAATTAATCTTTGACATAGTCCCGCTCCGCAGCGGCTATCACGCGATCGCTTTCGGACGAACCGCATTTGAATAGTTCAATGCGTGCCGCACCACGCATACCTCAAGCTCAAGATGCCAGCCCTCGAGGAGTCATTACGGTCAACGGAACACCGAACGCTCTCTCCGAACGGAGGAGCATACGGCGCCCTCGCGGCGGAAGTACAAAGCAGCCTCTCAAGGCAATTCTCGAGTCCGCTATGAAACGTCCGGACACCGCTGCCGCCCGAGTAACCTACAACAAGACCGGGCTGGCACGCCCGAGCACGCCAGAAGTAACGCATCCCCAACCCCAGCCCTCGCAATCGTGGAAACCAGACTACGCTGCACATAATTACGCCCGGAAATACGATGGGCATAGGGGAAGGGGCATGACCACGGCATGCCCAGAATGCGGCTCAACCACACTAGGGGCTCCCGATTGTGTCATTCTTTTTTTTCTTACTTTCAGGACTCCTCTCTCCAGAAGCCCTATCCGGCATTAGAATCGCCAAACACACGATGCAACAGCCAGGGAAGCAGAAAGCTATGTCGAGTGTCCAGGTGGTCTCTATAATGAGCAGTATACTTGTTTCACATCTCATCCCGCAGCTCGCCCCTGGAGGGGGACATGTCAAATAGTCCCGCCCCTTGCTTATCGCACTATTTGTATCGTTCTGCTTTTATCGCAGCCTTTTCGAATAAACAATGCATAGCTTTTGTCTATTCTTGCATTCCTTTTCTTTATATATGTTCACTAATGACATGTGGTACCCGTACACTTTGGTACGGCCAAATACACCAGGGGCTTAAGTACCCTAAAATACGGTGTGATAAGTCCGAACACTTTCACAAGTGCGGCACCCCGAACTTCTAGCATTATATGCATCGGTCTCAATCATGTCTTGGTTCAATAGTTGGGTTTGCCCTGCCCCATGTTTTGGTACCTTACGCCCGTTATATCGGCTAAGGTAGCGCTGGAGAACCACAGCGATTGTGCCCCGTTGAGCTGGGTTAAGCACCTCGCTGGAGAAAGCTAAACTGACCGTCATGATAGGGCGAGAGCCGGTCGCTGTTCGAGAGGTTTTCGAGTCCCTAAAGACTTATGCCGCTTAGAGCGAGGAGTCGGCTTTGTCCGCCTAGGCGTGATAGCACCCCTAACTCGGTCTTCCTAATACTAGGGGCTTCACCAAATTTAAAATTATAGAATTCTATGGCTAAGGAGAGTGTTCAAGCATTATAGTCCGTTGCCTTGTTCGCTATGCTGAACGCCCCTCAAGGACCCAAGAATGGGAAAAGAGCGCCAAGTCTATCCCTAACACCCCAAAGACTGTGGCATGGGGGCGGTTTACGACTCGCCATCTCTCAAATTTAATAAACGGCCGCACAAAAGGTAATATTTTAAATTCAAAAGCGTTGCTTAGCGATATGAACAAGTTTTCAGCGACAGATAACAAATGCGAAGTTTACTCAAAAATTACATCTTTGGAGCATTCACCCGCTATAAGGCGGGCACCCTTCAGACGCCTCATAATACATCTCGGCTTGCGATGCTCCTTGCCCGTGGTGGTCCGTCTGTCACAAGCTTCTCAGCATCCATCTTACCCCAGTGCACTTTAGCACGGGCAAGGCCCTACGGCACCTTCGATGCAGATGGAGCGCTTGACGACTTCAATCCATGGACAAAGGCCCACCAGCCGCCTCACCAGCCCGGTAGCTCCTGTGCATGGCCTCCTTAGGCCACAAACCAACTATGAGGCCCTTCATGGCCTGTTCGCCACCTTATGGAGCTCGACCAGCTGCTTCACCTGGTCGCCAAGGGCACTGGTGTCCGCCTCAAAGATACCGAGACCGAACACCTTCTCCGCTGAGGTCCCTCCTCGCTCGGTAGAACGCAGAGCATCGGACACATCGCAAGCAGATCTGCGAATGCTCCCGGAGAGCTCCGGATTCGGTAAGTAATGATAATTCACTTTCACGTGCTTGCTTTGCATAAAGAATGCCTTACCCGCCGCTATCTTCTTCATCGCCTCAATTTCCGGAGGGCTTTTTGGGCTTTGGCCTTAGCAGATTTGGCGCTCAAGGCCGAGGCGAGCTCGACTCGAGTCTTTGAGTCACGCCCAAACTCTCGTTTTTCCACGAGCACCGGAGCTCTTGCCGCACCTCCGCCACCCGCGCCTCCTACTTCTCTCGCTGGTAGCCTCATGCCGCATTGCTTCGCCTTGACACCGCTTCCTTCAGTGGTCGCCACTGCTTGTGGCCCCCGCAATACTCACGTTATTCCTGCCATTTTTGCAACCACATCTTTATATACTTCTATAAGGTATTACTTACCTTCCTTGTCCTCGAGCTGCTTTTTGGCAAGGCCGAGCTCGTTCTCGACCACTCGAGGCTCGCTTCAATGCATTGACCTTCACAATCAAGGCGGCAGAGGTCAGCAGCGCAGCCTGCATTCCCATATTGACATACTTATGTTAGACTCTGCGTACATCTTTTAGATCCTCGCCCAGTTTTTCTTCCAACACCAAACTGAGCATCGGGGCTACCGCCTATGCGGTAACATTTTTACATATCTTAAATACATACCTCAAAGCGTGTTAGAAGGTCGGCATTAGTTTCACCAGCCCGCCTTGGCGGATCGAACCTTCCGGATCACCACACTCATAATAAAGGCGGTGTGCTCGCTGATGGATGCGCCGTTAAGCGCCCAGAATTATCCGTGCCTCCGGATGGACGGAGGTCACCGGCATCGCATTCTTGCCCTTCTTACGAAGGGGCCGCCTGCCGGACTCCGGAACCACTGAAGGTTCCGGTGCGGAGTCCGGTCCAGGGCCGGACTTAGAGCCCTTTGGGGTTTTATCCCCTTTGCGCCTGGAGTCCGGGAGGTTGCCTTGCGGCGCCTCCTGGACCACCTCCTCCTGGCTGGGCCCCTTTTGGGACCCCACCTCGGCGTCATCCGTAGTGCGAGGAGAGGAGGCAGCCGGAAGTGAGGTGCTATTCACATCCGACGAACCCAAGGAGCCGCTTGTTGAAGCGTCGAGCCCGTCCTTGGGCGGGCTGCATGGTTATATTCGGCGTTAGAAGATACTGTGCGACAAATGGAACGCCATGAGTTATTCTAGTGTCCGGACACTTACGATTTCGCCAGGGGCTTGGCCCTCGGTGGCCACTCCTCTTCGCTGTTGTCGGCGTTGGTGGAGTAGTCCGGAGGAAGGGTCCTTCCTTCTGGACCCTCCGCCTCCCCGGGGCCAGGCAGCCTTCCTTTTCTCTCTCTCCCACTGGGAGAGGCCTTTTCCTCCTCCTCGCTCGCGGAGGAGTCCGCCGAGTCATCGGACGATGAGTCCGACACCACTCGGCGCCGCACTCTTTCAAGTGCCCGTGGCCTTCTTCTTGGTTTTCTTCTCCGCACCACGTGAGGTGCCGGAACCAGCAGCCCCGTCAATCGGGCGTCCGCTGGGTCTTCTGGCAAGGGAGCCGGACAGTCAACCTACCCGAACGTCTTCTACCAATCCTGTCAAAGGTAGGGGAGTTTAGATCCCGCATAGAGTCAAACTATGAAAAACAAGAGTCCCGTAAAGGGTAAAATAGCTTACCTCACTGGCTTGACGCTGCAAGCTGAATCCGCAATCTTCGGTAGCGGATGCGGGAGCCTCGGTGCCCTTGAACAGCACCTTCCAGGCATCTTAGTACGTAGTGTCGAAGAGCCTGCTCAAGGTTTGGTGTTGTGCCGGATCAAACTCCCACAAGCTGAAAGCCCGTTGTTGGCACGGGAGGATCCGACGGATGAGCATGACCTGGACTACGTTGACAAGCTTGAGCTTCTTGTTCACCAGGTTTTGGACACAGGTTTGGAGTCCGGTCAGCTCTTCTGAATTACCCCATGTCAGGCCCGTCTCTTTCCAAGAGGTGAGCCGTGTAGGGAAGCCAGATCGAAATTCGGGGGCCGCTGCCCATTTATGGTCACGCGGCTCGGTGATGTAGAACCACCCCGGTTGCCACCCCTTAATGGTCTCCATGAAGGAACCCTCGAGCCATAGGACGTTGGCCATCTTGCCCACCATGGCACCTCCAAGACTCCGCTTGGCGGCCGCCACTACCTTCGGCTTGACATTGAAGGTCTTTAGCCATAAGCCGAAGTGGGTCTGGATGCAGAGGAAGGCCTCGCACACGACGATGAACGCCGAGATGTTGAGGATGAAATTTGGGGCCAGATCGTGGAAATCCAGGCCGTAGTAGAACATGAGCCCCCGGACAAGTGGGTGAAGTGGAAAACCTAGTCCGCGGAGGAAGTGGGTGAGGAACACCACCCTCTCATGGGGCCTGGGGGTGGGGATGAGCTGCCCCTTGTCAGGGAGCCGATGCGCGATGTCGTTGGACAAGTATCCAGCCTTCCGCAGCTTTTTGATGTGCCCCTCCGTGACGGAGGAGGCCATCCACTTTCCTCTCGCTCCGGACATGACTGGGGAAGGTTGAGGCAAGATGTGCGGACTTGGGCGCTGGAGCTCGAGTGCGCGGAAATGGATGAGCAAAGAAGGAAGAAGGCGTGTGTGAAAAAGTGGATCCTTATCCCCTTATATGGACGGACAAAGCTATGCGTCCCCACCCGCCTGGTAAAACTCGCTTATCTCCCAAGCGCCGTAATCAATGGCGCGTTGGGTTACTCACACCGTATTGATGAGAATCCTGAATAAGGGGACACGATCTCGCTTTGACAAGACATGCCAAGGAAACCGCCGCTAAACGCTACCGAGGTGGGACAAGAAAACGATTCAATAAAGGCTTGGCCGTGGTGTGATGTCACGCCATGAATACGCCAAGAGATTGAATTTGTGTAAATATTATTCTCTACGGTGGTATGTGGAACTTATTTTGCGAGCCGACACTATCCTTGTGTTCAAAATCTTCTATGAAATATTCGAGGAGGAACCTGCCTTGCAATGTCGAAGACAATATGCGACCGGACTCGTGCCATTGAAGCCTAGTTCAGGGCTACTGAGGGAGTCCTGGATTAGGGGGTGTCCGGATGGCCCGACTATAGCCTTTGGCCGGACTCCTGGACTATGAAGATACAAGATTGAAGACTCCGTCCCGTGTCCGATGGGACTTCCCTTGGCGTGGAAGGCAAGCTTGGCGATACGGATATGTAGATCTCCTACCATTGTAATCGACTCAGGTAACCCTAACCTCTTCGTGTCTATATAAACCGGAGGGTTTTAGTCCGAGGACTAAGAACAATCATACCATAGGCTAGCTTCTAGGGTTTAGCCTCTCGATCTCGTGGTAGATCTACTCTTGTACTACCCATATCATCAATATTAATCAAGCAGAGTAGGGTTTTACCTCCATCGAGAGGGCCCAACTGGGTAAAAACATCGTGTCCCTTGTCTCCTGTTACCATCCGCCTAGACGCACAGTTCGGGACCCCCTACCCGAGATCCGCCGGTTTTGACACCGACACCGGTGCTCGGCTGGCATGCCACCTGGCTCCCGCCGTGACGTTTCAAAATCACCAGGCGGCCTGCCTGGACATGGCCGTCTCATAACAGTCGGCCCTTCGGAAGACGGGCGAAGCAAAATCACCAGACCACTCGGAGTAGGAAGCTGCTGAGGCTTCTCGCCTTTTTCTAGCCGCGGCGCCCCACCAGCTCTGGGGACTACTGTCGGAGTAAATGACCATGGGTAGCCTCATTTGCTCCCCATGGTATTTCAAGACATCGGGGCCGACAGCGCCCCTCAAGCCTCAAAGGCAAAGAGCCGCCTTCTTTGGGCCGGCTGGTCCAAGCGGCCGGCTGCTGGAAGGCGGCAGAGCCCAGAGGGCGGCCATGTGACGGGCCGACTCCTAGCAGGCGGCCTCCAGGGAGGCTGGCTCCTACCAGGCGGCCCCTCACTCCCTCTAAGTCAGCACCTCATTATAACGACGAGACGGCGCATGCATACAATGCAGGCTACCACCCCCGAATCCAGGGCGGAGCGTGGCCACAGTGCAGCATACTGGCCGGACATCCCTCGCCCGGCGCGGCGCTGTCGCCACGCAGCCCGTGACATCACCCATGGCAGAGATGTTGGGTAACGTAGTATTTCAAAATATTTCCTACGATCACGCAAGATCTATCTAGGAAAATCATAGCAATGACAGGGGCGAGTGTGTCCACGTACCCTCGTAGACCGAAAGCGGAAGCGTTAAGTAACGCGATTGATGTAGTCGAACGTCTTCGCGATCCAACCGATCAAGTACCGAACGCACGGCACCTCCGCGATCTGCACACGTTCAGCTCGATGACGTCCCTCGAACTTCTAGATCCAGCTGAGGTCGAGGGAGAGTTTTGTCAGCACGACGGCATGGTGACGGTGATGATGAAGTTACCGACGCAGGGCTTCACCTAAGCACTACGACAATATGACCGAGATGGAGATATGTGGAGGGGGGCACCGCACACGGCTAAGAATCAACTTGTGTGTCTATGGGGTGCCCCTCCCCCGTATATAAAGGAGGGGAGGAGGGGACCGGCCGGCCTCATGGTGCGCCCCCAAGGGGGGAATCCTACATCTACTAGGAGTAGGTTCCCCCATTTCCTAGTCCTAATAGGAGGGGGAAGGATGGGGAAGAGGAGAGGAAGGAAAGGGGGGCCGGCCCCCTTCCCAATTCGGATTGGGCTTGGGGGCGCCCCACCTCTTGGCCGCCTCCTCTCTTCCACTAAAGCCCATGTAGGCCCATTAAGCCCCCGGGGAGTTCCGGTAACCCCCCGGTACTCTAGTAAATGCCCGAACTCATCAGAAACCATTCCTGTGTCCAAACATAACCCTCCAATATATCAATCTTCATGTCTCGACCATTTTGAGACTCCTCGTCATGTCCGTGATCATATCCGGGACTCCGAACTACCTTCGGTTCATCAAAACACATAAACTCATAATACTGATCGTCATTGATCGTTAAGCGTGCGGACCCTACGGGTTCGAGAACTATGTAGACATGACCGAGACTCATCTCCGGTCAATAACCAATAGCGGAACCTGGATGCTCATATTGGTTCCTACATATTTTACGAAGATCTTTATCGGTCAAACCGCATAACAACATACATTGTTCCCTTTGTCATCCGTATGTTACTTGCCTGAGATTTGATCGTCGGTATCATCATACCTAGTTCAATCTCGTTACCGGCAAGTCTCTTTACTCGTTTCGTAGTGCATCATCCCATAACTAACTCATTAGTCACATTGCTTGCAAGGCTTATAGTGATGTGCATTACCGAGAGGGCCTAGAGATACCTCTCTGATACACGGAGTGACAAATCCTAATCTCGATCTATGCCAACTCAACAAACACCATCAGAGATACCTGTAGAGCATCTTTATAATCACCCAGTTATGTTGTGACGTTTGATAGCACACAAGGTGTTTCTCCGGTATTCGAGAGTTGCATAATCTCACAGTCAGAGGAACATGTATAAGTCATGAAGAAAGCAATAGCAATAAAACTCAACGACCATAATGCTAAGCTAACGGATGGGTCTTGTCCATCACATAATTCTCTAATGATGTGATCCCGTTCATCAAATGACAACATATGTCTATGGTCAGGAAACTTAACCATCTTTGATTAACGAGCTAGTCAAGTAGAGGCATACTAGGGACACTCTGTTTGTCTATGTATTCACACATGTACTAAGTTTATGGTTAATACAATTCTAGCATGAATAATAAACATTTATCATGATATAAGGAAATATAAATAACAACTTTTATATTGTCTCTAGGGAATATTTCCTTCAGTCTCCCACTTGCACTAGAGTCAATAATCTAGTTCACATCGTCATGTGATTTAATACCAATAGTTCACATCTTTATGTTATTAGTTCACATCTCCATGTGACTAACACCCAAAAGGTTTACTAGAGTCAATAATCTAGTTCACATCGCTGTGTGATTAACACCCAAAGAGTACTAAGGTGTGGTCATGTTTTTCTTGTGAGAGAAGTCTAGTCAACGGGTCTGCCACATTCAGAGTCGTATGTATTTTGCAAATTTTCTATGTCTACAATGCTCTGCATGGAGCTACTCTAGCTAATTGCTCCCACTTTCATTATGTATCCAGATTGAGACTCAGAGTCATCCAGATCGGTGTCAAAGCTTGCATCAAGTAACTCTTTACGACGAACTCTTTATTACCTCCATAACTGAGGAATACTTCCTTAGTCCTCTAAGGATAATTTTGACCGCTGTCCAGTGATCTACTCCTAGATCACTATTCTACTCCCTTGCTAAACTCAGAACTAGGTATACAATAGGTCTGGTACACAGCATGGCATACTTTATAAAGAACCTATGGCTGAGGCATAGGGAATGACTTTCATTCTCTCTATATCTTCTGCCGTGGTCAGGCTTTGAGTCTTACTCAACTTCACACCTTGCAGCATAGGAAAGAACTCCTTCTTTGACTGTTCCATTTTGAACTACTTCAAAAACTTGTCAAGGTATGTACTCATTGAAAAAACTTATCAAGCGTCTTGATCTATCTCTATGCTTCACCGAGGTTTTTATTTGAAAAACTCCTTTCAAACACTCCTTTATGCTTTCCAGAAAATTCTACATCATTTCCGATCAACAATATGTCATTCACATATACTTATCAGAAAGGCTGTAGTGCTCCCACTCACTTTCTTGTAAATACATGCTTCATCGCAAG
Organism: Aegilops longissima; assembly: GCA_021605205.1. NCBI lineage: Eukaryota > Viridiplantae > Streptophyta > Magnoliopsida > Poales > Poaceae > Aegilops > Aegilops longissima. The sequence continues at coordinate 238,283,685 of CM038681.1, forward strand.
CCTGTAAAAAACTATATGCTTAGATCAACTCATAAAAACATATATTCCAACTCCGAGATGCTTGCACCAGTCCATAGATGGATCGCTGGAGCTTGCACATTTTGTTAGCACCTTTAGGATTGACAAAACCTTCTGGTTGCATCATATAGAACTCTTCTTTAAGAAATCCATTAAGGAATGCAGTTTTTGACTTCCATTTGCCAGATTTCATAAAACGTGGCAATTGCTAACATGATTTGGACAGACTTAAGCATCAATACGAGTGAGAAAAACTCATCGTAGTCAACACCTTGAACTTGTCGAAAACCTTTTGCGACAATTCAAGCTTTGTAGATAGTAACACTACTATTAGCGTCCGTCTTCCTCTTGAAGATCCATTTATTCTTAATGGCTTGCTGATCATCAAGTAAGTCAATCAAAGTCCACACTTTGTTCTCATACATGGATCCTATCTCAGATTTCATGGCCTCAAGCCATTTTGCGGAATCTGGGCTCATCATCGCTTCATCATAGTTCGTAGGTTCGTCATGGTCTAGTAACATGACTTCCAGAACGGGATTACCATACTACTCAGGTGCAGAACATGCTCTGGTTGACCTACGAGGTTCAGTAGTAACTTGATCTGAAGTTTCATGATAATCATCATTAGCTTCCTCTCGAGTTGGTGTAGGCATCACCGGAACTGATTTCTGTGATGAGCTACTTTCCAATTTGAGAGAAGGTACAATTACCTCATCACGTTCTACCTTCCTCCCACTCACTTCTTTCGAGAGAAACTCCTTCGCTAGAAAGGATCCATTCTAAGCAACGAATATCTTGCTTTCGGATATGTGATAGAAGGTCTACCCAACAGGCTCCTTTGGGTATCCTATGAAGACCCATTTCTCCGATTTGGGTTCGATCTTATCAGGTTGAAGTTTTTTCACATAAGCATTGCAGCCCAAAACTTTAAGAAACGACAGCTTAGGTTTCTTGCCAAACCACAGTTCATAAGGTGTCCTCTCAATGGATTTAGATGGTGCCCTATTTAATGTGAATGCAACTGTCTCTAATGCATAACCCCAAAACGGTAGTGATAAATCGGTAAGAGACATCATAGATCGCACCATATCTGATAAAGTACGGTTATGACGTTCGGACACACCATTACGCTGTGGTGTTCCAGGTGTCGTGAGTTGCGAAACTATTCCACATCATTTCAAATGAAGACCAAATTCGTAACTCAAATATTTGTCTCTGCGATCAGATCGTAGACACTTTATTTTCTTGTTACTATGATTTTCCACTTCACTCTGAAACTCTTTGAACTTTTCAAATGTTTCAGACTTATGTTTCATCAAGTAGATATACCCATATATGCTCAAATCATCTGTGAAGGTCAGAAAATAACGATACCCACCGCGAGCCTCAACACTCATCCGATCGCATACGTCAGTATGTATTATTTCCAATAAGCCCGTTGCTCGCTCCATTCTTCCGGAGAACGGAGTCTTAGTCATCTTGCCCATGAGGCATGGTTCGCAAGCATAAAGTGATTCATAATCAAGTGATTCCAAAAGCCCATCAGCATGGAGTTTCTTCATGTGCTTTACACCAATATGACCTAAACGGCAGTGCCACAAATATGTTGCACTATCATTATCAACTTTGCATCTTTTGGCATCAATATTATGAATATGTGTATCACTACGATGGAGATTCAATAAACCATTCACCTTGGGTGTATGACCTCAGAAGATTTTATTCATGTAAACAGAATAACAATTATTCTTGATTTAAATGAATAACCATATTGCAGTAAACATGATCCAATCATATTATGCTCAACGCAAACACCAAATAACATTTATTTTAGGTTCAACACTAATCCCGGAGGTAATGGGAGTGTGCAATGGTGATCTTATCAACCTTGGAATCACTTCCAACACACATCGTCATCTTGCCCTCAACTAGTCTTTGTTCATTTTGTAACTCCTGTTTTGAGTTACTAATCATAGCAACTAAACCAGTATCAAATACCCAGGGGCTACTATGAACACTAGTAAACTACACATCAATAACATGTATATCATATATACTTTTGTTCACTTTGTCATCCTTCTTATCCGCCAAGTATGTGGAGCAGTTCCACTTCTAGTGACCATTTCCTTTGCAGTAGAAGCACTCAGTTTTAGGCTTGGGTCTAGCTTTGGGCTTCTTCATGGGAGTGGAAACTTGCTTGCCATTCTTCTTGAAGTTCCCTTTCTTTCCCTTGCCCTTTTACTTGAAACTAGTGGTCTTGTCAACCATCAACATTTGATGCTTTTCTTGATTTCTACCTTCATCGATTTCATCATCACAAAGAGCTCGGGAATCGTTTTCGTCATCCCTTGCATATTATAGTTCATCATGAAGTTCCAGTAACTTGGTGATAGTGACTAGAGAACTCTGTCAATCACTATTTTATCTGGAAGATTAACTCCCACTTGATTCAACCGATTATATTACTCAGACAATCTGAGCACCTGCTCACTGGTTGAGCTATTCTCCTCCATCTTGTAGGCAAAAATACTTGTCAGAGGTCTCATACCTCTCGACTCGGGCATGAGTCTTAAATACCAATTTCAACTCCTGGAACATCTCATATGCTCCATGGCGTTTCAAAACATTTTTGAATCCCGGTTCTAAGCCGTAAAGCATGGTGCACTAAACTATCAAGTAGTCGTCATACCGAGCTTGTCAAACGTTCATAACGTCTGCATTTGCTCCTGCAATAGTTCTGTCACCTAGCGGTGCATCAAGGACATAATTCTTTTGTGCGGCAATGAGGATATTCCTCAGATCACGGACCTAGTCCGCATCATTGCTACTATCATCTTTCAACATGGTTTTCCTCTAGGAACATATCAAAAATAAACGGGGAGCTACATTGCGAGCTATTGATCTACAACATAGTTATGCAAATACTATCAGGACTAAGTTCATGATAAATTAAAGTTCAATTAATCATATTACTTAAGAACTCCCACTTAGATAGACATCCCTCTAATCATCTAAATGATCACGTGATCCATATCAACTAAACCATGTCCGATCATCACGTGAGATGGAGAAGTTTTCAATGGTGAACATCACTATGTTGATCATATCTACTATATGATTCACGCTCGACCTTTCGGTCTAAGTGTTCCAAGGCCATATCTGCATATGCTAGGCTCGTCAAGTTTAACCCGAGTATTCTGCGTGTGCAAAACTGGCTTACACCCGTTGTATGTGAACGTAGAGCTTATCTCACCCGATCATCATCTGGTGTCTCGGCACGACGAACTGTCACAATGGTGCATACTCAGAGAGAACACTTGTACCTTGAAATTTAGTGAGAGATCATATTATAAATGCTACCACCGTACTAAGCAAAATAAGATGCATAAAGGATAAACATCACATGCAATCAATATAAGTGATATGATATGGCCATCAACATATTGTACCTTTGATCTCCATCTCCAAAGCGCCATCATGATCACCATCGTCACCGGCTTGACACCTTGATCTCCATCGAAGCATCGTTGTCGTCTCGCCAACTATTGCTTCTACGACTATCGCTACTGCTTAGTGATAAAGTAAAGCAATTACATGGCGATTGCATTTCATACAATAAAGCGACAACCATATGGCTCCTGCCAGTTGCCGATAACTTCTACAAAACATGATTATCTCATACAACAATTTATCTATCATCACATCATGACCATATCACATCATAGCAAGCCCTGCAAAAACAAGTTAGATGTCCTCTACTTTGTTGTTGCAAGTTTTGCGTGGCTGCTACGGGATTCTAGCAAGAACCGTTCTTACCTACGCATCAAAACCACAATGATTTGTTGTCAAGTGTGTTGTTTTAACCTTCAACAAGGACTGGGCGTAGTCACACTCGATTCAACTAAAGTTGGAGAAACAGACACCCACTAGCCACCTGTGTGTGAAGCACGTCGGTAGAACCAGTCTCGCGTAAGCGTACGCGTAATGTCAGTCTGAGCCGCTTCATCCAACAATGCTGCCAAATCAAAGTATGAAATGCTGATAAGCAGTATGACTATTATCGCCACAACTCTTTGTGTTCTACTCGTGCATATAACATCTACGCATAGACCTGGCTCGGATGCCACTGTTGGGGAACGTAGTATCTCAAAAAAATCCTACAATCATGCAAGATCTATCTAGGAGAAGCATAGCAACGAGCGGGGAGAGTGTGTCCACGTACCCTCGTAGACCGAAAGCGGAAGCGTTAAGTAACGCGGTTGATGTGGTCGAACGTCTTCGTGATCCAACCGATCAACAACCAAACGCACGGCACCTCCGCGATCTACACACGTTCAGCTCGATGACGTCCATCGAACTTCTAGATCCAGCTGAGGTCGAGGGAGAGTTTTGTCAGCACGACGGCATGGTGACGGTGATGATGAAGTTACCGACGCAGGGCTTCGCCTAAGCGCTACGACAATATGACCAAGGTGGAAATATGTGGAGGGGGCACCGCACACGGCTAAGAATCAACTTGTGTGTCTATGGGGTGCCCCCTCCCCCGTATATAAAGGAGGGGAGGACGGGGCCGGCTGGCCTCATGGTGCGCCCCAAGGGGGGAATCCTACTCCTACTAGGAGTAGGTTCCCCCCTTTCCTAGTCCTAATAGGAGGGGGAAGGAAGGGGAAGAGGAGAGGAAGGAAAGGGGGGCCGGCCCCCTTCCCAATTTGGATCGGGCTTGGGGGGGTGCCCCACCTCTTGGCCACCTCCTCTCTTCCACTAAAGCCCATGTAGGCCCATTAAGCCCCGGGGGGGTCCGATAACCCCCCGGTACTCCGGTAAATGCCCGAACTCATCCAAAACCATTACGGTGTCAAAACATAACCTTCCAATATATCAATCTTCATGTCTCGACCATTTGGAGACTCCTCATCATGTCCGTGATCACATCCGGGACTGCGAACTACCTTCGGTTCATCAAAACACATAAACTCATAATACCGATCATCATCAAACATTAAGCGTGCGGACCCTACGGGTTCGAGAACTATGTAGACATGACCGAGACTCATCTCCGGTCAATAACCAATAGCGGAACCTGGATGCTCATATTGGTTCCTACATATTCTACGAAGATATTTATCAGTCAAACCGCATAACAACATAAGTTGTTCCCTTTGTCATCGGTATGTTACTTGCCCGAGATTCGATCGTCGGTATCATCATACCTAGTTCAATCTCGCACGCAAGTCTCTTTACTCGCTCCAGTAGTGCATCATCCCGTAACTAACTCATTAGTCACATTTCTTGCAAGGCTTATAGTGATGTGCATTACCGAGAGGGCCTAGAGATACCTCTCCGATACACGGAGTGACAGATCCTAATCTCGATCTATGCCAACTCAACAAACACCATCAGAGACACCTGTAGAGCATCCTTATAATCACCCAGTTAAGTTGTGACGTTTGATAGCACACAAGGTGTTCCTCCGGTATTCGGGAGTTGCATAATCTCATAGTCAGAGGAACATGTATAAGTCATGAAGAAAGCAATAGAAATAAAATTCAACGACCATAATGCTAAGCTAACGGATGGGTCTTGTCCATCACATCATTCTCTAATGATGTGATCCCTTTCATCAAATGACAACACATGTCTATGATCAGGAAACTTAACCATCTTTAAGTAACGAGCTAGTCAAGTAGAGGCATACTAGGGACACTCTGTTTGTCTATGTATTCACACATGTACTAAGTTTCTGGTTAATACAATTCTAGCATGAATAATAAACATTTATCATGATATAAGGAAATATAAATAACAACTTATTATTGCCTCTAGGGCATATTTCCTTCAAGAGAAGGCCATGTTCCCACTACGGGCTGTCGGTACGGCCCGCAGGCGACGGGCCCTACCTGTCCGTGAGAAGCAAGAAGGCAGCGAGCTCTGACCAGTCGGCGCAGGGGGAGGCCGACTCCCAGCAGGCGGCCCTCCCCCTCCCTCAAAGTCTGTGCGCCATCAATCAGAAGAGATGGGGAGTGGCTACAGTGAACGCCCACCAGGCGGCGGGACTGTAGCCGCGCTCTCCCCGACAAAGGGTGCATCATCAGAGGCACGACTACAGTACTAAGCAGCCGGCAGGACCCGCAAGCGGCGAGCGCGGCCTGTCGGCCAAGTACGAGACAGCCGGTGGGACCCACCAGGCGGCGGAGAAGCCGGTGACCAGAGACACTGACAGCCGGGTCCTACATCTGGCCAGATTACCATTGTACCCCTGGGGGGTAGGGGGTAGGCCTATATAAACCCCCCAGGGCACCCATGCGAAGGGTTCAACCACATAGAGACACACACATACACATAGAGAGAGGGAAGCTAGGGCTAGCCTTGTTCTTCTTCCACCTCTAGAGAAACAGCTCAAGGAGCAAGCTTGTAGCCACCTTTGCTGATGTAGTGATCATGCGAAGACCCTGCAGAGCAGGAGTAGGGGTGTTATCTCCTAGGAGAGCCCCGAACCTGGGTAAGATGCGTCGGCGTGCATGTTTGCGCCTTATCCCGTTTCCAGGCACCGGCGACGTACTTTTATCCCCCTCCATGATAAGCCAGCCTTTGGCATATGTCACACGACACCCCCGACAGGGCCTAAGTTTTCACTAGAGGCTTCTCTCTCGAAACAATAGCATACGGTGGGTAAACAAATTACTGTTGGGCAATTGATAGAAAACCGCATAGTTATGATGTTATTCATGGCAATGATCACATATATAGGCATCACATCCGTGACAAGTACATCAACTCATGCTTGCATCTACTACTATTACTCCATCAGTCGACCGCTATCCAACATGCATCTATGGTATTAAGTTCATGACAAACGTAGTAACGCTTTAAGCAAGATGACATGATGTAGACAAAGTAAACTCAAGCAATATGATTAAACCCCATCGTTTTATCCTTAATGATAACAATAAAAATATGTGCCTCACTACCCCTTCTGTCTTGAGGTGGACACCGTGAGATTGACCCCATTACAAGGCACCTCTCCTAGAAGATAAATCAATCTAGTTGGCCAAACTAAACGAATAGATCAGATAGAAATACAAAGCTATCATAATCATGCATAATAAAGTTCAGAAAAGACTCAGTTACTTTCAATGAATAATCCGATCATAAACCCACAATTCATCAGATCCCAACAAACACACTGCAAAAGAAGATTACATCGGGTAGAACTCCAAGAGGATCAAGGAGAAAAAATTATTGAAGATCAAAGAGAGAGAAGAAGCCATCTAGATACTACCTATGGACCCATAGGTCTGTGGTGAACTACTCACACATCATCGATAGGGCAGCATGGTTGATGTAGAAGCCCTCCGTGATCGTTTCCCCCTTCAGCGGAATACCAAAAAGGCCTCCAGATGGGATCGCGAAAGAACACAGACTTGCGGCAGCGAAAAAATTGTTTCGGGTGGTTCTCCGGGGGGTTCCCAATATTTGAGAATTTATAGAAGTGGAATTAGGTCAGACAGAGCCATGTGGGGCCCACAAGGTAACATGGCGCTCCCTGTTGCCTTTCCATCTCCTTGTTTGTTGTCGGGTCTCCTCTCGAAGCTTCTAGGGTAAAATCGTCAAAAAGTTTCGTAGTGTTTGGACTCCGTTTGGTACTGTTTTTCTGGAAAACCAAAAACAAGCAGAAAACAGCATGTGGCACTAGGCACTGGGTTAATATATTAGTTCCCAAAATGATATAAAATTGCATATTAAAGCATGTAATGGCCACATGCTCATTCCAGAGGCGTAGACCATCATCATGTCCCGATTCAGCATTTTTTATGCCATCCATCATTGAGGGCCGCTCATAACCAGTCATCTGATGATAACTATACCCTGTATGGATTATGTACTGGCGTACGAACATGCCAAACTCTCCACCCATGCCGAGGAGGTGGAGGAGCAGGGCCAGCCTCCCAAGCATTTGTTGCATTCTGCATGTGCCAAACATGTGTATCATGTATGCTCGGTTCAGTTGACTGCATGCGCTGGAAATGGAAAAACTATTCCAAAAGTTAGCGTGGGCAGTTCTAATTGTTGGGGAATGTTGCAGAAAATTAAAATTTTCCTACGGTTTCACCAAGATCCATCTATGAGTTCTACTAAGCAACGAGTCAAGAGAGAGAGTTTGCATCTACATACCACTTGTAGATCGAGTACGGAAGCGTTCGAGGGAGTGGTGATGATGGAGACGCTCCCAACGTGATTCCGATCACCGATGACCAAGTGCTGAACGGACAGCACCTCCGCTGCTCAACACACGTGCGGGATTTACGCGCCTCCTTCGCCTTGATCCAGCAAGGAGGAAGGAGAGGCTGAGGAAGACAACTCCAATGGCAGCACGACGGCGTGGTGCGGATGGAGGATGTTCTCCCAGGCTTCGCCAAGCTTACGCGGAGGAGGAGGGAGTTGGGAGGGAGGGCTGCGCCTTCAATGGTGTGTGCAGCCCTCCCTTCACCCCTCTATTTATAGGGGAAGGAGGAGGGCGGCCCCCTAGATGCATCTAGAGGGGGCGGCGAAGGAGGGGGCTTGCCTTCAAGCAAGAGGGGCGCCTTTAGGTTCCCCCTCAACCCTAGGCGCATGGGCCAAGGGAGGGATGCGCCCAGCCCACTGGGCTGGCTGCCTCCCACGCAGCCCAAGTGGCCCCCGAAGGGGTGGCCCTCCCGTGGTCCTCCGGAACCTTTCCGTGGACCCTCCATAATACCGATATGACCCAAACTTTTCCGATGTCCGCTTGACGACTTCCCATATATAAATCTTTACCTCCGACCATTCCGAACTCCTCGTGACGTCCGGATCTCATCCGGACTCCTAACAACATTCGTAATCACATACAAGTCTTCCTATTAACCCTAAGCGCCACCGAACCTTATGTAGAGACCCTACGGTTCGGAGACATGCGATATGACCGGACGCCTCAGTCAATAACCAACAACGGATCTGGATACCCATGTTGGCTCCCACATGCTCCTCGATGATGTCATCGGATGAACCACGATGTCTAGGGTTCAAGCAACCCCGTATTCTATTCCCTTTGTCGACGGTATGTTATTTGCCCGAGACTCGATCGTCGGTATCCCAATACCTCGCTCAGCCTCGTTATCATGCAAGTCACTTTACTCGCATCAGAATGCATGATCCCGTGACTGGACACTTGATCACTTTGAGCTCATTATGATGATGCACTACCGAGTGGGCCCAAGGATACCTCTCCGTCATACGGAGTGACAAATCCTGCCTCGATCCGTGTCAACCCAATGAGACACTTTCGGAGATACCGTAATGCACCTTTATAGTCACCCAGCCATGCCAGACGCTTGGTACACCCAAAGCATTCCTACGGCATCCGGGAGTTACACGATCTCAAGGTCTAAGGAAGAGATACTTGACATTGGAAAAGCTCTAGCAAAACGAACTACACGATCTTGTGCTATGCTTAGGATTGGGTCTTGTCCATCACGCCATTCTCCTAATGACGTGATCCCGCTTGTCAATGACATCCGATGTCCATAGTCGAAACCATGACTATCTCGTCGACCAACGAGCTAGTCAACTAGAGGCTCACTAGGGACGACAGGTCTATGTATTCACACGTATCACGATTTCCGGATGATACAGCTTATAGCATGAATAAAAGACAATTATCATGAACAAGGAAATATAATAATAATGCTTTTATTATTGCCTCTAGGGCATATTTCCAACACTAATATCACACAAAAGAGACCACCACCATACTTGAAGTAGTAGCATCGAAGGACTTGTGGATTTGGCATGCTTTCTTGGGTACATCTATTTCTCACAATGCCATTAATTTTCTGCAATGATCTCCTTTGTTCAAGAGACTTTGTGATGGGGAGGCTCTGACGTGTAACTACACCTTCAATGGGCACAACTACAACATATGGTACTACCTTGCTAATGTACCTATTCTCAACGGGCAACATTTGTGATGACTATATCCAATGCTCATGGTAGGAAACAATGTCTATTTGCACAAATGCAAGAAGATGCTAAGACTGATGTGAAGAGAGCATTCAGAGTGCTCCAAGCTTGTTGGGGTATTATTTGTGAAGCTACAATGATGTGGGAAACGGAGACACTTTGGCAGCTCATGACATATTGTGTAATCTTACACAACATGACTATGGACAATGAGGGTGAAGGGGTAGTTTGCACGCATGATTTTGAGAAGCCTGAAATTCAGGTCTGCCTCCCGAAACAAGAGGCGGAGCATATTGCAACCTTTCTAGATGCATCGACAATTTCGCGATCTATAGGTGCATATGCAACTTCTCAGCAATCTTGTGCATCATATGCGAATTCACACTAAAAATCGATGAACTATGTATCTTATGTTTCAATTATGCACAATGAACAAATTTTATGTTGGGACTATGTATTTTATGTACGAGTAATTTTTATTTATGTGTGTCATTCATTATTTTGTGTGTAATGATCCCGTGCATGTATTTACATGATTTAAGGTTTCAAAAGTGAGGGTCGTGGTTACAAATAGAGACAAATGAGAGACGGACCTATTCGCAAAAAAAAAAAAAAAGAGAGACGGACCGGTGTTGTCCGCGGGCGTGCCTGCGCTCAGATTTGCTTGGACGCGTAGTAGATGCTCTTAGGTCATCTCCAATGCTTGACCGAGGTAGTGGCAGGCGCTAATAACGGGCTCGCTACAGATTAAAAAGAAAGTCCCAACCATCTCGTATCAAAAAAAGGAGCTACCTTTTTTTAGAAGTCACTTGTTTTTTGTATCGAGCGACATAAAAATACTGGAACAAGAATGAGATTGCAAGGAATCAAACTCGTGACCCCGCACTCCTAACAGATGCTACCTGCCACTTGACCTCACGATGGTGCGGAATATATAATAATACACAGCAGGATTTATATTTAAAAGCATTTTAAAAAAAAATTATAAAAATATATCTGGACAAGTTATTTTGAAATGATAATTATTTTTTAGAAAACATAAATGATTTATGAATTACAATCATATTTTGAAAATATGAACTATTTCGGAATTCCGAACATCTTTTGATAAAACAAGAACAAAATTTGAAATCATGAACAATGGGAATAATTTAATAAAATCTGCACATTTTTTGAAAACATAAAACATTTTCCGAAAACAGAAACATTTTTTAAACTCTCCAAACAATTTTTAAAGCATCAAACATGTTTTGATTTTTTTGAACAAAAAATTGAAAACATGAACATTTCTTGAACTTCTGAACATTTTTTAAATTCCCAAACATCTTCCAAAAAAGCAAACATTTTTTGAATTTGTGTACAAAATTCAAAAATGAGAATTGTTTTTGAAGTTTTGACAATTTATGAAATACTTAAACATTTTTTAATTTACAAACATTTCTCTAAAAACACAAACTTTTATTACAAATAATAAAAATAAACTTGAAAATAGAGAAAATTGATAAAGATAAGAAAGAGAAAAAACTGAAAAGGGGCAGAAAGGAGAAACGAAGAAACAAAAAAAATGAAAAAAGAAACAGAAAGAAAAATAGTTCAAGACCCTCCTAGAAGGTTCCAAATACCAGAAAAATCTGGCAGGGAACCGTCTAGAAGGTTCCAAAAATCAGAACGTGAAATGTATGTGGCCGACCCAAGTAGCTCGTTGCATGTGCGATAGGTCAACCATTTGCCACGGAATACGGCAAATAGGATGGAGTTCCTGTTCCATGCCTTAAGGGCCCGACAGCTCCCTGGCGCCTAAAGGCGATACCTAGCAGGCGGCCCAGGCAAACCTTCGCTCAATAGCATCTCACGTGAAACAGTCGTTCACTCGCTAAAACTTATACGTCTAACAAAATGAAAAAGAATGAAAATTTCAATATTTCGCCAAAAATGAAAACCAACAAAAATTTGAAAAGCTTCATAAAAAATCAAAAATGAAAAAAATCACAAAGATGAGAAAAAGTTCATCCATTTGAAAAAGAAGCTCATTGATTTGGAAAAGGCTCATCAATTTTTAAAATTTTCACAAATTGGAGAATATTTCATTGATTTTCAAAAATCACAAATTGTAAAATGGTTCATCAATTTTGAAAAAAGAGTTCATTGATTTTAAAAAAATGTTCATCAATTCTAAAGAAAACACAAATTTGAAAACATTCATCGATTTTGAAAGAAAATTAGTAGATTTGAAAATGTTTCATGGAGTTTGATAAGAGTTCATGAATTTAAGAAAATAAAAAAGAACAAAAAAGAACAAAAAGAAGAAAAGAGGGAGTATGTAATTACAATACGTGTGGTGTCCCAAGTGGTTACTGCAGTTTATCAAACAAGGAGATCGCAGGTTTGAATCACATCGCACAAGCGTATTTTGCAGTTTACAAAAATAAATTAAATGGGTTGGCCCATTGTAGAGGGGCGGGGTGCTCCCGATTGCACAAACAGTAGTAACGGGCGCAAAAGGCGCGATATAGAAAATGGTGGATATTCCCTCCTATTTGGCGACTTCAGCGTCAGTGCACTGCCCACAGCGCCCCTTAATGGGCAACAACCTCTCTTATTTTTTTTCGTTTGATCGTTCAAACATTTACCCGACAATTCAAACATTTACCCGTCAGTCTACTGAGATAGCGCATACCCTTGTAGGCCTGTGGGCCGTCCCAGTCTGGTCATTCGCCCACCTAGTTTTAGAAAATTTCTAGAGCCTCCCCTGAACCAGTTTTTCCTTTTGTTTCTTTCTTTTTTCTTTTGACTTTTCTTTCTTTTATATTTCTCATTTTTCCCTTCTTTTCTTATTTATTTATTTTTCATTTTCGTTTTTTTCCTTTGTTCCTTGAGTTGGTTTTTTATTTCCTTTTTGCTTCTTTGTTTTCATTATCATTATTCTGCCCTTTTTCTTTTTCATTTTTGCAAACATCTTTTAAAATACAGAAAGTCTTGAGAGAATGAACATTGTTTTAATTTTTGAACATTTTCCGAACACAGGAATAATTCAATAATAAATCTTGAACAATTTTTCTAACTCGTGGATATTTATTATTAATTTTGCCGAACATCGTTTTTAAACTTCTGAACATTTATCTGAAACTTATGAACATTTTTTAATAGGTGAAGATTTTTTAATCCATGAACCTTTTTCTGAATCGGCATTCTTTTTTATTCGATGAAAGTTTTCTTGAATCAGCAAACTTTGTTTGAATCGATGGACATTTTGGACCAATGAACAATTTTTGAATTGATGAACGTTTGTTTGATCTGTGATTTTTTTAAACAATTACCATTTTGTGAATCGGCAAACAGTTTATGAATTGATGAACATTTATTGAAATTCATGAACATTTTTGTTTCACGTACGTTGTTTTTGAAATGCATGAACATTTTGAATCAGTGAACATTTTTGAATCAATAAACTATTTTTGTAATTCAAGATCATTTTTTTATTTTTGCAAATAATTGTTAAAAAGACATGAACATTTTTTGAATTCAGGAAATATTTTTTCAAATTCACAAACTTTTTTTTAAATTCCTGAACATTTTTGTTCTAATCCCCGAAAATTTAAGGATTTCTATTTTTTTTAGAAAATCCTGAATTATTTGAATATATAGCAAAAGGGCCCGTGCGTTGCAATGGGAGAAAAGAATACCACACGCTCTTAATTTACAAAAATGGTCTATAATCTAAGTATTTGTAGCTACAGCCCAAACAAATATGGTCTTTGCCTACAAAAGCACAAGATCAAGATTCCACATATCTTCTATTTAAACACGGCTTACATGTAGATTTAATACGTACAAAGAAACGAGCAAGTGATCTTCAATTTCTTCTCCAATCCTGATTTTGCTGAGATGTTCATCCACAATCCAGATCATTACCGATATGAAAAAAAGACGAATAATGCACTGTTGATTAAGGTTGCACCCTAGATAGTATTTTTTAATGGTTAATAGGTAAAATATCATCATATTTAGATTTTATATATTTTTCTAATCAAATTCCATATATAACATGTTAAATTTGGAGTTACGGTTTAGAAGATATGAATATTTTAAAAAACATTTGATATGTACTGCGGGTTTAACATCAGGGTGTTTTCTATAAAATAGCATGACGGATTAAGAATACCTATTTGCTTTATTAGTAGGTATAGATATGGAAAAGTAAAAGCAGAAAAAAAGGAAAATAACAAAAACGAAATAAGAAAAAGTTGACGTCCAGCCTCACTAATGGGCCGGTGGTATAGGGCGCTTGGGAGGAGAGCGGGTGCGCGCTGGACTGTTCGCCAGCGCGTCACTATAGGAGCCATTGACGTTTCTCAAGAAAATATATGCCATTGACTAGTTGCCCTTTAACCTACCCCTCCAAAAAAATTGCCCTTTGACCCATTTGACTAATTTTACAGGTGACCAAATTGACCGTTGGCTTTGTTCATCGAAACAAAAAAAATGTGTATTTGGAATAAATTCGAAAAAAACATGAATTTGGAAAAAGTTCGTGATTTTTAATTTGAAAAAGTTTGAAACTTTGAAAAAACTCCTGATTCTGAATTTGTATAATGTTCGTGAATTCAGGAAAAAAATATTTTGCATATGAAAAAAGGTTCACTAATCCAAAAAACTCGTGAATTGTTAAAAAATCACTGACTTGGAAAATATGTTTACAAATTTGAGAAAGTTCATGAACTTGGAAAGAATTTCACGATTGAAAATTAAAATAAAATAGACAAAGAAAAACCGGCCAAACAAACACACAACACCAGTAGCAAACAACCTGTTGAAATAGTTTTTTTAATTTTGTTTTTTCGCTGAGAGCTACTTAGATGTCCAAACACCACCAAATTTGGCACAAACATCACGCACTCGAATATCTTCCATGCCAAAGAAATTAGGTTTTTTATTTTTCTAGTATTTTTTTAATTTACTGTTCACGCAAGGGAGCAGATGAGCTCGGGTGCCGAGCCGCCATGTCCCTTCCTGCACTTCTATTGTAGATTAGAGCTGGTTGGCTTGATACCCAATATGAGCTGCAAGTCCCGTATAGAGGGACAGATCGATCATAAGAAGCATATGTGGTATGATCAAATTTGTGTTATCTCTCAGTAGTTGTATGAAAGAGCTATGATACATTAGAAGAGGGGAAAATAGAGTTAATAGACCCATGAAAGTCTATAATTGAGAATTTTTCAAATAAAATATGAGACTTGTTTGCGATGTAATACAAAACATTTTGAGAAATTTTTAAATGAAATATTACAACTTTTTGCGACAAAATGAAATATGGTATTTGTACATATCTTTTCCGCCGGAATGTAATATTACCCAATGCGTAGATGATTAAGGCTCGTTCGTGGAAGGCTATATAATACATGGGTAGATGCCATTGCTACATAAGTAGCGACAATGGTATTTTCGCACCTGAGCACAACCGCTCTAGAAATCTTTTTTTAATGGTAATACATCTCTCATTCATAAATATAGGTCAAGATACAAGCCACATAGATACCGAATTGACAAAACTGACAAAATAATAAAACACTAGCCTCTGCACAAACGATCCCTTGAGGATGGCTCCAACACTTGTCACCTGCCTCTAGCATCACCGTAGCAGCCACCAAAGGAAAATGTGATCGGTCTTTCTGCAATGAAGAACTATGACCGTGTAAGGAGCGGCGCGAGTCGTAGTAGAGTCCTCGACATAGCATGCCACGTGGTCCTGTCTAAATCATGTACACGTACGTACAACCACGCTGCAAAAAATACAGCAACGTACATCATCTGGGCGAGGTCACAAATGCGTACTCACGCATACGTACGGACTGGGGTCATGTACAGGGAGAGGCAACGAACGGTTGCACCGGACGGTGGGGGTACGCAACAACGGCGTCATGTTCATCATCAGCCAACCGGCTAAGTCGGAACGGAGGAAACATCGTCTTGTTCATCAGGAGCCAAACGACTGGGTTCGAACGTGTCATGTTCATTGGGAGCCAATCGGTTTGGACGGAACAGCCGAAACGGGGTCCTATCCATTGACACTCAAAACAGACGAAACAGAGTTCTGTTCAACCGCCTATGGTCCAAACGGGGTCTTGTTCATCGATCCACATCGTTTGGGGGTGTGGCGTACTGTGAAACAGAAGAAACAGAGTTCTGTTCAACTACCTATGGTCGAAACGTGTCCTGTTCATCGGGAGGGGTCTCGCTTACCGCAAAATGGACGGAACGTACTTCTGTTCAACCGCCTACGGTCCAAATGGGGTCTTGTTCATCAGGAGGGATCTGACGTACCGCAAAATTGGACTCCATGGGCTACTGTCCATCCGTCGTCGACTTCCTAAAGCCTCCACGAGCTACTGTTCATCCACCGCCAACTACCTATGGCCTCCACGGGATCCTGTTCATCCACTCCCAACCGGCTGGGGTGTGACGTACCGAGACACGACCTCCTCTAGGTCATGTTCATCCAACACCAACCGCCTGCACGGCTGGGGTCATATTCATCAAACCCCCACTGGCTCGGGTGCGGCATACGAGCGGGCGACAACAATGGGAATTGTTCATCCACAACCAACCAACCGGCTAGGTCAACTCACCACGTCTCGCGCAAGGGGCTTAATCAATACAAGTCTCGACTCGATCTACTACGTATATTGCACGCCTGGCAGCAACGGGCACTGTTCATCGAGAGGCAACCAACCGGCTAGGTCAACTCATGTCTCGCAACACATAGATCGATCGTTCCAGCAAACTGTTGGGGAACGTAGTAATTCAAAAAAATGCTACGATCACGCAAGATCTATCTAGGAGATGCATAGCAACGAGATGGGACAGTGTGTCCACGTACCCTCGTAGATCGAAAGCGGAAACGTTATGTAACGCGGTTGATGTAGTCGAATGACTTCACATTCCAACCGATCCAAGTACCGAACGTACGGCACCTCCGTGTTCAGCACACGTTCAGCACGATGACGTCCCTTGAGCTCTTGATCCAGTAGAGGGTCGAGGGAGAGTTCCGTCAGCACGACGGCGTGGCAACGGTGTTGGTGATGTGATTCGCGCAGGGCTTCACCTAAGCACTACGACAATATGACCGAGGTGGTAAACTATGGAGTGGGGCGTCGTACACGACTAAGAAACAATTGTTGTGCCTTTGGGGTGCCCCCCGCCCCCGTATATAAAGGAGGGGAGGAGGAGGCCGGCGGCCTAGAGGGGGCGCGCCAAGGGGAGAGTCCTACTTGGACTCCTAGTCCAAGTAGGATTCGGCCCCCCCTCCTTCCAACCAACGGAGAGGGGAAAGGGGAAAGGGGGAGGGGGAGAAGGAAAGGAGGGACGCGCCCCCACCCCTTGTCCAATTCGGTTTGGGCTTGGGGGGCCTGTGGCAGCCTCCCTCTCTCCACTATGGCCCAATAGGCCCATTAACTTTCCCGGGGGGTTCCGATAGCCTCCCGGTACTCCGATAAATTCTCAAACCTTATCGGAACCATTCCGATGTCCGTATATAATCTTCCAATATATCAATCTTTACCTCTCGACCATTTTGCGACTCCTCGTCATGGCCGTGATCTCATCCGGGACTCCGAACAACCTTCGGTCACCAAAACACATAATTCATAATACAAATCGTCATCGAATGTTAAGCGTGCGGACCCTACGGGTTCGAGAACTATGTAGACATGACCGAGACACATCTCCGGTCAATAACCAATAGCGGAACCTGGATGCTCAAATTGGCTCCTACATATTCTACGAAGATCTTTATCGGCCAAACCGCATAACAACATACGTTACTCCTTGTCATCGGTATGTTACTTGCCCGAGATTCGATCGTCGGTATCATCATACCTAGTTCAATCTCGTTACCGGCAAGTCTCTTTACTCGTTCCGTAATGCATCATCCCGCAACTAACTCATTAGTCA
The DNA here is from genome assembly GCA_021605205.1 of Aegilops longissima. Taxonomy (NCBI): domain Eukaryota; kingdom Viridiplantae; phylum Streptophyta; class Magnoliopsida; order Poales; family Poaceae; genus Aegilops; species Aegilops longissima. The sequence goes on from CM038681.1 coordinate 238,301,634, forward strand.
CATTGCTTGCAAGGCTTATAGTGATGTGCATTACCGAGAGGGCCCAGAGATACCTCTCCGATACACTGAGTGACAAATCCTAATCTTGATCTATGCCAACTCAACAACTTCCTACGGATACACCTGTAGAGCATCTTTATAATCACCCAGTTATGTTGTGACGTTTGATAGCACACAAAGTGTTCCTCAGGTATTCGGGAGTTGCATAATCTCATAGTCAGAGGAATATGTATAAGTCATGAAGAAAGCAATAGCAATAAAACTAAACGATCATAATGCTAAGCTAACGGATGGGTCTTGTCCATGTAGCGACCCGACCTCAGACGGTCAAGTCTCTATGCATCAGTGTCATCCCTGGATCGGTAATGCTGACACGCACAGTACTTGAAGGATTTATAACAGAGTAGCAATCACACACTTATTACATCGAATGTCTCAAAAGAGAACTTATTACAATAAATATGGCTTAAGGCCATCTAATACGATAATAACGGAAGGCATGGAAGATAAAGTGAGTCCATCAACTCCAACGGCATCACTGAGTGAAAGACCACGACCTATGGCTCCTTACTCATCGTTTGAAAAGTCTGCAACATGATACGTTGCAGCCCGAAAACGGGTCAGCACATGGAATATGCTGGCAATGTAACACAAGAGAGTAATGAACAGAATAAAGCTATCACTACATGCATATATGGCTGGTGGAGGCTGTATGGTTAATATGTTTTGCGAAAAGCCAATTTTTTCCTACAACAAAGGAATAAATTTTATTTAACTACAAAGTTGATTGAAAACATTGAGAAGGGTAAACCCCATCTCAATCCCAATTAAAAGGTAATTAATAACCCAATCAAAATTAATCTTGTAATAGATTGATGAGATCCACATGATAATCCAAGAACTAGATACTCAAGACGTCCATAACCGGGGACACGGCTAACCATGATTAGTTTGTACACTCTGCAGAGGTTTGCGCACTTTTCCCCACAAGACTCGATCTCCTCCATTGGATTTCTCGCACTTCACGATGTTTGAGAAACGGAGGACCGAGACACATTCTTTCCGAAGAGGTCCCCTTAACCGATAGATAGGCCTGTACACCTACAATCCCCTACATCTGCTAGCCCATCATGGAAAGGTTTCCCACAACTTACTCAACTATGCCAGAGCCCATAATAGCATGTGGCTGCACACGGAAGTTTCTAGCATGAATAATCTTATGACCCCTTTGAGCCTGGGTGGCAGTCCATAGGAGAATCACACGGTACCCCGGGATTTCCAAAAATACACGCAATCACTGGATTCCCCAGGTGCCTCAATCCACCCAGATGTGTATTAAAGTTGCCACCTTAAGTTAACCATTAATTAAAAATGTTCACATCTGTCATGAATACACTCAAACCCAATCCACGTCTACGAGCATAGCATGGCAGTATAAGCAACGTAGAAGTAACTCCCATAGGTTTGATAATAAACAGGTGAATAGGTACTACCTCATCTACTTCCCAAAACCACAATTTAATCAGACCCTAACCATGCAATTGTTTGAGGATTGATCTAATGCAATAAAACCGGGTAGTAAAGAGGTATGATCAAAGTGTTACTTGCCTTGCTAATGATCCGCGAAACCTAGAGACTCGTAGTAGCACGCTTCGCACTCCGGGTACTCTATCGCAAACAAACAAGCATACAATAAGCAATCAAGCAAGGGCACGGGTAAAACTCAAATAAGAGACATAACCAGAAAGTTCACTTAAGAACTCCAGTTGGCAAAAAGAATCAAATCAAACGAAGCAACAAAACTCAAACGGCGAAAAAAAACAAGCTTCGATTACTAATCTGGAATAAAGTCAAATTTTACAGTAGCAAAAACTTGTTTAAGTTGATTAAACAGAAAGAGGGCTTCGTGACGAAACTCTAGGCGCTTGAATCGCCTGATTACAATAAACGAGTGAAAATATAAACTAAAACGAAAATCGGATCAGAAATCGCGATCGAAAATAATCACGGAAATCCGAGAAAAAGAAAAACTGACGAACAGGCTAACGAACGAACGTTCGCTGTCTGCGGCCAAACGGTGAAAACCGTTCGTTAAAACGAATGAACGAACGGGCGTTCGCTAAATAAATAAACCAAAAAAACGATCTAAAAATAAATAAAAAACGCATCTAGGGTTTCGAAAAAAAACCGATCGGTTTTCTCACGAAAACCGAGGCGGCGGCGGCTACCTCCAGCGGGTTGGGCGAGACGGTGGTGGCGGCGGTCGGCGGCGCGACGGCGGGTGGCGGCTCGCGGGGCGCGGGCGGGCGGCGCGGCGAGAAGCGCAGTGCGGCGGCGGCGGCGCTGCGCGCTGTGGTTTGGCGGGCGCGAGCCGATGGGCTTCAGCGGTCTGCGGCTGCTTATAATCCCAGTGAGTCCCGCTGGTACTGCCCAAGTAGGTTTCTTTTTTTTTATTATTCCGCGCAGAAAAACGAATAAAAGAAATACTAAACGGACTCCAAAAATCCTGAAATAAATATTCCCCGTCCTCTAAAATCTACCGGACAAGGTGAACATTTATTTGGGACTCTAATGCAATTTTGAAAAATGCATATTTTCCTAATTCAAATAAAATAGCGATAAAACTCCGAATAAAATTCTTATTTGTTTTTAATATTAAATCTCCGATATTTCTTTATTTGGAGAAAGTCATTTTATCCTCTCTCTTTTATTTTTTTTTTAAAAAATATTCAAAGAGAAAATAATTAAAATCAAAGGATCCTCTTTTCAAAATTCGAGAAAATCTCGAATATGAAAATAATGAAATCCCCAACTCTCTTCGTGGGTCCTTGAGTTGCGTAGAATTTCTAGGATGAAACCAAAATGCAATAAAAATATATGCAATGATGATCTAATGTATAACATTCCAAATTGAAAATTTGGGATGTTACAAACCTACCCCCTTAAGATGAATCTCGCCCTCGAGATTCGGGTTGGCTAGAAAATAGGTGAGAGTGATCCTTCCGTAGGTCTTCCTCTCATTCCCAGGTGGCTTCATCTTCCATATGGTGACTCCACTGAACTTTGCAGAACTTGATTACTTTGCTGCGTGTGACTCAGCTGGCAAACTCGAGAATCTTGACTGGCTAATCCTCATAGGTCAAATCGCTATCCAACTGTATCGCTTCCAGCGGCACTGTATCTCTCAGAGGAATATCAGCCATCTCTGCGTGGCACTTTTTCAACTGAGAAACATGGAACACATCGTGAACTCCTGACAATCCTTCGGGTAATTCCAACTTGTAAGCAAATTCTCCCATACGTTCCAAAACTTTGTATGGTCCCACAAAATGTGGTGCTAACTTTCCCTTAACTCCAAAACGCTTCACTCCTCGAAGTGGGGATACACGAAGATACACTCTATCTCTGACTTCGTAAATTGTCTCCTTGCGTTTAGAATCCGCATAACTCTTCTGCCTGGACTGGGCTACCTTGAGTCTATCGCGAATCAGCTTAACCTTCTCTTCAGACTCTTTAATCAAATCTGGTCCAAACGACTTGCGGTCTCCAACTTCATCCCACAACAACGGTGTCCTGCACCTCCTTCCGTACAAAGCGTCGAAAGGGGCCATTTTCAAACTGGCTTGATAGCTTTTGTTATAAGAGAATTCTGCGTAAGGCAAATTGTCGTCCCAACTAGATCCATAGTCTAGCGCACAAGCTCTGAACATGTCCTCCAGAATCTCATTGACTCTCTCAGTCTGTCCATTCGTCTGCGGGTGAAAAACTATACCGAACTCTAGCCTGGTACCCAAAGTTTCATGCAACTGATTCCAAAACTTTGAGGTAAACTGGGTTCCTCTATCTGATACAATGGTCCTCGGAACTCCATGTAGACATACGATCCTGGTCATGTATATCTTTGCCAACTTCACACTGGTGTAAGTGGTCTTCACTGGGATGAAATGAGCTACTTTCGTCAAACGATCGACTACAACCCATATCGAGTCATAGCCTGAACTAGGCCTGGGTAATCCCGTGATAAAATCCATGCCTAGCTTGTCCCACTTCCATTCGGGTATCGGCAATGGTTGTAGCAATCCTGCTGGCTTCTGATGCTCTGCCTTCACTCTCTGACATACATCACAAACTGCTACATACTCTGCAATATCCTTCTTCATTCCGGTCCACCAGAAACTATCCTTCAAATCCAGATACATCTTGGTATTTCCTGGGTGAATCGAATATGGCGAATCATGGGCCTCTTGCAGAATCAACTTTCTGATCTCCGAATCATTTGGCACATATACGCGGTCCTCAAACCATGAGGTATCGTGCTCATCCTCACGAAATCCTTTAGCCTTTCCTTCATTCATCCTTTCCTTTATTTAGGCTATCTCCATGTCCGTCTTTTGAGCTTCTCTGGTCTTATCCATCAATGTAGATTGAATCTCCAAATCTGCTACATAACCTCTTAGAACAATTTCCAAACATAGCTCACGTAGGTCATCTGCCAACTCCTTGGGTAATCCACCGGTCATGAGTGTATTGACATGACTTTTGCGGCTCAATGCATTGGCTACTACGTTAGCCTTTCCGGGATGATAATGCAATCTCATATCATAATCCTTAATGAGTTCCAACCATCTCCTTTGCCTGAGATTCAACTCCTTTTGCGTGAAGATATACTTCAAACTCTTGTGATCCGTGTATACCTCATAGTGGTTTCCGATGAGAAAATGTCTCCAAGTCTTCAACGCATGCACTACGGCTGCTAACTCCAAATCATGCGTAGCATAATTTAACTCATGGGGTTTAAGCTGTCCTGAGGCATATGAAACAACTCTTCCCTCCTGCATATGTACGGCTCCAAGTCCTCGACGAGAAGCGTCTCAATATACTTCATAATCCTTGCGTTGATCTGGCAGAATAAACACTGGTGATGTAACCAAGCGTTTCTTTAACTCCTGAAAACTGGCCTCACATTCCTCAGTCCATTTGAACTTGGTGTCCTTCTTTATCAACTCCGTCATAGGCTTTGCAATCTTTGAGAAATTCCGAATGAACCTCCGGTAGTATCATGCGAGTCCAAGAAAACTCCGGATCTCTCCAACTGACGTGGGTGCTTCCCAATTTGTCACAAAGGACAACTTTGGTGGGTCTACCGATATTCCTTCTCCGGATATAACATGTCCAAGAAATCCAACTTCCTTCAACCAAAACTCACACTTGCTGAACTTGGCGTATAGCTGATGTTCTCTGAGCTTCCCAAGTAGTAAACACAAATGCTCTTTATGCTCCTCTTCATTCTTCGAGACCAGAATATCATCAATGAACACCACAACGAACTTATCCAAAAACTCCATAAAAACCTTGTTCATCATGTTCATAAAATAGGCAGGTGTGTTAGTCAGACTGAATGACATAACGGTATACTCATATAGCCCGTACCTCGTGGTAAAAGCTGTCTTAGGTATATCCTACTCTCGAATCTTTAGCTGGTGGTACCCTGATCGCAAATCGATTTTAGAAAACACCTTAGCTCCATCCTTCTTCTCCACTAGAAGCACTGGCGATCCCCAAGGTGACGAACTTGGGCGCATATAACCTTTATCTAGTAACTCCTTGATCTACTTCTTAATTTCCTCCAAATCCTTTGCGGGCATTCTGTACGGTCTCTTAGATATAAGCCATGTGCCTGGCAAAAGCTCAATTAAAAACTCAATGTCTCTATCCGTTGGCATGCCTAGCAACTCTTCTGGAAATACATCCGGGAAATCCTTTACCACTGGTACTTCCTCCCGTACAACTCCTGATAAGGAATTTACTTGAGTCCTATTCGGCACATGCCGGGATACATACTTGATCCTTCTTCCTTCTGGGGTGGTGAGCAGAATCGTCTTACTGGCGCAATCGATGTTTCCTCCATACATCGATAGCCAATCCATACCCAGAATCACATCCAAACCTTGTGACTCTAAAATTATCAGATCTGAGGGGAAAACATGCCTACCTATGGTCAATGGCATCTGAAAACATCCTGGGCTTGCCATATACTCTACTCCTGGCGAGCTTACTAACAAAGGTGTACTAAGAACTTTGGTGGGCAGTTTATACTTATCCACAAATCCCCTTGATATGTATGAATGCAATGCACCAGTATCAAAAAGAACAACTACAGTAAATGACTTAACCAAAAACTTACCTATTACTGCATCTGGTTGAGCTTCAACCTCCTCCATGTTAACGTGGTTCACTTGTCCCCTGTTGAAAGGGTTGGGCTTCTTCCTAGAGCTTCCATTGTCGTTTCCATTCTTAGCTTCAGGACATTCATTGGCATAATGCCCGGTCTTCTGGCACTTGTAGCAAGTAACGTGGCTTAAATCTTTCTTGGCGGGCGTTGCCGGGTTGGAATGGTTCTGTCTATTGCTTCCTCCATTACCATTCCCGTTCTTGGGGCCACTATGATTGTGCAAACTTCCTCCAGTGTGATTGTGACCTCCATGGTTATGCTGAAAGGGTCCTTCCGAGTTCGGGGTAAAACAAGGTCTCTGCTGAGCTCCAGAATTGTACTTCCCTTGTCCATAGTTCCTCTTGCGGCTGTCAATCTGCTGCTGCTTCCCTTCAAGCATGAGAGCTCTATCTACCAACTCCTAGTAGTTACTGAAATTTGCCACCATCAACTGCATGCTCAGCTCATCATTCAGTCCTTCCAGAAACTTCTCCTGCTTAGTCAGCATCCGTAGCGACGTCATCTAGGGCATAACGTGCTAGCTTACTAAAGTCATCCACATATCGCCAACAAAGGCGCCTCCTTGGCGTAAGTTGCGAAACTCATGCTTCTTCATGGCCATAGCTCCCGTTGATACATGGGCAAGTCTGAAAAGCCTCTTTGGGCGGTCCCATGTAACAGTGTCGATGGGGTAAGTGAGTATGAAATTCTCCCACCATGATGTTGCGGGTCCATCAAGCTGATGTGCGGCAAAACGCACTCTCTCTGAATCTGTGCATCATGCAGTAGTCAACTCCCTTTCAATCTTGCGGAGCCAATCATCTGCAACAATCAGCTCAGTGCTACTGGAGAACACCAGCGGATTCAGCCTAAGAAAACGGGCTAAGTGATCAACAGGTGGTGGTGATGGGTTGTTGTTGTTGTTGTTCCCCTGATTCTGATTATGGACTAGTATCTGCATCAATGCATTCTGCTGCTGGATCAACTGCTTGAGCTCCGGCGGGAAAGCAAATCCATTGTCGCGTCTCGGAGGCATCTGCTGGGTTTAGAAAAGATGAGAAAACAGAGTAGAATGAGGTCTAGGGGGAAAACATTACCCATATGCACATGAGTCAAACACAATCATATCACTCAATCAATCAAACAAGGGCATACAATCGGTCTAGAACTATCGTTACAAAAGTGCTCGGACTATTCTATATACATGGTGGAATACTACTACTGACATGGTGGTCGACTAGAAAAATTGATCGGTCGAAGACTCCATGATATCCGCTCCAGCTTCATCAACGTAGTCATCATTGCTGTCATCGAGATCCGAGTCGGTGTCGTCGATGATGATGTAGTTCTCCGGGCAAGTGGAACCGTCATCTTCTCCTCCTGGCGCGGGGTCTCCCATGAATACTCCCAGCTTCCTTGTCAGGTCGTCATTCTTCTCTACTACTACGGCAATTTCCTCCATATAATCCTCGTGAGTAGCCTTGAGTTCTTCCTCCAATTCCGTGATCCTTGTCATCGCCTTCTTCAAATCTGTCATGCTTGCGCACATCTGGTTCTCCTGGCGTCGAATGTGCTGGTTTAACTCCTGGATGAAAGCTGCAATCGATCTATCCTTCCTGGTGCTGATCATCTCCCATTACTCATCTCGGCGCCCACAAATCTGGTACATAGTATCCTTGAGATCCTTGTGGTAAACTTCCCCAATGTGTCCCATGGTGATGTGGGCTGCCATACTCTTTGCTAGACTCCAGGTTGGTGCATCAAAGGAAAACTCTATGGGCTCAGTGACTGGCGTGAATTTCCTTCCTGGAACTTGAACTTGAATCATCCAGCGCTCCTCTTCTGGTAAAGTGGCGTTGTAAGTCCCGGTGAAGCTTGGTATTCCGATGTTCAGGTACCTAGTGACTTCCTTCAAGTGGCGTCCAAAAGGGGTGTCTTCATCCGGTTGCGTGAACTTGTTCCTTGCATCCACCATCCTAAAGAGTAGAAAATAGAGAGGAGTTAGAAATGAGAAGAGAGTAGTGATCTAGGGCTTTAGCTTAGTGGTCGTGTCCTACAGTCAGCGTGTGCTTTGATACCATCTTGTAGCGACCCGACCTCAGAAGGTCAAGTCTGTGCGCATCAGTGTAATCCCTGGATCGGTAATGCTGACACACACAGTACTTGAAGGATTTATAACGGAGTAGCAATCACACACTTATTACATCGAATGTCTCAAAAGAGAACTTATTACAATAAATATGGCTTAAGGCCATCTAATATGATAACAGCGGAAGGCTTGGAAGATAAAGTGAGTTCATCAACTCCAACGGCATCACTGAGTGAAAGACCACGACCTATGGCTCCTTACTCGTCGTCTGAAAAGTCTGCAACATGATACGTTGCAGCCCGAAAACGGGTCAGCACATGGAATATGCTAGCAATGTAACACAAGAGAGTAATGAACAGAATAAAGCTATCACTACATGCATATATGGCTGGTGGAGGCTGTATGGTTAATATGTTTTGCGGAAAGCCAATTTTTCCCTACAACAAAGGAATAAATTTTATTTAACTACAAAGTTGGTTGAAAACATTGAGAATGGTAAACCCAATCTCAATCCCAATTAAAAGGTAATTAATAACCCAATCAAAATTAATCTTGTAATAGAGTGATGAGATCCACATGATAATCCAAGAACTAGATACTCAAGACGTCCATAACCGGGGACACGGCTAACCATGATTAGTTTGTACACTCTGCAGAGGTTTGCGCACTTTTCCCCACAAGATTCGATCTCCTCTGTTGGATTTCTCGCACTTCATGATGTTTGAGAAACGGATGACCGAGACACAGTCTTTCCGAAGAGGTCCCCTTAACCGATAGATAGGCCTGTACACCTACAATCCCCTACATCTGCTAGCCCATCACGGAAAGGTTTCCCACAACTTACTCAACTATGCCAGAGCCCATAATGGCATGTGGCTGCACACGGAAGTTTCTAGCATGAATAATCTTATGATCCCTTTGAGCCTAGGTGGCAGTCCATAGGAGAATCACACGGTACCCCGGGGTTTCCAAAAATACAGGCAATCACTGGGTTCCCCAAGTGCCTCAATCCACCCAGATGTGTATTAAAGTTGCCACCTTAAGTTAACCATTAATTAAAAATGCTCACATCTGTCATGAATACACTCAAACCCATTCCACGTCTACGAGCATAGCATGGCAGTATAAGCAACGTAGAAGTAACTCCCATAGGTTTGATAATAAACAGGTGAATAGCTACTACCTCATCTACTTGCCAAACCCACAATTTAATCAGACCCTAACCATGCAACTGTTTGGGGATTTATTTAATGCAATAAAACTGGGTAGTAAAGAGGTATGATCAAAGTGTTACTTGCCTTGCTGATGATCCGTGAAACCTAGAGACTCGTAGTAGCACGCTTCGCACTCCGGGTACTCTATCGCAAACAAACAAGCATACAATAAGCAATCAAGCAAGGGCACGGGTAAAACTCAAATAAGAGATCTAACCAGAAAGTTCAACTTAAGAACTCCGGTTGGCAAAAAGAATCAAATCAAACGAAGCAACAAAACTCAAACGGCAAAAAAAGAAGCTTTGATAACTAATCTAGACTAAAGTCAAATTTTACAGTAGCAAAAACTTGTTTAAGTTGATTAAACGGAAAGAGGGTTTCAAGACGAAACTCTAGGTGCTTGAATCGCGTGATACCGATAAACGAGCGAAAAGATGAACTAAAACGAAAATTGGATCAGAAATCACGATCGAAAATAATCACGGAAAATCCGAGAAAAAGAAAAACTGACGAACAGGCTAACGAACGAACGTCCACTGTCTGCGGCTAAAGATGAAAACCGTTCGTTAAAACGAACGAACGAACGGGCGTTCGCTAAATAAATAAACCGATCTAAAAATAAAAAAACGCATCTAGGGTTTCGAAAAAAACCGATCGGTTTTCTCACGAAAACCGAGGCGGCGGCGATGGCTACCTCCGGCGGGTCGGCTGAGACGATAGCGGCAGGTGGTGCGGCTCGGTCTTGGCGGTGGGCGACGGTGGCGCGGCGGGCTGGCCAAGCGGCGGCGGGCGGGCGAAGCGGCAGCGGCAAGTGGCGACGGCAATGGCGGCAAGAAGACGCTGGGGCAAGTGGGCGCGGCCGATGGGCTTTGGGCTCGGCCGCGCGACTTATAAAGCCCCCAAGGAGTCCCGCTGGTACGGCTCAAGTCGGTTTCGTTTTTTTAATTATTCCGCGCAGAAAAATGAATAAAAGAAATACTAAACGGACTCGAAAAATCCTGAAATAAAATTTCCCCGTCCTCTAAAAATCTACAGGACAAGGTGAACATTTATTTGGGACTCTAATGCAATTTTGAAAAACGCTTATTTTTTTCTAATTCAAATAAAATAGCGATAAAACTCCGAATAAAATTCTTATTTGATTTTAATATTAAATCTCCGATATTTCTTTATTTTGAGGAAGTCATTTTATCCTCACTCTTTTGTTTTTTTAAAGAAATATTCAAAGAAAAAATAATTAAAATCAAATGATCCTCTTTTCGAAATTCGAGAAATTCTCGAATATGAAAATAATGAAATCACCAACTCTCTCCGTGGGTCCTTGAGTTGCGTAGAATTTCTAGGATCAAACCAAAATGCAATAAAATATGGTAGCAATGATGATCTAATGTATAACATTCCAAATTGAAAATTTGGGATGTTACAGTCCATCACATCATTCTCTAATGATGTGATCCCGTTCATCAAATGACAACACATGTCTATGGTTAGGAAACTTAACCATCTTTGATTAAGGAGCTAGTCAACACTACAAAAAAGACACATCTACACATCTATGATGATACGTGTTTGTCACAGTAGGTCACGTTTTCTGTCATGCATTTACATCCATGACAATTTTATGACAGAATCAAGATAGTCATACATGTGTTGTCATAAAAGTGTTCCATGGCATTACCAAAATTATCATCACGGAAGTGTTCACTTCCATGATGATAAATGCCGCGTCATGGAAGTGCTTTCGTCAAGGGTGATCGACACGTGGCATCCACCGTAATGGAACGCCGTTAAGCTATCGAGTCCGGTTTTGGATCCGATAACCTGTTAACAGCCCGGACCAATGGGGATTTTCCACGTGTAAAATACTCATTCGCCGGAGATGGGCGAGGTGCACCTATAATACGTTGGGACAGGTGTCACTCATCCAATGGGCGAGATGCGCCTATAATACGTTGACACGTGGACCGGCCCAAAAGTGGCCCATAAAGATTAAATTGGCCGGCCCAACTAAAGGCCCACAAAATTTAGCGGGCCATAATGGGCCGGCCCAACAAATGGCCCACAAGATTTAGCGGGCCATAATGGGCCGGCCCAGCTAAAGGCCCACAAGATTTTGCAGACCATAATGGGCCGACCCAGCTAAAGGCCCAACATTCTCACTTAAGGCCCGTACGGCTAGTTTCAAATCGGCCCGCCAACGGCCCGTCCTAAACTTGTCATCATCGCGGCCCATGGTCACTTCTGGCCCGTTAACAATCCGCTAAGTATATGGGCTGAGTTACGGCCCGGTGTATTTCCGGCCTGTTAAAGGTCCTGCTTCATTTGGGCCCATTTACAGGCCATTGAAACTTTCGGCCCATAACGACCATGAAGGATTTGGGTCATATTCGGCCATGTCTGACATTCGGCCTGTTGTGACTTTCGGCCTGTTAACGTCGGACGAAATCCATGGGCCATATGTGGCCCAACGCCACATCGGGCCTCCTAACGGCCCATATAAAAACGACACTAATCAAGCCCGACCGAAATTCCGGCCTGTTAAAGGCCCATGTAGTAGGTCGGCGCATTTACGACCCGTGTGAATTTCGGCCTGTGGACAATCTGCATTGTAAATGGGCCACCATTTCGGCCTGCTGAGACCAGTGGGTTATTTGGCACAATCAGGGCCCAATCTACCTTTCGGCCTATTAAAGGCCCATGTTTTTTATGGGCTCGAGATATTTACACATGTAAATGGCCTATTATTACTTAGGGCCCAAATTATACTTAGGCCAGTTAAAGGCCCACTATGGGCACAGGCCTACCTGAAAAATATGAAATCTTATGCTGATTTAGGCCCAGATATTTTTAGTGGGCTACATGCAAATTTTGGCCCAGAATCGTTTTTAGCCCAATTGGAATGGGCCCGATGAATGTTGGCATGTTGGGCTCCTACGAAGCTTTCGACCGAATACATTACTAAGATAAACCTACACTATACAAAAATAGCATCGTAATTACTGCAGCCTTTGGCAGCATCATAAATGTTGTATCACAACAAAATAAATTCCAACCATACAACAAAAGGCATGTTGGCATAAAGTTTACAGTCCTTGCAGATAAAAGCACCACCAGATGTATAGAAGCACAAATCATTTGACCTGAGTGCTTATGTTTCAGGCTGTAGAATCTGAGGGAGCAGCACGATCTTCCCCTTTTTTCCGCCATTGCTCTTGAACAACGAAGAAAATGTCTGATAGTCTGGTTTCAAAACCATTCATATCTTCACGACATTTGTCAACCACTATTTTTGTTTCCGACACAACGTCCATTAGGGATTGGACTTGTGTCTGGAGCACAGATATATCACTCTGTCTAGCCGGAAAATTTTGTTCAGTAGGCGATTTAGACGAGGTTACCTTGACAACCAACCCAGAATTATGCAGGAAGGTGCTTTTTGCACTGTTAGTGGAGAGATACTCACGCACTGCAGCAAGAGGTGACATTGTGCATGTGGTAGCCTCGTCATCTTTAGGTGGTTGTGGCTGTTCAATCATTTGTTCCATGGCTTGCTGAAAGTTTGAACTTGTAGATTAGTGTACCAGATAAGTTTTTAATGAGACAAAAACAAACAAAGTAGGTTTCACATTTATACATAACTTATTTTGGTGAACTACTGTAATACATTAGCATGCATTATAGTGCCAACTACATAATAAAATCACTTTCGGAACATATGTCCATGTAGCATGCCGACTGTATTGTCTATTTCCTCACATTCGTTGACATCTAAGGATAAAGAGACATGGTTTAAAGTAGGATGAACATAGTATGACATCATTCATATCATGGGCAAACAGATATAAAACAAACATGCTATTCTATCATAGTGTGCGCACATGAACATCACAACTAGATTACAGATCAAGACCAAAAGTATATCGTTCATCTCTTTTAAACCATGTAAGGTGAAATGATACGTTAAGACAACTGTGTATAAAAGTGAACAAAGTAACTGACATTAGCTGCAAACCAAGCAGTTAAATGAACACATCACAGTACCAATCAGTTCAAAGGCAGGAGGAGTAAGGACTTACAACAGCGGCCTGAACTAGTGTGCTCATGCCCTTCATCTTGCTGGTGTGGCAATCCTTGAAGATTTGTACTGCATTCGGCTTAGGTTCTTTTTGGTCCACATGGGTTTTCCTCTGTATTTGGAACAAGTCAATATAGATATGATAATATGGCACAGAAAAAAGAGGGAAGTAACAGCTATTTACAAGAGCCTCGCAGTGTGCAATATAGCTACGAGATCATGTTGTCTGTTGGAATTTCACTTTAGAACGGTTGGTCTTGTTCTTCAAACAGTTAGCCTAGAAGAAGATACACTTGTAGGCACATACATAAATACAAGTTCAATATGTGGTCTGGTCAAATACATATACCCTACCTGATACTTTGGATCAGACCAGTGTTTAACAAGGGTTGTCCAGTCTTCATCTGTAATATATTCCACTGGAGATGTTTGGGCGATTTCATGGTTAGCCTTGCCTTCAAAGTGAGATTTTCTAAGGTGGTACCGATACTGTCGCAGAGCAGGCTGAAAAACATGAGTGCATGCTTGTTTAGTTGCATCATCTTTCGGATCCAACTTGAACCTCATCTGCTGAAAAAGAATGTGAGTCTTATTAGGAGGAAGCTAGAAAGCATGGCACGAGCAAGACAATATTACAAATTGTGATGAATAACATTACTTACGGATAAATGGTCAAGGAAGGTGTTAAACTGGTATTGTCTTTCTCATTCCTGTCTTCGGATCCACGTTGGGAGGATACGCAGCATGACACCTAACGGCAATGGTTGCCTCCGTACTAACTTGGCCGACTCTGAGAATCACGTGGCTTTTTAAACCTGCTTCAAAATGGATCTCCATTCTTCCTCCTTTAGATTTTGTTAATCTGTCAAGCATTATCCCCGATGTCTGTTTCCGCTTGCGCCGTGGTGCTAGTTCAACAACGAATATGGAAAGTGTTAGTGCACATCAAACCGTGAGAGTACATATAAAGGAGCACGAATCGCAACTTGACTCGGTCAGTACCGCCTTGGTGTTGATGCTCCCGAGCTTCATCTCGATCTTGTCAAGTCCTCTTGTGTCGAGAGTGCTTCGAAGTAGTGTTAGGTGTGAATGCAGCTTGGGATCTCGCCGCTCGAGCAAACGAACGAGTAACTCGTTGAGATGTTTGGTACAGCTTGAAGCGATGTTGCAGCTGGTGGAGCAGTGATACTTGTGTTTGTAGATTTAGCGGTGGACTTGGACCTTCTACTGCACTATAAGTACCAGCAGAATCTCAAGGGCAGATCCTTTTCCATTTCACCCGATGAGTAACACCATTCCCTACTATATTATTTTCCTTGCTCTTTTTTTTACTTTGCCATGTCAAGGCATACCCACAACACAAAAGAATAAAATTGCTCTTCAGAACTCATTGATGCATGATATAGACAAGCAATACTTTGATGTAAGACAACAGTATGAGGATGGAATATGTAAAAAAATAGGACAGCATGACGTATTGATAGCTACGATGTGTAAACTAAGCAGAAGGATTTTCAAGAAAATAGAAGTAATGCAAGCTAGACACCATATGAAAGATGAAACCAATATCACTCTACCTAGTTAAAAGTGTCTTGTAATAAGTGGAATTTCGAAAAATTAGAAGCAGTACAACATAGAAATCAATGCAAAATGCAACTACTATCAAACTGCCATGTTAAAAGCGTCCAATCATGAGTGACCGATGCGGGATACACAACAGCGGTACTTTGATGTAAGAACATGGTATGATTGATAGATGCAGTGTATTCTAGACACAGAAAGGCATGTCATACACACATGTATAACATATAAACTCAGCAAGTACAATTTAATCAAAATAGAAGAAATATAGGCTAGACAACATATGCAACATGAAACCAATTATCACACTGTCAACTTAGAGCAAGCACCTACAATGGTGGAGTACGGGAGATGAACTCATCATGTAGACTTGGGACTTCAACTTGATTAGTAGTGGCAGTGGCAAATCTAGAGAGTCTCTGTTTGCGTCGTTCCGGAGGACCACCAACATCCCCTAACTTACTCTTTTCCTTCCTATTTTCTGATATTGCCTTATGAAGTCAAAACCAAAAGAAGATGAATAAAATTAGCTCTGCATAACTGGTTGATGTATGATACAAACAAACACTACTTTTATGTAAGGCAAGCGCGGGATAGGAGGATGGAATATATACAAAAAGAAGACAACATTACATATTTAGACGTACGATAGGAGGAGGTAATATGTATGAAAAACAATAAGCAGAAGGCATTTCAACAAAATTATAAGAAATGAAAGCTAGGCACCATATGAACATGCAACCAATATCACTCTATCAGGTAAAATGTGTCTCGTCGTAAGTGCCATTTCAAGAAATTAGAAGCAGTACAAGCTAGAAGACAATGCAAGATGCAACCTACATCACACCCCCAAGTTAAATGTGTCTTATGGGTAAGTGACCGTTGCAGGTATAAGTTGTAAGCTACGCAGATGCAATTCAACAAAATCAGAAGCAATACAAACAAGACATCATATGGAACACGCAACCACATATAACAGTTCCAAGTTAGAGCAAGCACCTATGATGGTGGAGTAGGGGAGATGTCGTGGATTTGTCACGACAGATGTCCTTAGCGTGAGGACTTAGTCGCGAGGCCAACGCATCTATGTGGTAGCTTGAGAGGGGTTGGGTAGAATCGAGAGACGCTAGGCGGATCATCACACAAGACGAGGATTTAGACAACTTCGGGCCCCGGGAAACATCATCCGGAATAGCCCTACATGTTGTTTGAGGCTAGGTCTCATTATGCTCATCGAGAGTCGCCGCATAAGCCGGCTCCCCCTTTGTGTCTAGCCCTAGATATTGTTTCTTGTTTCTTCTCCCTCTTTGGGGTGCCCTGCCCCTCCTTATATAAGTTAGAGGGGCGGGTTACATGTGGATTACAAATAGGATTAGGACTAGCCTATCTTCTACTACAAGCAGGATACAACTCCGGGTCTTGATTCCTTGTAAGGAAGATATTCCTCACGCCTTTCCTCTTAAGTCGGCCTACCATAACGTAAGCCGGTCTTCTGGGCCTTGAGCCTCCTGGGCCCCCGGGTCTTGTCACTCCTCTGATCCGCTTGCCAGGTCACCCTTAAGTCGCCAGGATCGGGCGGGTCACTTAGTGTGTCGTCCAGCCAGGGCGGGCCATTAGTGAGTCGCCAAGTCCGGCCGGGTTACACCGCGGGGTATATCCCCGACATTAGCCCCCAAATTTAGCTTGGATTTATCCATGGTAAACTTATGCTGCAAAATATACACAAGAACAAATTTGACAGGTTGTGCTCCGGGTTAAGAATTCTTGTAAACCGGCACCTGAAACATCCTTAAGTCCTTGTTATTTCCTTCTTCTAGAAAATCCGGGTCAATAGATCAGCTTCACAATCAATTTGCTTGTAGAAGAAATATTGTAAACAAATAATCCATTTGAGTCGGCTTCCAAAGCGCCGGCTTAAAAAATATAAGTCTTGAAATACTCATCTGATTTTCAACCGGCTTAAAGATGAAGATCTTGCCGAGTTATAATTTCCAAAATCTCCGGGTTATAACAGACTGATGATGTCGAGTCATAATTGTTGTTGACACCGGGTCATATAATTGATCTTCCTGATTTACTCAAAGCTGAGAATTTTGAAGATGTTCCTTCTTTATATGCATAATACATGTAGCCCCCAAGTCTTAAGAGGAGAACATAGTGATAACTTAAGACTTGCTTCAATATAAGTGTTGCAACCTTGAAGAAATCCGGGTTATTCATCTCAATCATTAGTCATAAACTGAATATTCCACATATGTAGCCCCAAGTACCGGGTTGTCATGCTTGCGTAAACCTCGACTTGTAATTGCCTTTATGCTCATAAAACTTCAACCCGTGTAGCCCCCAAGGGCCGGGTCATTCTGCAATAATGAGCAGGGACTTTGTAGATATAACCATGTAAACTTGAACAACAAACGTGCAACTCCCAAGGGCCGGCTTAGTAAGATAATACTGAGCTGGGACTTTGTATATAATTGACAATAACATCATATAATATAATCTCCACCATGGGGCTTGAACCCACGTCCACAAGGTTAAGAGCTTTGTACTCTACCAACTGAATAGGGAACCATTCAATATAAGGGATTAATGCTTGTGTACCTTGAATATTTGACAGGAGCAATTGGTAGCCCCCAAGGGCCGGCTCATTTAAAATGTGATGAGTCGGGTCTTCAATAAGTTGAGCAAAAATGACTTTGCATTAGCCCCCAAGTGTCATGGTGCATGCTTGCAGCGACATGAGACTTGCATATTTGATGTAACCTCAATTTGAATAATGTAGCCCCCAAGTGCCGGGTCGTAGCCTGCAGCAACTCGGGACTATTCCTTCCATTGTAGAATAAATCATATCCATTAATAAAATAATAGTTGTTGCGCTAAAGCAACTTTGAATACCTCAATCATAACATTGGTTGTTGATAATTACAATAGAAATCCAGCCATGTTGGCTATTCAAGATTTGAATAATATAATCCGGTATGAAAACCTCAATCATTCAATATCATCATGAAAATCCAGCCAGTTTTGGCTATTAAAGATTTGAATACCTCATCAGTTGACAAGTAAATCCAGAGTTTAAATACCTGGCGGCTCTTGGCCGATGATGACTTAATACCCCTCCATTGTAAGCCGAAATTTTTATAACCCGGCGGCTTATAGCCTTTGAGAAAAATCTAGAACGAATAATCAGTTTGAAGCATCAACTTTGGTAATGAGCTTGAACTTAATCATTTATATGTCATATTTCTGCAAATTCTGCAAAGAGTTTAAACAACATACGCCCTGGCGACTTAACGTCAAAAGCCAGGGCGGGTAATCACCCAAATGTAGTCTTATCCTGCACACAAGTAGATCACAAGATCCCTATGATCCTTTGAATGATACCGCCGCTTATGTGACCGGACAAAGGAAGTTGATAACTCAACTCAGTAAGAGCCGGCACATATGATATTTGTGACAACTCAAATACTTGCGATTGTATAAAGCTGTACAAGAAACAGACAAAATTTTGAGGCTTCTGATTCGAATACCATCAGTAAACCGTTCCAAAGGGGTTAAACTAAGATTCGAATACGATCATATAGCCCCCAGTGGCTTTGGCGATGCCGATCAAGTGGGTATCGACAGCTATGTTCTCTTTGGTTCGAATACGACCTATGTTTGAACAGGAAGCCCCCAAGTGACCATGAGAGTTGTTTAACGACGCTGATTCGAATACGATCCACGTCCATTCCCAAAGGGGTTGAGCTATGATTCGGATACGATCAAGAAGCCCCCAAGTAGGTTCAGCAGTTTGCTAATCAAAAGGGTATCGACAGCTATGTTCTCTTTGGTTTGAATACGACCTATGTTTGAACAGGAAGCCCCCAAGTGACCATATAAGTTTTGGCATTGCGCCGATCATGAGGGTACTGATAGCTATGCCCGATGAGCACGAAGCCCCCAAGTGACCATAATAAGATAAGCCGTAAGGCATGATACCTATGTTCGAACCGCGCATCATGGCAGCAAGTTCTTTTTGGCACCCTTTAATCTTTCTGAGAACTCGAACTTGCGAGAGATTAATTCTTTTTAAACCGGAAGTTTAAACCGGATTTGAAAGCTTCAAACTTTGAGAGAGATGAATTTACCTTGAGCCGGATTTGAACCGGATTTGAGAGCTTCAAACTTTGCGGTAAGTAAATTTCCCTTGAACCGGTTTTTAAACCAGATATTAAGAGTTTCGGTGCTTTGTGGGAGAGAGATGTCTCTTGAACCGGATTTTAAACCGGAGTCCTTCTTTTTAAGCCGGAAATTTTCTGACGGCCTTTAAATTTTTCACCAATATCGTGGTAACCTCTGGAACCGGGTTACCTTCCCTCCAGTGACCCGGAGTTCTTGAATCCATTGAAACCGGCTAACTTTGCCGATCCATACCATTGTAACCCCCGAGTCTCAAGATGACTCGAAGAGTTGGCTTGAGATTCTCCATATTTGACCATAGCAGAAAGTGTATATCATTGCCGCTGATAACACGATGTGAATCCATAGAAGTTTGAGGTGACTGCGGCGGGTTATAAATGCCCGTATGAACCGTGTCAGCAACTCGGCCAATGGTTCCTTCCAACTGGCTATTTGAATTTAACCAAGCCGTAGTGGCGGCGACTTGTGCACCTGCCCATTGAGCCATCCAGTGCAGACGGTGGCTGATAATACATGATAATTTGCCTCCAATTTGTTGGAAGAAAACCAGGCTTCCCAAGTAGTGACTTGCTCATACTCAATAAACAACTCATGCAGACAAGTGCGGCCCGATGTGTTGATGTAGACCAGGCCACGAGAGATGGACGGTAAAGACAAGCGCAACATCTGAGCGGCACAGACTGATGAATCGTCCGTGGCGTTGTAAGCCGGTGCGGACGGGCAAGTTGTCCTCCTTGTTGTAAGCCGGCGTGGTCACGAGAGACGGCCACGACGTTGTACGCCGGTGCGGGAGTCCGTTGAGTAACGATAACCACCTGTGCCAAAAGATGTTGGCGTGCCTCTATCTCCGCGGTATAATATCACTTTTTGTCATAAATAATTGCCCTGCATAAACAATATTGCAGACTAAGGCAAAGATAAACTTGTTCTTTGACAAAAACAACATGTGCTAATAAAACAAACTTGGATGGATATCACCTGATTTGTTTGGACGACGGATGATCCGTTTATCACGATAGAGGTGGCCCAGGCAGACCAGCGGCTCAATATAGTTCCGGCGGCTCGGGTAGATCGGCGGCTTAATATAACCCCAGCGGCAAGGGCGGCTCAACGTGGCTCCGGCGGGTTGATGTAGATCAAGCTGCACGGGCGGCGACTTGCGCACACCTGTTCCATCAGTAAATGGGCGCAGACGTCGGTGCGTGATGGTGGTGACGTACACTTCATAGGCATAACATGGCACCACCTTTGCTGCACATAAAAACATATAGACCAAAGTAATTGTTTTTTTGATGAAAACAATATGTTTAATAAAATAAACTGGATGGATTTCACCTGATTTTGCTCGGACGACCGATGACCTGTCAAATGGCATCCATAGGTAACTGGTCAATACGGTTGCCTAATTTCTTTTGATCCTTATATGCTTATAAAATATATTTGCATTGACCTCATGAGTATCCTGCCAGATGCTTGCTTCTCGCCAGGATTATATAGTCTCTGAAGTAACTGGAGACTTTAACACACTGCTTGGCTTAAACGAATCCGGGACGGCTCAGAGACGAGTGCAGGCGCTCAACGCAGGTGCTCGGAGACTGAACCGGCCGGCGTGTCATCGGGGAAATTTGATGCGCTCGGCGGGTTAGTGGAGGCAGCTCGCGGTAGCGGCCCCGTCAACGAGGCTTTGAATAGTAGAAGCAAGTGGCGCGAGGTCCCCCCGACCGCATCTCCTCCGGATTGTGGCTCCCACTGCACCCGTTCAAGTCCAAGCAGCGTTGACAAGTCCGCAAAAGTAATGGCGGCAACCAGTGGCTCAGCAGAGCAGGGGGCGGCTCAGCCGCGGCGTAGATGGGTTTGACAGGAGGCGGACCGTTGACTTGGTGCGGCCCGGCTTATAGTAGTTTGGAGCTGGAGCCAGCTTGACCCGTCGGTGTGAATCATAGCAGTGGCGTTGTAGGTGGAGGAGGCCGGCTACGGGGCGGGCGAAAACGGCCGCGGCAGTGGCGTGCCACAACGGAGGCGAGTCCAAGTTGGCGGGGCGATGGCTGAAGAACCGGGCATGAGCCGGGTCGTTGGTAGATTCACCTAAAGAACTTGACTGATTTTTGGCGCATGCATCTCTTCTTGATCCTTCCCATCTGCCACTTTTTTTAATGGATCCATACTCCTAGTATAGCTAGCACGCTTCACATGATGAGCCATGGCCACTCAGATTTGGCTTCCACGTATCCTACTAGTAAGTAGCAATTGACTCCTTGCCTTTTCGTTAGATCCATATTTGAGTCAAAGTAATATTCATCCTGATTGAGCTGTTACACCCGTCCGAGTCTATCTTGGTTTTGGTAATCCAACTCCTTTTCTTCAGTAGTACTTTCCTTGAACACGTCTAGAAGTCCATCAAAAGCTGCAACAATTTTTCGGTCAGATGTGACCCTGATTGATTTGTCCACTTGAGCGCTACAGGATCAATTTTTTATATTGTCTCCAGGTACAGACTGCGATAGCTGTAATCTTGACTGATGTCCGACTCACGATTTGATAGCCCGATTCAGACTTGTCCTGTGTTTTGCACAATTGGTATTCGCATCTGACTCGGTCAACCTGTACTTTGACGAAATAGGGACTCTATCCATGCTGTCTTCGGCGAGTTACGTATCCGGACTCGACGCGCCGGCAAAAACAAGCAGCAGCGGAAAACAACGTTCTTGGCGACTTGTGATCGGTCCGCTTGTTCAGACGAGCGGCAGTGACTTATCTTGAACTCCAATATTGTACTATCAGATCCAAAACTGACTAGCAAATTGTACTAACCCTGGCTACAGCTCCGCTCAAGATCTTTCCGAGCCGGATTATCATGTGTGATCGTTCCATGCCAGAGCTTTACAAACTTCTTCATCCAGAAACTTGTGAACTTCTCGATCCCTTTAAGAGCTCCCTCCAAGAACTCGACACCACCGTGCGCGAGCCCCCACAGTGGGCGCCAACTGTCGTGGATTTGTCACGGCAGATGTCCTTAGCGTGATGACTTAGTCGCGAGGCCAACACATCTATGTGGTAGCTTGAGTGGGGTTGGGCGGAATCGAGAGACGCTAGGCGGATCATCACACAAGACGAGGATTTAGACAGCTTCGGGCCCCGGGAAACATCATCCGGAATAGCCCTACATGCTGTTTGAGGCTAGGTCTCATTATGCTCATCGAGAGTCGCCGCATAAGCCGGCTCCCCCTTTGTGTCTAGCCCTAGATATTGTTTCTTGTTTCTTCTCCTCTTTGGTGCCCTGCCCCTCCTTATATAAGTTAGAGGGCGGGTTACATGTGGAGTCCAAATAGGATTAGGACTAGCCTATCTTCTACTACAAGCGGATACAAGTCCGGTCTTGATTCCTTGTAAGGAAGATATTCCTCACGCCTTTCCTCTTAATCCGCCTACCATAATGTAAGCCGCCTTCGGGCCTTAAGCCTCCACAGGCCCCGGGTCTTGTCGCTCCTCCGATCCGCTTGCCGTGTCACCCTTAAGTCGCCAGATCGGGCGGGTCACTTAGTGTGTCGCCCAGCCAGGCGGTCATTAGTGAGTCGCCAAGTCCGGTCGGGTTATACTTCCGGCCGGGTTACACCGCGGGGTATATCCCCGACAGGAGATGTGCTCATCATCTACACATATGTTCTAGAAACAGGAACATGTGTCATATTCACAGGCATTATGTGTAAAGTAAGCAGATGCAATTCAACAAAGTTAGAAGTAATACAAGCTAGACATCATACGCAACATGCAACCACATATAATAGTGCCAAGTTAGAGCAAGCACTGTGATGGTGGAGTAGGGAGATGTGCTCATCATCTACACAGCTCGTTGATCGTCCAGCCTTGTGTTGTCTTGCGAATCTTGTTGGTAGGATGGCGGAGTAGAATCAGAGAGACCCTCTGCTCGAAAGGTTCAAGGACCACCATCATCCACCGCTGCACTAATTTCCTTTAGTTGTATTGATTTTGCATTGCGAAGTCAAACCGATAAGAAAAAGGAATAAAATTCGCTCTTCAGAACTCATTCATGCATGATACTGACGAACACTACTCGGATGAAAGGCAAACACATGATACAAGGATGGAATATGTACGAAAAACAGGACGGCGTGACATATTCACACCTATGATGTGGTAACTAAGCGAAGGCATTTCAACAAATTAGAAGCATTTGCAAGCTAGACACCATATGAAAGGTGCAACCAATATCACTCGCCAAGTTCAAACTGTCTCATGCTTTCAACAAATTAGAAGCAGTACATGCTAGAAATCATATGGAAGACACAACCAATATCACAGTGGCGACTTAAAGGTGCCTTATCATAAGTGACTAATGCGGGATATGCAAGAACAGTAGTCTGATGTAAGAACATGGTTTTATCAGATATAGTATGTTCTAGAAACAGGAACACGTGTCATATTCACAGGCATTATGTGTAAAGTAAGCATATGCAATTCAACAAAGTTAGAAGCAATACAAGCTAGACATCATACACAACATGCAACCACATATAATAGTGCCAAGTTAGAGCAAGCACCTGTGATTGTGGAGTAGGGGAGATGTGCTCATCATCTACACAACTACGTTGACTGTCTAGCCTTGCATTGTCTTGTGAATCTTGTTGGGAGGATGGCAGAGTAGAATCTGTAGAGACCCTCTGTTTCAGTTGCTCGGAAGGACCACCATCATCCAATGCCTTACCAATTTCCTTCCGCTTTGTTGATTTTGCATTGTGAGGTCAAACCGACAAGAAAAAGGAATAAAATTCGCTCTTCAGAACTCATTCATGCATGATACCGATTTAACACTACTCTGATGAAAGGCAAAGTCATGATACGAGGATGGAATATGTACGAAAAACTGGACGGCTTGACATATTCACACATATGATGTGGTAACTAAGCAGAAGGCACTTCAACAAATTAGAAGCATTGCAAGCTAGACACCATATGGAAGGTGCAATCAATATCACTCTGCCAAGTTAAAACTGTCTCGTCATAGGTGGCTGATACGTCTCCAACGTATCTATAAGTTTTGATTGTTCCATGCTATTATATATTCTGTTTTGGATGTTTAATGGGCTTATTTATACACTTTTATATTATTTTTGGGACTAACCTATTAACCGGAGGCCCAACCCAAATTGCTATTTTTTTTGCCTATTTCAGTGTTCCGCAGAAAAAGAATATCAAACGGAGTCCAAACGGAATGAAACCTTCGGGAACGTGACTTTTGGAACAAACGTGATCCAGAAGACTTGGAGTGACGTCAAGTAACTGACGAGGAGGCCACGAGGCAGGGGGCGCGCCTACCCCCTGGGCGCGCCCTCCACCCTCGTGGGCCCATCGTGGCTCCACCGACCTACTTCTTCCTCCTATATATACCTACGTACCCCCAAACTATCATATAGAGTGCATTGAATATTATGAGAGGTTTGATACTTGATAATTGTTTTGAGATATGAAGATGGTTATATTAGAGTCATGCTAGTTGAGTAGTTGTGAATTTGAGAAATACATGTGTTAAAGTTTGTGATTCCCGCAGCATGCACGTATGGTGAACCATTATGTGATGAAGTTGGAGCATGATTTATTTATTGATTGTCTTCCTTATGAGTGGCGGTCGGGGATGAGCGATGGTCTTTTCCTACCAATCTATCCCCCTAGGAGCATGCGTGTAGTACTTCGTTCCGATAACTAATAGATTTTTGCAATAAGTATGTGAGTTCTTTATGACTAATGTTGAGTCCATGGATTATATGCACTCTCACCCTTCCACCATTGCTAACCTCTCTAATACCGCACACTTTTCACCGGTATCATACACCCACCATTACCTTCCTCAAAATAGCCGCCATACCTATCTATCATGGCATTTCCATAGCCATTCCGAGATATATTGCCATGCAACTTACCACCGTTCCATTTACTATGACACGCTCCATCATTGTCATATTGCTTTGCATGATCATGTAGTTATCATCGTATTTGTGGCAAATCTACCTTCATAATTCTGTCATACATGTCACTCTTGATTCATTGCATATCCCGGTACACTACCGGAGGCATTCACATAGAGTCATATTTTGTTCTAAGTATTGAGTTATAATACTTGAGTTGTAAGAAAATAAAAGTGTGATGATCATCATTATTAGAGCATTATCCCAAGTGAGGAAAGGATGATGGAGATTATGATTCCCCCACAAATCGGGATGAGATTCCAGACGAAAAATAAGAAAAAAAAAGAGAAAAGAAAGGAAAAAAGAGGCCATAAAAAAGAGAAAAAGGCCCAAAAAATGAGAGAAAAAGAGAGAAGGGGCAATGTTACTATCCTTTTACCACACTTGTGCTTGAAAGTAGCACCATGATCTTCATTGATAGAGAGTCTCCTATGTTGTCACTTTCATATGCTAGTGGGAATTTTACATTATAGAACTTGGCTTGTATATTCCAATGATGGGCTTCCTCAAATTGCCCTAGGTCTTCGTGAGCAAGCAAGTTGGATGCACACCCACTTAGTTTCTTTTGTTGAGCTTTCATACACTTATAGCTCTAGTGCATCCGTTGCATGGCAATCCCTACTCACTCACATTGATATCTATTAATGGGCATCTCCATAGCCCATTGATATGCCTAGTTTATGTGAGACTATCTTCTCCTTTTTGTCTTCTCCACAACCACCATTCTATTCCGCCTATAGTGCTATATCCATGGCTCACGCTCATGTATTGCGTGAAGATTGAAAAGTTCGAGAACATTAAAAGTATGAAACAATTGCTTGGCTTTTCATCGGGGTTGTGCATGATTAAATACTTTGTGTGATGAAGATAGAGCATAGCCACACTATATGATTTTGTAGGGATAACTTTCTTTGGCCATGTTATTTTGAGAAGACATGATTGCTTTATTAGTATGCTTGGAGTATTATTATTTTCATGTCAATATTAAACTTTTATCTTGAATCTTTCGTATCTGAACATTCATGCCACAATAGAGAAAATTACATAAAGGAATATGCTAGGAAGAATTCCACATTAAAAATTCAGTTTTTATCATTTACCTACTCGAGGACGAGCAGGAATTAAGCTTGGGGATGCTTGATACGTCTCCAACGTATCTATAATTTTTTATTGTTCCATGCTATTATATATTCTGTTTTGGATGTTTAATGGGCTTATTTATACACTTTTATATTATTTTTGGGACTAACCTATTAACCGGAGGCCCAGCCCAAATTGCTGTTTTTTTTCCTATTTCAGTGTTTCGCAGAAAAAGAATATCAAACGGAGTCCAAACGGAATGAAACCTTCGGGAACGTGACTTTTGGAACAAACATGACTTTTGGAACAAACGTGATCCAAAGGACTTGGAGTGGACATCAAGAAACCGACGAGGAGGCCACGAGGCAGGGGGCGCGCCCTCCACCCTCGTGGGCCCCTCGCGGCTCCACCGACCTACTTCTTCCTCCTATATATATGTGATGTCGGGATAATCACGCTACAGTAATCCCACGCTAATTGTGCCATGACACCTCGGTTACTGTTGCTATCCTCGCAATAATTCGAAACCGTTCAAAATTCAAATTCAAATTAATATCAACAAAAAAGGTTTAAAAAATTGAAACAAAAATGTTCGGTGGTCGCCGAATATTACAAGGGTGATTATGGTGCAACAAACACATTTTTATAAAATGGCTAAATGGTTTAAGATGAAATTAAACAGAAAAGAAAATACAAAAAAGAAAAAAACTAAAACTAAAACTAAAAAAGGGGGAGAAACCCCCTGCCCCTTGGGCCTCGGCCCACCAGGCCGCAAACCACCGGGCCGCCAGGCCGGCCCACCCCGCCGCCATAACCTCCCCCACTTCCCCCACTAGCCACCGACACCCCCACCTCTCCTCCATAAAATATCTCCCCTTCTCTCTCCGATCTGGATCGGGATCGAGAGGAGGCCACCGCCACCGAACCGCCGACACCGCCTGGACCGCCCATCGCCTTTGGCCACCGCCGCCGGGCGCTTCCCACTGCCTGCCTCTCCTCCGTGCACGCCTCCGACCTCCCCTCGAGCCCATTGCCGAACCCCTCGACCACCGTGAGCGCCCCCATGCTCCTCTCCCTTTTCCCTGTCACATCACACACCGAGGCAGTGCTCGCCATGGCCTCCCAGCCTTCGCCACGCCCCTCTGGATGGCCATCGCGCCCGAGCCGCCCCAGCCGCGCCTCGCCGTCGCTGCCACCAGGCAGGCCGCACCGCCTCCTCACGCCCGCCTCTTTCCCCAAGCACCCCGCTTCACTCCCCACGCCCACCCCCTGCCCCTGGTCACCGCACTCATGGTGGCCCTCGCCATGCCCCGGCCGTCGCCCGACGCTGTTGTGCCCATCGGCGCTACTGCGCCTGGCAGCTTGTGCGCGTCCTGCGCCTCGCCTCGCGCCTCGCTGCTCGCCTCTCAGCCGCCCCGGCCACCGGCCTCCCCTGCTCGGTGCCCCTCCGTGGCCGGCGACAGCGCCCGAAGGCTCAATCGGCCGGGCGTTAGCGCCGACGCCTGCGTGCCGACTCCACCGCTAGCGCCCGCCCGCTAGGCCTCTGCCCGCAGCATAAACAGGCCCACCCCTTGAACGAAAATGAAAATAAAATGAAAAATGAATTAATAAATAATAATTAAAATTAATTAAAATGATAATTAATTAATTAATTAAAGAATTAAATAAACTAATTAAACCTGATTAGATTAACCTAACCACTAATTAAACTAATTGACCCTATTTAATTAGCCTGCTAATCAAACAACCAATGACATGTGGGCCCCACACTTAATTGACCCACCAATCAAGATTGTTGATCTGCCGTCGAAGACGATGACATCTTGACATCATCATTTACTATTTTGGATAATGTTGGATTTAAATAAATAATTAAATTCCGGAAAATGTTTAAATCTTTAGAAAATCATATAAAATAATCCGTAACTCGGATGAAAATACTTTCAACATGAAAGTTGTTCAGAACAACGAGACGAACCCGGATACGCAACCCGTTCATCCGCCACGCACCCCTAACATATCAAACTCGCAACTTTCCCCCGGCTCCTCTCGCCTCGAACGCTAAACACCGGAATACTTTCCCGGGTGTTTTCCCCCTTCGCCGGTATCACCTACTACCGCGTTAGGGCACACCTAGCACCGGTCATTGTCATGTCACGCATCGTCATGTTTATGTTTGCATTGTGTTCATTGTTTCTTCCCCCTCTTCTCTCGCTAGACACCGAGACCGACGCCGCTGCTACCCAGTACGACTATGGAGTTGACGACCCCTCCTTGTCTGAGCAACCAGGCAAGCCCCCCCTTTGATCACCAGATATCTCCTATTCTTCTCTATACTGCTTGCATTAGAGTAGTGTAGCATGTTACTACTTTCAGTTAATCCTATATCGCTGCATAGCCCGTCTCCTTGCTACTATCAAGTTGTTACCTTTACCGCTATCCTATTACTTAGTATAGGATGCTAGTGTTCCATCGGTGGCCCTACACTCTTGTCCGTCGCCATGCTATACTCTCGGGCCGTGATCACTTGGGAGGTGATCACGGGCATATACTATATACTTTACATCGTTACATTACCTGTGATACTGTTCGGAGATGGGGGTGAAGGGCGGTGGCTCCATCCCGTAGAGGTGGGCCTGGGTTCCCACGGCCCCGATCGTTACTTTGTGGCGGAGCGATGCAGGCAGGTTCAGACCACCAAGGAGAGATGTGGGCCTGGCCTCGCCGGCGTTCATGGATACTTAACACGCTTAACGAGATCTTGGTATTTGATCCGAGTCCGCCATTTGGTCTATACGCACTAACCAACTACGCGGGAACGCTTATGGGCACTCGACGTCGTGGTATCGGCGGCACTTCGTGACGCCGGCGGATCGAGTGGTGCGTGCGGATTGGACTTGAACGCTGCTAGGCTAGGTCGCTTCCGGCCGCCCACGCAACGTGTGTGTGTGCTAAGGCGATGGGCCCAGCCCTGTGCGCTTAGGCTTAGACCGCGTCTTGACCTCTCTGTTGTGCCTAGGTGGGGCTGCGGCGTGTTGATCTTCCGCGGCGGGCATGACCCAGAAAGTGTGTCCGGCCAAATGGGATCAAGCGTGTTGGGTTATGTGGTGCACCCTGCAGGAAGTTAATCTATTCGAATAGCCGTGATCTTGATAATGTGACGACTTGGAGTTGTACCTTGACCTTATGACAACTAGAACTGGATACTTAATAAAACACACCCTTCCAAGTGCACGATACAACCCGTGGTTGCTCTCTAACAGGCTACGAGGAGAGGATCGTCGGGTAGGATTATGCTATGCGATGCTACTTGGAGGACTCCAGTCTACTCTCTTCTACATGCTTGCAAGACGGAGGCTGCGAGCGTAGTCTTCGACGTGATTAGTTATCCCCTCTTATTACGGCATTCTCAGCTTCACCCATCGATATGGCCCTTTACACATATATCCATGCATATGTAGTGTAGCTCCTTGCTTGCAGTACTTTGGATGAGTACTCAAGGTTGCCTTGTTCCCCTTTTCCCTATCTCCGTCCGATTGCTGCAACCAGACGATGGAGCCAAGGAGCAGACGCCACCGTCGACGACAGCGACTCCTACTACACCGGAGGTGCCTACTACTACGCAGCCCGCCACCGACGGCGACCGGTGAGTAGTTAGGAGGATCCTGTGCAGGAGGCCTCGCCTCTTCGATCTCAGATCCCAGTTTGTGCTAGCCTTCTTAAGGCAAACTTGTTTAACTTATGTCGTACTCGGATATTGTTGCTTTCGCTGACTCGCCTATGATCGAGCACTTGTATTCGAGCCCTCGAGGCCCCGGGCTTGTATTATGATGCTTGTATGACTTATTTATGTTTTAGAGTTGTGTTGTGATATCTTCCGTGAGTCCACGATCTTGATCGTACACATTTGCGTGCATGATTAGTGTACTATTGAATCGGGGGCTTCACAAGTTGGTATCAGAGCCGACTGCCTGTAGGAATCCCCCTTCCAACTCCTTGGCCGAAGTTGAGTCTAGACTTTACAAAACTTTTCTTCGAAATGGTCATGCGCCCATGGGCCCACGCCGCCATTGGGTGGTATTAGGATCTTTTACTCCTCGATCCGTACTCTGGGACTCTGATCTCTTTTCTATTCGGGTTAAATGAATTTTGCTAAATCTAACATTAGGATCTCGTTATCACTTTCACCCGGAGAGCCCCTTATTATGATGATCGTCACGCACATGAAGAACTCAAGATACTCTCCATTGTTAACCCGAGAACTTGTGTTCATCGCGTTTGCAATTCCTTCCACCGTCAACCCTTATGGATAACTACTTGCGCTTGTTATTCTTACATTAATCCCATTGGTCTTGTTATTACAAGATACCCGAAACACTCGCCGTTGTTTCGATAATCCTTTGAGCTTCTCGCCTTGCTGTTCTTTGTCACCAATACCCCTACGATAATTCTCGCACTTATCGAGTATCCGCCATCCCCAGCTTGTTCATGTGTTTCACAATGGTCTTCAAAATACTATTCGATCCTCCAAAATCCTTAGTAGCTTATTGCTCGCAATACTTGTCTACTTGCATGATGGATGCTTTCCATATGTCCGCAATATTCATTAGTATCCTTAGGCACCGTCATTTTGATCCTTTTGATTCAACATGAGTTCGAATGCACGCAATCATCGCTTGATCCTTTTAAATTATCTTTTCGCCTCGACGCCATTTTAAACATGAGTTGGTTCTTGACCAATCAATGCCTTGATCGGTTGTGCTTCTAAGTCTATTGAACTTATTCATTTTTCAATCGAACGATTGCTTCGATCCCTTGATTTGGAAATCATAAAATTTCTTTGCATTAAGCTTTAATTAGTTAGTTGTTTCTAGAATCAAATGCCTTTGCATTGTTTCTTCCTTTGTTTGAGTACCGATGCTTACATCAGATCCCTTGAGAACCATCGGATCCTTTGTTGGATTTTATCCGACAACGTCCCTCATATTCAATCACTTTGGAAGTTCTTTCCCTGATACATAATGTCGTTGGTAAATCATATTCTCTGATTTGGCCAACCATGCTCTGCTTTCGAGCTGGTGATATTTACTATTGGAGCTTGTGGTATATGTTTCCACGATGCCCCGAGGGGTTGAACATATGCCTTCCTTAATCTTTGTGAACCCGAAATTTTTCACGGGTCATACTCCTCTGGTAATTCACTAGGTAGGTTTCACACTCAAATCATTTTAATAGAGAAGTGAATGAATGGTCATGCATTGGAGAAGTGGGAGTCGACCTTGAACTTTGTGTTCATGCCCATGGGCACGATGCTAATCTTATCATGGATGCTCCTCTTAAACCCTCTTTGGTATAAGTTCTTATATCTGGGATTCGGCCGTTTGCAATCATGGTTCAGGCCATGTTCTCCTTTTAAATACCATTTCTTGGACAAGTTGAAGTACTTGTCTTCCGCAGATCATTCCACCTGTCCAACCTTTACTTTGCTCTACCATTGAGTATTAAGCTCTGGTATCTCAAGAATATCATGGAACTGCATAACTTATTATGAGTTCTTCAAGTATTATTTCTCACTGATTCCAATTTTCCCCGGGTTCTGAGTTGTTAGACACTCAAGGACATTGATAAGTGAATCAATTCCACACTCCGATTCAATAAAGTGATCTCCGTTGCTTATGAGTTTAATAATCCTTCAAGTCATTCCTAGCCTGATCAGCTATATCATTACCATGTTAAATTTTAACTGTGCTACCCGGTCCTTCTTCCTGTAGCACAATTATTTGACGATGAGCTAAGCTTACGTTGATCTTCCTCATCATATCATTTCACCTTGGACAACAAGCTTGGTTTCGAGTTTGTGTCGTACCCTTGGTTCCAATAACCTTTCGCTTCACCATTCATTTGACTTGATGTCATCGCCGATCGATTACATCTTGAAATATCTCGACAAAGTGTGTCGTAATCATCATCAACCTTATGAGCTCTTCCAGGATATCAAATGAGTTCATGATGAGAAATACCATCCTTGCCCTCGATGATCTGCGTTATCATCGACCACTTTATTGCCTTCCCACCAACACAAGCTTGTTCGTGTTTGGTGTTATACCTTGAGTTCCTTGCTATCCAGTAATTGTTCTTCTTTACCTTGGAACACTAACATCTCTTATGTCCTCAATGTTGTGAGAAATTCACCACCCTTAAGAATTCTTGATACCAGTGATACTTATTAACATCACCATTCTTTTCTTGGTCCCCGTGATGTTTCTAAC
This sequence comes from Aegilops longissima, assembly GCA_021605205.1. Lineage (NCBI taxonomy): Eukaryota > Viridiplantae > Streptophyta > Magnoliopsida > Poales > Poaceae > Aegilops > Aegilops longissima. The sequence continues at coordinate 238,334,316 of CM038681.1, forward strand.
CGGAATACCGACAAATGGTCTGTGATGTGTAAATTCTAAACTTCGAGCAACCCTCTTGCTTTGAAGTTATTGGTCTATAGTTTCATTCTACGACTATGGCTTATTGAATCACCATTCTGACATTGGTCGTGCAACCCAACCCATATTTTGGGCGCACCTTTCAACCAACATTTAATTGTGTATGTTTTCCTCGAGCATACTTCCTTATATCATTTGATCTGACAAATGTTATCTCCTTGTTCACTTAATTGTGGAAATCCATCTTTTGGAAATCTCGATGAATTGTCATTGAGTTCACCAGACACCTCCTTGTCCTCTCCTTGGGTTAATGATGAACTCTTGTTAACGGAAATCACTTCATAGTTCATTTCCCGAGAATCTTACATTGTCATCTCGTCAATTGTGTTGCACCTTTTCTTCTCAGGCATACTAAGTCGGAGGTATCCTGACACCAATCGGATCTGAACCTCGGTCAGATATGATGGTTGGAACATATTTCCAAGAGTTATAACATCGGTCTTTATATGACTCGGTAAGGTGATGTCATGCCTAGCACACCTGGCCGAAGGGCCTATTGTTATAGTTTCTTTTTTTAACAAGGTTAACCAATTTTCCATGAGGAACTTGAATGCCTTGTTTAATAAGTTATCCTGATGGATCCTTTGTGTATCCAAAGTCTGACCTTTGCTTGAAGACCATGTCAATGCTATCTCGAAGCATGTCTGTGGTACTCTGATCTTCAATAAGAACATTTGAAGCCCAATGCTAAATGTTTCTTGCTTAATTATCCAAACACCGTTGTATGGGTAATGTCATGAAATTTCTCTCCCCTTACCTAAAGGGTTTTCTACATTATCTCCTGTCGTGGATATTTTGCTCTGCTTGTCCTTGGGAAGGATATACTCCTGAAATATGTGTTTAAACACACTTTTCCTTTCCATTGTTCTGATTAAATCTGATAAACACTTGTCCTTTCCATTGGTTTGTTTAAACCTTTTCTATGATATATATGATATAAGCAGTAATAATCCACTGCTTGTGCAAACACCTCGATGTACAACTCTGTCAGTAAGACCTTGTTACTATTGTTGATGCCATTCCGGTAACCATCGATGGACGGGAACCTTGCCTATTGGTCCGCCTCGTTTCAACGAGCAGGAAAATGGTTCTCTTCGTCCCTCGCCCTTGGTATCGATGTTGTTGTCGACATAACTGATAGGCTATCCTCTGACATGCCTTGCTTACATGATCGTGTAAGACGTCATCGACTTCATACGTTTGACCCACATGGTGGGCCCATAACCCACTGTGTCCCGTGATCGAAACCTGACTCTCTTGTACCTCCGTCAATTCTGAAGTATCCTTTGCACTTAGCTTCGTATGTAATTCACTAGTCACCGTCCTACAGATGATCTACTCTGGTATCAGACGCAATACTTATTCTTGTTGCTCGACCCGCTTTCACACTTTGTTTCGTGCAACGAACGATTGCCTATCCTCTCGAACTTCTTATTGCACCGTCTTACTTGCTCTCGATGTTTTCTTAAGTTTCAATTCGAGAGTTACTTTCCGCCACCTTTCCTGATGTTATCTACCAAATAAGTAACATTGTAGTGGTCCGTTCTTCCAAGTTACCCCTTGTCCTTCGCATGTATGATGAAGACTCCGAAGAAAGATGACGACTTCATCATGATGACCTGAAGCAGAGAAATGAAGACATCAACGTAATGCATAGGCCTCTTCGAGAAGAGCAACCAAGGCCGAGGATACTCGTTAGAATTTCGTAACCAAATCTTTCCCCCTTACACTACCACTTAAATCTCGGGACGAGATTTCTTGTAGTGGAGGAGAATTGTGATGCCCGGATAATCACGCTACAGTAATCCCACGCTAATCGTGCCATGACACATCGATTCTCGTTATATCCTCGCAATAATTGAAACCGCTCAAAATTCAAATTCAAATTAATGTCAACAAAAAAGGTTTTCAAAAATTGAAACAAAAATGTTCGGTGGTTGCCGAATATTACAAGGGTGATTATGGTGCAACAAACACATTTTTATAAAATGGCTAAATGGTTTAAGATGAAATTAAACAGAAAAGAAAATACAAAAAAAAACTAAAACTAAAACTAAAAAAAAGGGGGAGAAACCCCCTGCCCCTTGGCTTGCCCCACCAGGCAAGAAACCACCGGGCGCCAGCCGCCCACCCCGCCGCCATAACCTCCCCCACTTCCCCCACTAGCCACCGACACCCCCCACTCCTCTCCCGCAAAATATCTCCTCCCCTTCTCTCTCCCGATCTGGATCGGGATCGAGAGGAGGCCACCGCCGCCTGGAACCGCTCGACGCCGCCCAGACCGCCTGTCGCCGTTGGCCACCGCCGCCCGGAGCGCTTCCCCGCCGGCTTGCCTCTCCTCCGGCGCACGTCTCCGACCTCCCCCTCGAGCCCCGCTGCCCGAACCCCTACGGCCACTGTGAGCGCCTCCCCATGCTCCTCTCCCCTCTTCCCCTGTCACCTTGGCCGAGGCCCGTGCTGCCATGACCTCCCCAGCTCGCGCACCCCTCTGATGGCCATCGCGCCCGAGCCGTCCCCGCCGCCGCCTCGCCGACTGCTGCCACCCAGGCCGCTACTGCCTCCTCACGCCCGCCTCTTTACCCACAGACCCCGCTTCGCCCCCCACCCACCCCGCCCCCCTGGTCACCGCGACTTGCGGCTGGCCCCGCCGCAGCCTGGGCGTCGCTGACGCCGCCGTTGCCCATCGGCGCTGCTGCCTGCAGCGCTTCGTCGGCGTCCTTGCGCCGACCTGCGCCTCCTGCTCTCGCCCTCAGACGCCGCCCCAGGTCACGGCCTCCTGCTCGGCGCCCTGCCGTGGCCGGCGACCAGCGCCCAGAGCGCCCAATCGGGCTGGGCGTTAGCGCCCAACGCCCGCGCCGACTCCACCCGCTAGCGCCCCGCCCCGCTAGGCCTTTGTGCCACAGACAAACGGGGCCCACCCCCCTTGAATGAAAATAAAAATAAAATGAAAAATGAATTAATAAATAATAATTAAAATTAATTAAAATGATAATTAATTAATTAATTAAAGAATTAATTAAACTAATTAAACCTGATTAGATTAACCTAACCACTAATTAAACTAATTGACCCTGTTTAATTAGCCTGCTAATCAAACAACCAATGACATGTGGGCCCCACACTTAGTTGACCCAGTCAACTGCACAATTGACTGCTAACATCGGCATGATGTCATGCTGACGTCATCATTTACTATTTTGGATAATGTTGGATTTAAATAATAAATAAATTCCAGAAAATGTTTAAATCTTTAGAAAATCATATAAAATAATCCGTAACTCGGATGAAAATACTTTCAACATGAAAGTTGTTCAGAACGACGAGACGAACCTGGATACGCAGCCCGTTCGTCCGCCACGCACCCCTAACATATCAAACTCGCAACTTTCCCCTTCCGGCTCCTCTGCCTAAAACGCGAAACACCGGGAATACTTTCCCGGATGTTTTCCCCCTTCGCCGGTATCACCTACTACCGCGTTAGGGAACACCTAGCACCGTTCATTATCACGTCACGCATCGTCATGTTTATGTTCGCATTGTATTCATTGTTTCTTCCCCCTCTTCTCTCGCTAGACACCGAGACCGACGCCGCTGCTACCCAGTACGACTACGGAGTTGACGACCCCTCCTTCTTGTCTGAGCAACCAGGCAAGCCCCCCCTTTGATCACCAGATATCGCCTATTCTTCTCTATACCGCTTGCATTCCAAAGAGTGTAGCATGTTACTGCTTTCGATTAATCCTATCTTGTTGCATAGCTTTGTCCACGCTACTCTTTTGTTACCTTTACCGCTATCCTACTACTTAGTATAGGATGCTAGTGTTCCATCGGTGGCCCTACACTCTTGTCCGCTCGCCATGCTATACTCTTGGGCCGTGATCACTTCGGGAGGTGATCACGGGCATATACTATAAACTTTACATTTGTTACATTACCCGTGATACTTTGTTCGAGATGGGGTGAAGGCGGGTGGCTCCATCCCGTGAGGTGGGCACAGGTTCCCGACGGCCCCATTTCGTTACTTTGTGGGGGAGCGGCAGGCAGGTTGAGACCACCTAGGAGAGAGGTGGGCCTGGCCTGGTCGGCTTTTCGCGGATACTTAACACGCTTAACGAGATCTTGGTATTTGATCCGAGTCCGCCATTTGATCTATACGCACCGACCAACTACGCGGAACAGATTATGGGCACTCGGCGTCGTGGTATCGGCCGGCACTTCGTGACGTTAGCGGAGCGGCGCGCGGGATTGGACTGGACGCCTGCTAGGCTAGGTGCGCTTCCGACCGCCCACGCAATGTGCAAAAGCTATATGGGCGATGGGCCCCGCACCCATGTGCGCTTAGGTTCATCCGGCGTCTTGACCTCTCTGTTGTGCCTAGGTGGGGCTGCGGCGTGTTGATCTTCATGGCGGGCATGACCCAGAAAGTGTGTCCGCCAAATGGGATCAAGCGTGTTGGGTTATGTGGTGCACCCCTGTAGGGAAGTTAATCTATTCGAATAGCCGTGATCTTCGGTAACGGGACAACTTGGAGTTGTACCTTGACCTTATGACAACTAGAACTGGATACTTAATAAAACACACCCTTCCAAGTGCCAGATACAACCCGATGGTCGCTCTCTAACAGGGCTACGAGGAGAGGATCGCCGGGTAGGATTATGATATGCGATGCTACTTGGAGGACTCCAGTCTACTCTCTTCTACATGCTGCAAGACGGAGGCTGCCAGAAGCGTAGTCTTCGATAGGATTAGTTATCCCCCTCTTATTCGGGCATTCTGTAGTTCAGTCCACTGATATGGCCCTTTACACATATATCCATGCATATGTAGTGTAGCTCCTTGCTTGCGAGTACTTTGGATGAGTACTCACGGTTGCCTTGTTCCCCTTTTTCCCTATCTCTATCCGATTGCTGCAACTGCACGATGGAGCCGAGGCAGCCGACGCCACTGTCGACAACGACTCCTACTACACGGAGGTGCCTACTTCTCGTGCAGCCCCCACGGCGGCGACCAGAGTAGTTAGGAGGATCCCAGGCGGAGAGGTCTGCGCCTCTTCGATCTGTATCCCAGTTTGTGCTAGCCTTCTTAAGGCAAACTTGTTTAACTTATGGCTGTACTCAGATATTGTTGCTTCCGCTGACTCGTCTATGATTGTAACATCCCAAATTTTCAATTTGGAATGTTATACATTAGGTCATCATGCATATCATATTTTCTCGCATTTTCCGATCCTAGAAAATTTCACGCAACTCAAGGACCCTCGGAGAGAGTTGGAGATTTCATTATTTTCATATTTGGGATTTCTCAAATTTTGAAAATAGGATCATTTGGATTTATTTATTTATCTTCGAAGGTTTTTCCAATAAAAAAAATTAAGAGAGGGAATAACATGATTTCCCAACATTTAGGAAAAATGAAGATTTAATAAATAAATCAAATTTTGGTTTTTCGAAGTTTATTTGCTTTAGGCAAAAAAATGAGTATTTTAAAACTATGCATTTTTGCCCCGTTTTAAAGTTCATTTTGTTCGACTCATTTTTAGGAGTCGGGGAAAATTAATTTTATTAAATTTGGAGTCCGTTTGGTTTTATTTTTATTTCGTTTAGTTTTGTTTTTAAAAAAAACGCGCGCCGCCCTCCTGGGCCAAGGGCCCACCATTGCCAACCGCCGCCCACACCACCGCCATGCCCATCTCCTCCCCTCATGCCTTGGAGGAGCCCACACCGCAAGACGCCGCCGAGTCCGGCTCGGACCAGCCGACGACGCCGCCGCCGTGCCCCCCTCCCCAAGGCAACCGGAGCCCCCCTATTTATACCCCGCCCCCTCTCCCTCACCCCGTCCCTGCCGCCGCCTTCAACCCGAGCCGCCGCCCTGCCTCAAGCCGCCGCCGCCGCCGCCCGTCGCCACCTCGCCACTCGCCACCCACCACCACACGTCCAGCCGTCGCCCACCTCACGGGAGGCAGGAGCCCCGCGGCGACTCAGCGGAGGTAGCCACCTCGCCACCCCGATCCGTTATTTCTTTAAAACCGATCCGGTTTTTCGCTCGTTGTTCGGTTTTTTTTTTAAAACCCTAGATGGTTTATTTTTTTCGGTTTTATTAATTAGTGAACGTTCACCGACCCGTTCGTTTCAATGAACGTGTTCGTCGGATTAGATCTGTTAACAAACGTCCGCCGTTTAATTTGTTCGTCGTTTTTCTTTTAATCGGATTTAATCCTTATTTTCTGATTTCGATTTCCGATTCGATTTTCAAATCTGTTTATTTTCTCGCTCGTTTATCAGAATCAGGTGATTCAAGCGCCTGGAGTTTCGTTACGAAACCGCCGTTCCGACTAACCTACTTAAACAAAGTTTTGCTACTGTAAAATTTTGACCTAGTTTCAGATTGCTAAAACCGAGTCGTTCTCTCTCGATTTTCGACTTTCGATGCTTTATTTGATTTGATTCTTTTGTAACCAGGGTTCTTAAGTTGAACTCTCTGGTTAGATCTTCTATTCGAGATTTCCATGTGCATTAGATGAGTACTTATTGTATGCCTGTTGTTTGTCTGCGTTAGATCACCCGGAGTGCGCCGCTTGTTACTTCGAATCTCTAGGTCTCGCGGATCATCAGCAAGGCAAGTAACACTTGATCATACCTTTTCTACTCCCCATGTTTTATTGCATTAGATCAAACCTCAAACACTTGCATGTTTAGGATCAACTTAAATTGTGGGATTGGGAAGTAGATTGAGGTAGTACCTATTACTGCTTTTACTTATGAAACCTTGGGAGTTACTTCTCGTTTGCTTATTATGCCATGCTATGCTAGTAGACGTGGATTGGGTGAGTGAATATCCATGACAGATGTGAGATTGTTAATTAATGGTTTATCTAAGGTGGCAACTTAAACACACATCTGGGTGGATTGAGGCACTGGTTTCTATCAGACTTGCTGTATTTCTTCGGACCGCCACCCGGGCTCTAAGGGATCATAAGATTATTCAAACTGAAACTTCCGTGTGCAGCCACAAGCCAATTATGGGCTCTGGCGTAGTTGACTAAGTTGTGCGAACTCTTACGGGCGAGACTAGCTGATGTAGGGGATGTAGGTTGGTACGGTCTACCCACATGTAAGGTGCTAGCGCTTCGAAAGACTATGTCTCGGTCATCCGTTTCTCAAACACCATGTAGTCACGAGAACCAAGCGGAGGCGATCGAGTCTTGTGGGGAAAAGTGCAAACCTCTGCAGAGTGTATAAACTAATCATGATTAGCCGTGTCCCCGGTTATGGACGTTTTGAGTATCTAGTAATTGAATATCATGTGAATCTCAACATGTTACTTCTAATAAATGTTATTGGGATTTGATGAGTACTTTTAATTGGGATTGAGGATGTTGTCAACCATTCTCAATGTTTAACAACCACCATGATAGTTAAACAAAATTATTCCTTTGTTCTAGGTAAAACTAGCTTTATGCAAAATGTAACCGAGAGCCTTACCACCAGCCATATATGCATGTAGTATAGGCTTATTCCTTCATTGCTCTCTATGTGTTACATTGCCAAGATATTCCATGTGTTGACCGTTTTGGCTGCAACTTTCACGTTATGAGACTTTTCTAACGCATTTACAGTAAGGTGTTTGGTCGTGGTTCTATACTCGGTGATGCCGATGGAGTTGATGGACTCACTTATCTTCCAAGCCTTCCATTGTTATTATTAGATGGCCTTAAGCCATATTATTGTAATAAGTTCCCTTGTGGACAACGATGTAATAAGTGTGTGATTGCTACTCGCTATAAATCCTTCAAGTCTTGTGTGGTGTCGGCATTCTTGATCCAGGATGACATCGAGCACGTAGAGACTTGATCCATTCGGTCCGGTCGCTCAGAGATGGTATCGAGCACACGTCGTAGTAGGACACGACCACTAAGTTAAAGCCATAGATCACTACTCTCTTCACATTTTCTAACTCCTCATCTTTTCTACTCTTAGGATGACGGACGCGAAGATCAAGTACACCCAACCAGATGAAGGCACACCTTTTGGATTTCACTTGAAGGAAGTCACCAAGTACCGAACATTGGACTACCCAGCTTCACCGAACTTTCAACGCCACTCTGCTCAAGAGGAGCGCTGAAGATTCAAGCTCACGCTCCAGAAGGACATTCGCCCCAATCACCAAGCCTATAGATAGTGTTTTCAGTGCACCAACTTGGAGTCTGGGAAAGAGCATGGCAGCTCACATCACCATGGGACGCATTGGAGAAGTTTATCAAGAAGACCTCAAGAACACTATCTACCAGATTTGCGGACGCCGAGATGACAAATGGGACATAGTCAGCACCAAGAAGGATAGATCCATTGCAGCTTTCATACATGAGTTAAACCAGCACATTCGACGCCAGGAGAACCAGATGTGCAACGATATGTTGGAGTTGCAGAACGCAAAGGGAAGGATCATCGAACTTGAAGAAGAACTAAAGACTACACGCAAGGACTACATGGACGAGATCGTAGCTCTAGCAAGACACAATAACGATCTTAAGTGCGAGATCAAGAACTCAAGAAGAAGTTGGCGCCAGAATGAAGACCAGTATGTCGGTTGCCCAAGCGACTACATCAACATCGACGACACGAATCGGACCCAAGTGAACCCGACTTTGAAGACGAAGTCGAGCGGACATCATGGAGTCTTCCACGGTTCAAATTAGTAGAAGTCCCCACATATTAGTAGTATTCCTCCATGTAAACATTATAGTACACGCACTTTTGCGATAGTTAGATCATTGTAAGCCCTTGTTTGATTGAATGAAGTGATTTTGTGTGCATTTGCTCATGTGCATTTGGGTAGTGATTCCCCTTAGACCTCAATCTATTCTTAATTTCGTCTCTTCTAAACCCATCGATGCCTCCGAGACGCGACCCGGGTTTGTTTTCCGCCAGAGATCACCCAATTGATTCAGCAGTGAATACCCTGATTCAAACATTGGTGCGAGAACCAGGCAACAACAACAACAACAACAACAACCCACCACCACCACCACATGCGGATCACCGACTCGCTTCCTTAGACTGAATCCACCGTGTATTCCAAGAGCACCGAGCCGATTGTAGCAGATGATTGGCTCCGCAAGATAGGAAGGAGTTGACCACTGCAGGATGCATGATGGAGAAAGAGTGAAGTTTGCAGACATCAGCTTGAAGGACCCGCAGCAGATGGTGGGAGAATTTTACAGCCACTTACCCGTGACACCGCCACATGGGATCGGCCAACAAGCTTTTCGACTTGCCCATGTTTCAGCAGGAGCTATGGCCATGAAGAAGCGTGAGTTTCGCAACTTACGCCAAGGAGGAAGGATGTTGGCGAAGATGTGGATGATTTTAGTAAGTTAGCACGTTATGCCCCGGATGACGTTACTACTGACGCTGCTAAGCAGGAGAAGTTTCTAGAAGGACTGAATGATGAGTTCAAGATGCCGTTGATGGTAGCAAGTTTCAACAACTACCAGGAGTTGGTAGACCGAGCCCTCATGATTGAAGGGAAGCGGCAGAAAATTGAGAACTGCAAGCGGAAGTATGGACGGGGAAGTATAACTCGAGCCCAGCAGAAGCCTCGTTATACCCTAAATCAGGAATTCAGTTTTAGCATACCCATGGAGGAGGTAATTCAGATAACCATAATGGCACTAAGAATGGGAACGGGAATGGAGGAAGCAATGGACGAACCGCACCAACCCGTCAACACCTTCCAAGGTAGACCTGAGTCACATCACTTGTTTTAAGTGTCGCAAGATCGGGCATTATGCCAATGACTGTCCGTAAGGCGAATGGAAATGGCAATGGAAGCTCGAAAGAAGCCCAACCCTTTCAACAGGGGACGGTGAACCACATTGATGTGGAGGAGGTTGAAGATCATCCCGATGCAAGAATCGGTAAGTTTTTGGTTGTCAATTATGCAGTTGTTCTTTTCGATCTTGGTGCATCGCATTCATACATATCAAGGGGATTTGTGGATAAGTACAAATTACCGACCCAAGCCCTTAGGTCACCCATGCTAGTAACCTCACCCGGAGCAGAATACATGGCTAGCAAATGGTGTGATCGACTGCCATTAAGGATTGGACACTATGTTTTCCCCTCAGACCTAATAGTTCTGGAATCCCAAGGATTGGATGTAATATTAGGAATGGATTGGTTATCAAAGTATGGAGGGAACATTGATTGCTCCACTAAGTCAATTTTGCTCACCACACCAGAAGGAAGAAGGATCAAGTATGTATCCCGGCACGAGCCGAGGAGAACGCAAGTAAATTGCCTATCAGGAGTGGTGCAGGAAGAAGTACCAGTGGTGAAGGATTTTCCTGATGTATTTCCGAAAGAGTTGCCAGGAATGCCACCGGATAGAGACATTGAGTTTTTGATCGAGCTGTTGCCAGGAACAGGCCCAATATCAAAGCGATCAGACAGATGCCCGCACAGGATTTGGCGGAAATCAAGAAGCGATTAAGGAACTATTGGATAAAGGTTTTATTCGCCCAAGTTCTTCACCTTGGGGATCACCCGTATTGTTAGTGGAGAAGAAGGATGGATCGTTAAGATGGTTGTTGATTATCGTGGATTGAATGAAGTAACAATCAAGAACAAGTACCCACTACCTATGATAAATGATCTGTTTGATCGCCACAAGGAGCTAAGGTGTTTTCCAAGATCGATTTGCGATCGTGGTATCATCGATTGAAAATTCGGGAGCAAGACATACCCAAGACAGCGTTTACCACGAGATATGGACTGTATGAGTATACCGTTATGTCATTTGGATGACTAACGCACCAGCCTAATTCATGAACCTGATGAACAAAGTGTTTATGGAGTTTTTGGATAAGTTCGTCGTGGTGTTCATCGATGATATTTTGATTTTCTCGAAGAATGAAGAAGAGCATAAGGAACATTTGAGATTGGTTTTGGAGAAACTGAGGGAACACCAGTTGTATGCCAAGTTCAGCAAATGTGAGTTTTGGCTAAAGGAAGTTGGATTTCTCGGACATGTTATATCCGGAGAAGGAATAGCAGTTGACCCCACAAAGGTTGAGACCAGAACCAAATGGGAAGCACCAACGACAGTTGGAGAGATTCGAGTTTCCTTGGACTCGCAGGATACTACCAAGATTCATTGAGAATTTCTCAAGGATTGCAAAGCCTATGACAGAATTGTTGAAGAAGGATAACAAATTCATATGGACCGAGGACTGTGAGGCAAGTTTTCGGAGTTGAAGAAAAGATTGGTTACCTCACCAGTTTTAATATTGCGGATCGGACCAAGGATTATGAGGTGTATTACACGCTTCACGCCGAGGACTTGGAGCCGTGCTTATGCAGAAGGAAGAGTTGTTTCAGATGCTTCACGACAACTTAAGCCCCATGAGTTGAATTATGCCACACATGATTTGGAGTTAGCAGCCGTTGTGCATGCCTTAAAGACATGGAGACATTTTCTCATTGGAAATCATTGTGAAGTATATACGGATCACAAGAGTTTGAAGTACATCTTCACACGTATGAATTAAACCTCGCATGAGAAGATGGTTAGAGCTTATCAAGGATTATGATATGAGATTGCATTATCACCCGAAAAGGCTAATGTCGTAGCAGACGCATTGAGCCGTAAGAGCCACGCCAATACCCTAATGATGGGAGGGATACCCAATGAGTTAGCCGAGGACCTTCGAGAGCTATGTTTGGAAATAGTTCCGAGAGGCTATGTAGCAGCATTGGAGATGCAATCAACACCGATGGACAAAATCGAGAAGCCCAAAAGGCGGATAAGGAAGTTGCCTCTATAAAGGAGAAAATGAGCAAAGGAAAAGCTAAAGGATTTCGTGAGGATGAGCACGATACCCTATGGTTTGAGGACCGTGTTTATGTGCCCAATAACCCGTAGATCGAAGTTGATTTTGCAAGAAGCTCATGATTCCCCTATTCGATTCACCCAGGAAATACCAAGATGTATTTGGATTTGAAGAATACTTTCGGTGGACCGGAATGAAGAAGGATATTGCGGAATATGTAGCAGTTTGCGATGTATGTCGAAAGTAAAGGCGAGCATCGAAGCCAGCAGGATTGTTACAACCATTGCCGATACCGAATGGAAGTGGGATAAACTAGGCATGGATTTCATCACAGGTTTGCCAAAGACCCGCTCAGATATGACTCGATTTGGGTCATAGTCGACCGCTTAACAAAGGTAGCTCATTTTATTCCAAATCAAGACTACCTATAGCAGTGCTAAGTTGGCAAAGATATACATGACCAGAATTGTGTGTTTACACGGAGTTCCGAGGAGCATCGACGATGAGGAACCCAATTTACCTCAAAATTTTGGAACCAGTTGCACGAAACATTAGGAACCAGACTGGAATTCAAGATGCTTTCCACCCACGACCGATGGATGACCGAGAGGGTCAATCAGATTTTGGAGGATATGTTTGAGAGCTTGTGCACTAGATTATGGATCTAGTTGGGATGATAATTTGCAGATGCAGAATTTTCTTACAACAACAGCTACCAAACCAGCTTGAAGATGGCACCTTCGAGGCTCAGATGGAAGAAGATGCAGACACACGTTGTCATGGGACTAAACCGAGATCGCCGTTGTTTGGACCAGATTTGATTAAGGAGTCTGAGAAGGTTAAACTGATTCGAGATAGGCTCAAGGTAGCCCACCTGCATGTAAGAGCTATGCAGATTCAAAGCGCAGCGATTGAGTATGAAGTTGGAGACAGAGTATATCTTAGAGTATCCCCGCTTGAGGAGTTAAGCGTTTTGGAGTTAAAGGAAAGTTAGCACCACGCTTCATTGGACCATATAAGATTTTGCAACACATGGGAGAAGTTGCTTATAAGCTGAAATTGCGGAAGGACTGTCGGGAGTTCATGATGTATTCCATGTTTCTCACCTGAAGAAATGTCACCCGAGATAGCAGAGGTACCGTTAAGAGACACAAGCCCCGGAAGCAATTCAGTTGAAGGATGACTTAACATATGAGGAAAACCGGTTAAGATTCTCGATTATGCCAGCAGAGTTACTCGCAGACAAGGTTATCAAGTTTTGTAAGGTTCAATTGGAGCCACCACACGAAGATGAAGCCACCGGGAAAGAGAGGAAGTTTTGCTCAAGGACCACCTCACCTATTTTCTAGCCAACCCGAATCTCGAGGGCTAGATTCATCTTAAGGGTAGGTTTGTAACATCCCAAATTTTCAATTTGGAATGTTATACATTAGGTCATCATGCATATCATATTTTCTCGCATTTTCCGATCCTAGAAAATTTCACGCAACTCAAGGACCCTCGGAGAGAGTTGGAGATTTCATTATTTTCATATTTGGGATTTCTCAAATTTTGAAAATAGAATCATTTGATTTATTTATTTATCTTCAAAGTTTTTCCGATAAAAAAATTAAGAGAGGGAATAACATGACTTTCCCAACATTTAGGAAAAATGAAGATTTAATAAATAAATCAAATTTTGGTTTTTCGAAGTTTATTTGCTTTAGGCAAAAAAATGAGTATTTTAAAAATATGCATTTTTGCCCGTTTTTAAAGTTCATTTTGTTCGACTCATTTTTAGGAGTCGGGGAAAATTAATTTTATTAAATTTGGAGTCCGTTTGGTTTTATTTTTATTTCGTTTAGTTTTGTTTAAAAAAGCGCCTCGCCTCGGGCCAAGGGCCCACTGCCCAACCGCCGCCGCCCAGCCCACCGCCGCCCCATCTCCCCTCCTCGCACACCACGGAGGAGCCCTCACACAGACGCCGCCGAGTCCGGCTCGGACCACGGACGCCGCCCGCCGTTGCCCTTTCCCAAGGCAACCGAGCCCCCCCTCCTATTTATACCCCGCCCCCTCTCCCCTCATCCCGCCCCGCCGCCGCCCTCAACCCGAGCCGCCGCCCTGCCTTGCCGCCGCCGCCGCCGCCGCGCCAGCGCCGCCCCCCGCCACCCGCCGCCACCCACCACCGCCTGTCGCCCGACCTCACGGAGGTCGAGCCCCACCGGCGACCACGAGGTAGCCACTCGCCCCCCGCCCGATCCGGTTTTGCTTTAAAACCGATCCGGTTTCGTTCGTTGTTCGGTTTTAAAAAACCCTAGATGGTTTATTTTTTTCGGTTTTATTAATTAGTGAACGCTCACCGACCCGCTCGTTTCAATGAACGTGTTCGCCGGATTAGATCTGTTAACGAACGCCCGCCGCTTAATTTGTTCGTCGTTTTTCTTTTAATCGGATTTAATCCGTTATTTTCGATTCGATTTCGATTCGATTTTCAAATCTGTTTATTTTCTCGCTCGCTTATCGGAATCAGTGATTCAAGCGCTGGAGTTTCATTCCGAAACCGCCGTTCCGACTAACCTACTTAAACAAAGTTTTGCTACTGTAAAATTTTGACCTAGTTTCAGATTGCTAAAACCGAGTCGTTCTCTCTCGATTTTCGACTTTCGATGCTTTATTTGATTTGATTCTTTTGTAACCAGGGTTCTTAAGTTGAACTCTCTGGTTAGATCTTCTATTCGAGATTTCCATGTGCATTAGATGAGTACTTATTGTATGCCTGTTGTTTGTCTGCGTTAGATCACCCGGAGTGCGCCGCTTGTTACTTCGAATCTCTAGGTCTCGCGGATCATCAGCAAGGCAAGTAACACTTGATCATACCTTTTCTACTCCCCATGTTTTATTGCATTAGATCAAACCCTCAAACACTTGCATGTTTAGGATCAACTTAAATTGTGGGATTGGGAAGTAGACTGAGGTAGTACCTATTACCTGTTTTACTTATGAAACCTTGGGAGTTACTTCTCGTTTGCTTATTATGCCATGCTATGCTAGTAGACGTGGATTGGGTGAGTGAATATCCATGACAGATGTGAGATTGTTAATTAATGGTTTATCTAAGGTGGCAACTTAAACACACATCTGGGTGGATTGAGGCACTGGTTTCTATCAGACTTGCTGTATTTCTTCGGACCGCCACCTGTGCTCTAAGGGATCATAAGATTATTCAAACTGGAAACTTCCGTGTGCAGCCACAAGCCAATTATGGGCTCTGGCGTAGTTGACTAAGTTGTGCGAACTCTTACGGGCAGACTAGCTGATGTAGGGGATGTAGGTTGGTACGGTCTACCCACATGTAAGGTGCTAGCGCTTCGAAGACTATGTCTCGGTCATCCGCTTCTCAAACACCATGTAGTCACGAGAACCAAGCGGAGGCGATCGAGTCTTGTGGGGAAAAGTGCGCAAACCTCTGCAGAGTGTATAAACTAATCATGATTAGCCGTGTCCCCGGTTATGGACGTTTTGAGTATCTAGTAATTGAATATCATGTGAATCTCGACATGTTACTTCTAATAAATGTTATTGGGATTTGATGAGTACTTTTTAATTGGGATTGAGGATGCTGTCAACCATTCTCAATGTTTAACAACCACCATGATAGTTAAACAAAATTATTCCTTTGTTGTAGGGAAAAACTAGCTTTATGCAAAATGTAACCAGAGAGCCTTACCACCAGCCATATATGCATGTAGTATAGGCTTATTCCTTCATTGCTCCCTATGTGTTACATTGCCAAGATATTCCATGTGTTGACCGTTTTGGGCTGCAACTTTCACGTTATGCACTTTTCGAATTTACAGTAAGGTGTTTGGTCGTGGTTCTATACTCGATGATGCCGATGGAGTTGGTGGACTCACTTATCTTCCAAGCCTTCCGCTGTTATTATTAGATGGCCTTAAGCCATATTATTGTAATAAGTTCCCTTGTGGACAACGATGTAATAAGTGTGTGATTGCTACTCGCTATAAATCCTTCAATCTTGTGTGGTGTCAAGATTCTCGATCCAGGGATGACATCGAGCACGAGACTTGATCCATTCGGTCTGGTCGCTACAATGATCGAGCACTTGTATTCGAGCCCTCGAGGCCCCTGGCATGTATTATGATGCTTGTATGACTTATTTATGTTTTAGAGTTGTGTTGTGATATCTTCCCGTGAGTCCCTGATCTTGATCGTACACATTTGCGTGCATGATTAGTGTACGATTGAATCGGGGGCGTCACAATATACCTACGTACCCCTAAACCATCGAAGAGCACCACGAAAACCTAATTCCACCGCCGCAACCTTCTGTACCCATGAGATCCCATCTTGGGGCCTTTTCCGGCGTCCTGCCGGAGGGGGCATTGATCACGGAGGGCTTCTACATCAACACCATAGCCTCTCTGATGATGTGTGAGTAGTTTACCTCAGACCTTAGGGTCCATAGTTATTAGCTAGATGTCTTCTTCTCTCGCTTTGGATCTCAATACAAAGTTCTCCTCGATTCTCTTGGAGATCTATTTGATGTAACTCTCTTTTTGCGGTGTGTTTGTCGAGATCCGATGAATTGTGGGTTTATGATCAAGATTATCTATGAACAATATTTGGATCTTCTCTGAATTCTTTTATGTATGATTGGTTATCTTTGCAAGTCTCTTCGAATTATCAGTTTGGTTTGGCCTACTAGACTGATCTTTCTTGCAATGGGAGAAGTACTTAGCTTTGGGTTCAATCTTGCGGTGCTCGATCCCAGTGACAGTAGGGGGAACGACACGTATTGTATTGTTGCCATCGAGGATAAAAAGATGGGGTTTATATCATATTGCATGAGTTTATCCCTCTACATCATGTTATCTTGCTTAAAGCGTTACTCGCTCTTATGAACTTAATACTCTAGATGCATCTTTGGATAGCGGTCGATGTGTGGAGTAATAGTAGTAGATGCAGCAGGAGTCGGTCTACTTGTCACGGACGTGATGCCTATATACATGATCATACCTAGATATTCTCATAACTATGCTCAGTTCTATCAATTGCTCGACAGTAATTTGTTCACCCACCGTAATACTTATGCTATCTTGAGAGAAGCCACTAGTGAAACCTATGGCCCCCGGGTCTATTTTCCATCATATTAATCTCCCGTCAACAAGCTATTTCTGGCGCCGTTTATTTTGCTTTCTTTACTTTTAGTCTTTATCATAAAAATACCAAAAATATTATCTTATCATCTCTATCAGATCTCACTCTCGTAAGTGACCGTGAAGGGATTGACAACCCCTTTATCGCGTTGGTTGCGAGGTTCTTATTTGTTTGTGTAGGTGCGTGGGACTTGAGTGTGGCCTCCTACTGGATTGATACCCCGGTTCTCAAAAACTGAGGGAAATACTTACGCTACTTTACTACATCACCCTTTCCTCTTCAAGGGAAAACCAACGCAGTGCTCAAGAGGTAGCAGTGGCGTTCATCAAACTAGAAGCACTACATGCTAGAAGTCATATTCCAGACGCAAACCAATATCACACTGCCAACTTAAAGGTGTCCCATCATATGTGTCTGACGCAGGATACACAAGAAGAGTAGTTTCATGTAAGAACATGGTGTGATAGACAGATATAGTATGTACCAAAAACAAGAAAGCGTGTCATATTCACACGTATCATGTGTAAGCTAAGCAGATGTAGTTTACACTAATTAGGAGCAATACAAGCTAGACACCATATGCAACACCTTGGATGGTGGAGTAGGGGAGCGGAGACTTGGAACTTGTAATGCACTAGTAGTACAAGGAGAATCCATACAGATGCTCCATTTACGTTGTTGCAGAGGACCACCATCATCGCCTTTCTTACTCTTTTCCTTCCTCTTTTTTGATTTTGCGTTGTCAAGTCAAACCCACAAGAAAAAGGAATAAAAATTGCTCTTCAGAACTCATTGATGCATGATACTGACGAGCACTACTTTCATGTAAGACAGCCGCATGATGGGAGGATAGAATATGTATGAAAAACAGGATGGCATGACATATTGACATGTATGATGTATAAAGTGTAAACTAAGCACAAGGTGTTTGAACTAGTTAGAAGCAATGCAAGCTATAAACCATATGAAAGATGAAACCAATATCACTCTGCCAAATTAAAAGGGTGGCCTAACAAATATATTTGACCAAATTAGAAGCAATACATCGCAACAGGCTAGAAATAATATGCAATATGCAATGAATAAAGGTGTCTCATCGTAAGTGATTGATGCATGATACAGAAGAGAGGTAGTTTCATGTAAGAACATGGTTAGCACATAGATGTAGTGTGTACCAAAAATAGGAAGGCATGTCATATTCACAGGTATAATGTGTAAACTAGATGCAATTTACCCTAATTAGAAGTGTTACAAGCTAGACACTGTATGCAACATGCAACCACATATCACACTGCGAAGTTAGAGCAAGCACCTGCGATGGTGGTGTAGGGGAAATGCGGTCTTCAAGTACAGAGCTACGTTCAATATCTTCAATTAGGCTTGTTGTTTCTTGAGAATCATGTGGAGAGGATGAAACTGCACTCTTTATAAGAGTAGCGTGTCTCATACTAACCCATGGGCGTGACTGTCTCATCATAAGCGATAGATGCAGGATACACAAGAACAGTAGTTTGATGTAATAACATGGTGTGATAGGCAGATGTAGTATGTACCAAAAACAGGAAGGCGTGTCATATTCACATGTATAATGTGTAAGCTAAGGAGATGCAATTTAATAAATTAGGAGCAATACAGGCTAGGCACCATATGCAACGTGCAACCAGATATCACACTGCCATGTTAGAGCCAGCACCTGGGGTTGTGGAGTAGGGAGATGAGATTTGGAACTTGCACTGCAGTAGGAGTAGCAGGAGAATCTACAGAGATCATCTGTTTCGGTTGCTCAAGAGGACCACCATCATTCCGTGCCTTCGTCCTTTTAGATTTTGCCTTGTCAAGTAAACACACAAGAAAAAGGAATGAAATTTGCACTTCCAAATTCGTTGATGCATGATACTGACGAACACAACTTTTATGTATGGCAACTACATTGTAGGAGGATGGAATATGTACGAAAAACGCTAAGTAGAAGGCATTTCAACAAATTGGAAGCAATGCAATCTAGACACCATATGAAAGATCCAACCAAAATCACTCTACCAAGTTAGATGTGTCTCATTATAAGTGGCACTTCAACAAATTAGAGGCAATACATGTTTGAAACGATATGCAAGATGAAACCAATATTACATTGTCAACTTGAAGGTGTCTCGTAAGAAGTGATTGATGAGGGATACACAAGAAAAGTAGTTTCATTAAGAACATGGTTAATACAAAGACGTAATATGTACCAAAAACAGGAACACATGTCATATTCACAGGTGTAATGTGTTAACTAAGCAGATGCAATTTACCCTAATTAGAAGCATTACAAGGTAGACACCATATGCAACATGCAACCACATATCACACTGCCAAGTAAGAGCAAGCACCTGCGATGGTGGTGTGGGGGAATTGCGGTCATCAACTAGAGCTACGTTGACTATCTTCATTTAGCCTTGCTGTTTCTTGAGAATCATGTGGGGAGGATGACATTGCACTCTTTAAACGAGTAGCGCGTCTCATAGTAACCCACTCGGGTGACTGTCTCGTCATAAGTGATTGATGAGGGATACAAAAGAGCATTGGTTTGATGTACGAACATGGTTAATAGACATATGTAGTGTCTATCAAAATCAAGAAGGCATGCCATTATCAAAGGTATAATGTGTAAAGTAAGCTGATGCAATTTAACCAAATTGGAAGCAATACAAGCTAGACACCATATGCAACATGCAACCACATTTGACAGCGCGAAGTTAAAGCAAGCACCTGGGATGGTTGTGTGTGGCAATTGAGATCATCAACTGCAGAGCTACGTTTACTATCTCCATCTGCCGGCACTACACCCTTTAGAGCGCTGAGACGCTTAGTGCTTATCTTCGAATTACACTGGAGCGACTTCTGTCTTTTCTTTTTTGTATTAATCAACACTGCGTCAGAGTCTGAAATACCCATGCATAAAAAAACAATAGTGTGAGTATGGGTGAAGTGTGTGCACAAGTAGTACAGTGTAAAGGTAGCAGATAGCAGGTCGGTGAGAAATAAATGATGGGAGACATATGATAGCTCTACAACATGCATGGCACACGAAATTACCAGATTCTGGGATTTTGAAATATGAGCACAGGGATGGCTGGGAAATGCAGATGCTCCTCCAGCACACCACAAGGTGTGGTCCTATGAAAATAACAGTCGACTGAAAACAAATAGGTCAGTCCATTTTTTTGCATCGTCCGATGTACAAAGAATGGGCAGATCGCCTTCATCTACCTCCATCCAGTCAGTGTTACGATCTAACTCGAAATGCCAGCGACCACCGGCCCAGTCCCCTGCCTCCGCCCTCCCCTTGACCTCACCGCATCGCCATGCTTGGCACCGCCCCGGCCATCCCTTCAAGCCCCGCCAACCTCCAGATCTGGCGCAAGCAGCTCCTGTGCCCCACACCCCTATGATAGACACCGATGCGCCACTTCCCCGGCGAACAGGCGGACTAGGTGCTCCGCGCACCTAAGCGGGTGTTGCTTCTTTTAATTGCGATTCGACTGACCCTGAATTGAAATCCAGGCGGGCTACAGACCTCTAGCAAAGGTTAAATAGTAAATGGGAGGAAACCTTGTGCATTTAGTATCACAAAGAAGATGCTGTACGAAGCGCTCAACTAGTTTCTTTCATGGGATTGATATTGTGTGAGCACAGACGTAAGATTTGCACGAATAAGGGAAGAGGAGTACCTCTTTCTGCTGGCAGTGTTGTGTCCTCCTTCTGTTTTTCCAATGATCTTCTTGTGGTTCGCTGGAAACGAGAAGTTGTGGAGGACGGTGGAGCCTTGGACGAACCCATGGCCAAGTTGTTGAGTGTGGTGTCGGCGGCGGGCAACCAGATCCGAGGCGGCGAACGACGGCATAGCGGGAACAGCTTCGGTGCTGTGGTCGGTTGCAACAGTGGAGCGGCAGCGGTGAGGCGCAGGACGGTGTGGTCGAAGTGGTTCTGGTATGGCGCACGTCGGCGTGGGCGTCGTGGAGGCAGCTCTGCCTCGGCTTCAGCTACTAAGTCCTTGAGGGCGTTGCGGTTGCAGTTGCATTGGACGACGACGTCGGGGTACCGGCTCCGGCATGATGGAGGAGGGCGGCGGTGGATTGGGCACGAAGGGGTGGAGGACGGAGGAGGCTGGGGTTTCGCGGCTGTTGGAGAGGGCGTTTTGGCGCCCACGGAGTATGAATGGGGAAATGGAGGGAGGGGGAACTAAGGGTGAACAATGTTTCAGTTTGGGACGCGCTTGTTTGAAATTTGGGGAAAGTTACAAACTTTGCCCCCATCTAAAATTTTGGGACATATTGCGGGTTGGGGTTAGGACAATAATCTCAGGTGTCCCAAATGGTGGGCGAGATAGATTTCGGCCGAGCGCATGGGTGTTTGCGCGCCCACGGCGTATGAATGCTTCTAGGAGGCGGTTAAGACTGGCATGTTGGTGAAGTTACAAACCTACCCCCGTTTAGACCTTTGGACATCGGGCCGATAGGCTACACGTGCCAGAGTCAGGATAGTAATTTCCTACCACCAAACATTAGTCTCACGCGCTTTCGGGTGACCAGAGGCTTATTTGGCACTTCGTTCAATATTTGGGAGCAGAAGCATTAACGTTTTTGGTTCTCTTGAATTGAACTTTCAGGATTTGTCAAACTTCACAAATCTTTACTCTTGAAAGTCCTAAAACTATGATTATTTTTGAATGGATGGGGTACATTTGAATATACATTGTACACGAGTATATATTAAAAAATATGCAACTGACCTTAGTTCATGCATGGTTCCAGATATAATCTCCTTGGTTGCAAAAAAATAGTTAGACATGCGTATGAATATATAGCATGTTCAAACACACAACAAAGATTGATGCCCCCTTTTAGATCTGATTTACAAATGCCATTATCTCGGGTTCAAATAGATGAATGCACTTCCTACGAATTCGAATCTTCGAAACCCCCCTTTATGTTGAATTCAACATGTATTCTATTTCGTAGCTAGCAATTTGGAATGTATCCATGTAACTGACAAATGTATAAAGTGCTTCACACTAACAACATGGAGTGCACTAATTAATGTTTATATATGAATTGCAAAAGCAATGCATTGCCTGTATTTCAAACCGCTCTCACTCTATGGATCAATAATATGAAATAAACACATGCACATGTTAGAATTCAATAGAGTATGGGTGTCTGATAGACCAATTGCAAAATTCATGATCTCATCCAAAAATAATAATGCCATTTATATTTTAATTTAATGCGTAGAACTGCCTTTTACACGTAGATGCACTATGCCTCGGCCCGTTCTCACAAACGTGATATATATCTCTCTATCTAACGCATAAGTGCACACACTTTATATACATCGGCATTTCTCTTTCACACATGCCTCACAATCTTTCCCGGGGTGCCGGGGTGTCTCACGCACACACTCTCTCTGTATCTCTCTCTCTCTCTCTCTCTCTCTCTCTCTCTCTCTTTTTGACTACTATGTACCACTCTTTTCACTAATCTCAGTTGGAAAACACTATTTCTCTCACAAACATATATACACATGCACGGTCTCTACTAGCCCTCTATACGCACATATATGTGCCTACGTGTCTCCCGCACGCACATTATCTTTAGGCCTCTCTCGCACACATCCCCCCCCCCCCACAGACACACCTGTCTCTTAGTAGTTGGCCCATATGATTCCATTAGATCATTCGGTAGGATCCTGACTGTTAGGCTGGATGGTAATACGAGGCAAGGTTTTACCCAAGTTCGGACCCTTGCAGTTGAGGAAAAAGCCTACTCCTGTACTGTATATTAGTGATAGGGGTGTGTACAAAGTACACATGAATACCAGCATTGTGCGTGTGTGTATACTATCGACGAACTAGCCCCCAGGCTTCTATAACATACTCGAGGCCTAGGGTTACAAATCATATATAGTCGGCTTATCACTAGTGGGGATAGAGTCCTCCACGACTCTGGTAGCTTTGTGTTGTACGCCGAGTCCTCCACATGGGTCTTCGTATAATGCGCCTCGGTCCAACCTATATGGCACAGGATGGAACCCCATGCGTCCTCATGTTGACCCACCACAACTAGAAATGATGTGCCCACCCCAACTAGAAATGGTGTGCCCACCACACCACACATGCAATCGGACACTAATACATGAAAGTTAATTGCATGGTGCATCCAAAAATATTTGTTCTGCATTGTGAATGTTTATATTTTCTCCTAAAATATTAGTCACGGGAAAGAGAAACAAAGGGCATATCTCTCCTTGTCTCCACCGAACACCCCCTCTTTCTACACCACTTTCACGTACGCACACAAACTATCTCTCGACCCTCTAAAAGTATGCATGCCCATGAAACATTCACACGTGACGGTCACTGTATTTCAAGAGAAAGCACTATACGGTCGGTGGACTTTAGAATATGCTCATTACGGTCACCGTATATATTCTCGTGGTGATCATACGGTATCTAGCTCACGATACGTCTCTGTATTTTGTTGATGACACTGACAGACATTGTATTTGATGCATGATCTGTATTTTTTTACGACACTTACGGTCATTGTATTTGAAGCGAAAGCACGATATGGTCACTGGACTTCAGAATAAGCTCATCACAGTCAGCACATACATTTTGTGATGCTAACCAACCTGTCGTTGGATGGTTAGGAGGACAGTAGTTTCTTGATCCCACCAGGGTTAAAGTCCTGGTGCTCGCGTTTATCCTAGGTTAATTTCAGTATTTTTCCAACGATATGCGTTCAGTGGGAGGAGACGTTCCACTCGACTACGAGGCACCTATGGTGACTTCATAAAATCTCAAGATCATATGCTGGCTCACTCTCCCGAAGGTGCTCATAGGGGTAGGGTCTGTGTGTGTGCTCTTATAGCGGTGAGTGCTTGCGCGTATATATGAGCGCTTCTGTCTGTACCGTGTTAAAAAATACATGTCATGATTATACAGTCACTGGCTCACCCGTACAACTCCGTATTTTGTTGATGACACAATCAATTGACCAGTCAAATGTTCAATGTGGCACAACTAGTGTTGCACCATCAGGGCGCGTAACCGTGGGGCCCACCTATCAGCGTGTATATGAAAGAAATAAATGGTAGTTTGAGTCTGTACTGTGTTAATAAAATACATTTTAGGGTGATCATACGGTCACTGGCTCACCATACAGCTCCGTAATTTGTTGATGACACGTTCAATTGACCATAGGGCCCACCCATCAGCGCGTATATGAAGGACAGAAATGGTAATAAATTAGTGGTCGGTGGGGATTCGAAATCGTGAGACCTCTGGTTGGCAGTCGCCGGCGATGGGGGGGCGCGGTGATTGGGCGGTGGCGTGGGGATCATCGGAGAAAAAGCTCGGCGCGGGGGCCTAGAGGGATGGCCGGGGCGGCGGCGGACCGGCGGGAGGGAGTGGTTTCGAGGCGGGCGGCAGCGGACGGCGGTTCGGCCAGCGGTGGCTGGCGGCTCAGGGGTGGAGGTTGAAGATAAACTGCAGGCCCTTGATTTCGTATCCAACGGCTGGAAAATCTACCGACCAGAGATGAAAAAGTCAGTCGACTGACGTGTAGCCTCACCCCGCACGTACACATGCACCCACACAACACTCGCACAAACACACGCACGCATGCAGGCGTGCAACACTGACACGTACACATAACGAACACATGCACGCATGCAGGCGTGCAACACTGACACGTACACATGCACTCACGAACACACGCACGTACGCACACATGCATGCAACACTGAAATGTACACATTCACACACGCAACACTCGCACGCCTGCATGCACACCGGCGACACCGCACACGACGCAAGACACACGCTCAACCTATACGTGCATGCACCCTTTGTTAAGGACATGGATTTGTTACGGGTATTAATCAATCTTATCTTTTTTTGCAAGGTTTAATCAATCTTGTCTGTGATAAGCAGAACATTGATGTTTGCAGCGGTTTTTATGAATCATAACGTATCGAACAGGCTATCAACATATATATGAAAATTTTAAAATTCTCTTACATTATATAGTAGGCTTATCTAGATGAAATAGATGACGTCACACTCAGTGAACAATCATCGGTTTATGAAATGCCCGCTTCTGACCGCCCTGGCCCACCAAAATTTCCTCTGTCGTGCGCTGCCTGCGTTGGGTCACTGACATGCAGGCCATGTACCCAAAGAGCCCACACGCCAGTGGAAGAACAACGTTGTGTCGTATGTCAGAGTCGAGGGCGCCACTTGATGCACGCCCGGTTGAACACGCCTCCTTGCCGCATTCAAACGCCTCCATGAAACCCGTGTGGAAGCCGAGAAACACACACGTCCGTTCATGACTGGGCCGGCATTAAATGCAACGCCGACCGAGCTCCTCCCGTCTGCCGTCTATTTATTCTCCTATTTAAATGAGGCCAAACGCCGGCCAAGAATCGCACCCCTCCGCCGCTCCCCTATCTCCTCCTTCACCATTTTGTCCACTCTTACAATGGCTTACGAAGAGTAGTTATCCCGCATCCAAGCCGGCTGGGTGGCCCGCCAAGCCCGCCGGATACGAGCTATGCAGCTCGCTGATCCACCTCCCTCCCCTCGCCCGACGGAGCCAGTTGCCGCCTCAAGTCGGTGCGTGGTTCAGCAACTCACCGCTCCAGGCCTACTCGACGAGGAGCAGCCCACAGGCGTCGTTGCTGCCGCCCACGCCGCCGCCTCGTACCGCGCCTCCCGTGTCTACGACCGTGTCTCCCATTTCTATGGCCGAGACTCCCATGCCGGCGGCCACGCCATGCAAGCAGAGACAAAAGTCAGGTGCATGGAGAGCGACGAGTCAGTGGCCAGTGCCTCCGCGTCCGCCGCCATCATCAAGGAGAAGTAGAACACGAGAGGCCGCCGCCGCTTGGGTCCCATGAAGGCCACCGCGGAGGCGACGCTGGCGTACACAGCAGGTGTCTTGCCGGATCATTTTGTTGCGAGGACCTTCGTCGACCCCGCATGGGCTCCACGGAAGCGGAGAAGCCCCCCTCCACCATCATCTTCGGCTTTGGCAGTGGGGAAGCGAGCCGTCCTTTGTGCTGAAGCATATACCTCCGGGGCTCCCGGCAGTTCGGTGATCGTGCTGCCGGACATGAGGAACACAAATGGATCGGCGGGCGACCATTTAGGCCAGGTATTATATACCTGTGCTGTCCAGAACTAGCACCGCTTAGTTGATTTGAATGTAATGAAATACGTCATGTTTGTATGAAAATCTGGTATTTTATATGAATTATGTCATTGTTTATGAGAGATATCACCGTGTTTGCATGAATTTCGTCCGGTTTGTTGAGTTGCTGTCAGAATGTGTGCGGCTACAGTTGGATGGCATAATATGCGGGTCGCCGGCCAGTCTGCGGCCGGCTCGGGCGGCGTGGTGGGACAAAAAAAGCACAGCTCGTGCGAGCTCGTCTCCAACGTGCGCGTTGGAGGATGCATGAGCACCCGAGCCATTCCTCGTTCATCGATTGCAAAGGCACCGGTGGACAAAAGGGTCGCCAATATTTTGGCTACCCCGAGCAAAATCCAAACTACCCCTCCCAATAGATTCAAATCCCTCGTTCGCCGTGAAATTTTGTCATGTGTTGTTTTCATGGACTAGCAAGATGCCAGTGCATTGCATGGAACATCAAGATGCATTTTTTTTACAAAACACCTGTTGTGATTGACCCATGCAGGAGTAATCCCATGTGTAAAAACTAATGATATCTCGATAATTTTATCGGAAAAATAGTATCTCGAGAATTTCACCAAAAAAATGATATCTCTACTCCTATAAAAGACTCAGTTGGTGATGATGGTGTGTCTGCCATCCGTTATTTCTCACCATTAGATCTACATCTAATGGCTGCGGGTAAGTTGTGGCATTTTTGCAACAATAGCCCACTTCTATGCTCCAATTTGAAGAAACCCCCTTATTATCTTGAAAGCAACCACATCCCTCCCTTGCCTCATTAAAACAACCTGAGAAATATATTTTGAGTGAAACGTAATATATTTTTAGTGGTATATATGTATATCAAAACAAGAGTGTTTTCTTTCAAGTTTGTGAACAAGTACTATTCTACTTTGGATCTGTTGCAACGCACGGGCACATTGCTAGTCTCGAGAAAGATGAGAGATAAGGTGAGGAGGAGTGGGGCGTGGTGGTGACTGGTGGCCGGACTGGGCGGAGGCATGGGGATGGACGGCGCATTATGTCTAGGTTTGTATCTCTCTCACACACACCCACGTAGGTGGGGGACGTGCACAAAGAGAAGAGGTGCACGCACGGCACACGTACTCCCGCCTCTTTCCCAACCACACCCGCACGGGTACACGGTGGAGCTCTTTTCTGTACGAAAAGGCAGCCCACGTGGTAATTTGACACGTGTACTGGTTGTCCACTTGATGGAGGATCGTCTACCACGGGTGAACAAACAAAGTGTGACTTGACGCGTTATGTTAAAAAAGAGGCAAACCATGTGGGGCCTACCTTAGAGGGAAGGTTCTATAGACTCAAGATGCTTTGTACGTATTACTTTTGATGTGTCCCGTCAACTCACAGAACGAGGAGAAGCTTGCTTACTACGCCATCTCCCCCGCCCACGGGCGCGGTGGCTCGCAGGACGAGGTGAAGCTTGTTTACTACTACTCATTGTATATTGGTTTATTGGTCCCCATTGTATATTGTGTCAAATTTTGACTATAGACTGAACTAACAAAACGTTCGTGCATGTTAACAAAAATTATATCATTGAAAACTATGTTGAAATACGAATCCAATGATATAATTTTTGTTGACATGCATTAACATTTTGTTAGCTAAATATTTGGTAAAAATTTGGCACGAACTACAAAGGTGACCTATAAACCAGGACGGAGGTAGTAGTACTAAGCCTTCACGCCTCGCCTCCCCCGCGCGTCTGCAAGTGGCTCACAGAGACGAGGAGAAAATTTTACTACTCCTCCATTTACTCCTCGTCCCTACCTTGGTTAGAGAGATTATCATATTGTTTGGAATATATGTCCTTTAGTAGTACTCCCTCCTTTCCAGTTTATGGCTCAATTTCCTTGGAGTAGTATATAGGAGTAGTACTACTACATCAATTTCCTTGGAGTCCGTGGTGCAGCAAGCTACCCTAGGCTATGTTACTACTCTCTCCTTTCTAGTTTATGGCTCAATTTCAAAATCTATCCAACCAAGGTAGACGGTGAGTGGTGGAATTAATTTCGTAGTTTGCACAAGTAACGTATGCTTGATTTTCTCAAGAAGGTATGTTTACCGAGGCATTAATTAGAACAAATGCATGCATGACCACTAAATTTCCATGAACTTCTACATGCATTGGTGAGTTTTCTCTTGACAATGCTTGCATCGGGTGATTTAACGCACCTCGAAATCCAACATGTGATGGTACTACTACTACTATTAGAATTGAGACTTATACAACGGAAAAACGAATTTTTTTAGACGAGCCCTATAAACCGGAAAGGAGGGAGTAGTAAGTAGTATACTACCTCCATAGTGGGCACGTACTCCGTAAAATCAGATTTACCCAAAACTAAGTCGCTCAACCTTTATTTGCTTGTTTCCCTTCCTGCCTCGTTGCCTCGAAGACTATGCCAAACTCCCTCGTGCACAAGAGAAAGACCCGCCTCGCCTTTTTTAGTCCAGGTTTGTATCAATGGATAGCGCGAAGCATCAAAACCAAGCCGTGTCTTGTACTCCTCCGTCGCCGCTTTCATGAATTATGTACTTCCTCTCGCCGACATGTGGGACATATAGCAACCGGTCGACGTGTCATGCACCAACTAACAAGGCAGAACAGCAGGGGGACGCCCTCACCGCATCGTACCGCCCGAGTAGTAATGAGCAATGAGATGTCAAATCATAATGCCGCACCTTCCTGCATTTAACGGCAACCATTATTTCACACTTCGCTTCGCCATCATCTCCTTCAAGAAAACCACGTAGTATTGCTTCTGCCATTGTTCTGCCTCAAGATGGACATGCGCATCGCCTTGGTACATCATGACACATGGGACCGCATGACAGGCCATGCTCCCCCGCCCATCGCTCGGTAAAATCACCTCATTTTTACTACTTCCTCCGTATCGGTTTACAGGGCATGCACGTCGTTCTAGGTTGAGAATTTAACTGGCTATATATGTGATGAACAGTACTCCCTCGGTCTAGGTGAATAAGTCATCTTAGGTTGTGCACCGTGACCAAGAAGGAGGAGAAAACGAGAGAATTATAAACCGAGATGGAGAGGGTAGTACAGTACGTATCTTTTTACATCAATATAGCCGGGATTCACCGAGGAGCAAAACCAAGTGGTAGGCTGCTCCTGTCGTGTTGGCGTAGCAACTCAAGCGGTCGATCACACACCTAAATGGTGACACACTTAACAGGACCCCTTTGGCCGACATGTGGCTCATCCACCGTCTTGTTCCACGTGCGATGCACCAAATTACAATTCGGAGCAGCGGTTGGACTTGGAGGCACCCCGGTCGTAGCGCCGTAGTAGTGGTAAATGAGCGATGAGGGGTCAAATCACAAAGCTCCACCTTTCCCGCATTAAGTTGGACGGATGAAGCAACCATCATTTCGCTCTAGGGCGCAAGAGCATAAAGAAAAGAGAAAACCAATGATGTGTGCGGCAGCTACCTAGGGCACCCTAGGGTAGGGGCCTCCACTACAAATCCTTTTTTAAGCGCCCCCACTACAAATCCGCTTCTCCCTCGTCCTCTTGAAGAAAACCGATGATGTGTACGGCGGTAGGGTTTGTAGGAGTACTACGGCGTGCGGGGCCACGTCGTAGTAAATAGGAGAGGGATTGAGTTCGAGTCGACGCCTTAATATGTGTGGGCCGCTTGGTTATACGGGAACGAGGAAGCATTTTGGGTTCGGGGACCAGTGGAGATATACGTACAAAAAATTGTGGATGTAGGTTCGACCAAAAGGCAATGATGCATGGGCCCTGCATTTTGATATACCCGCGGTCACGTGAAATTTGCTACTCTACTCAAAACTAGTAAGGTACATGCATTGAACGCATGAGATTTGGAAACCAAATTATGAATAAATACACACTATAGCATGTAAAGCTTTGAGTCATATATGCATGATGTAGATGTTCGTTTAGTTCTTATAGTTAATCTCATTCAAAATCAATTAGTTTTATAAAAAGGTTAAGATTCATGGGATTGTGCATTGTAAAGCATAAAGTAAAAAAACAAATAATGGTAATTCATTTAGAAAAAAAAGTTTGGGGAATTATGATACGAAAGATTCTAGAACAAAGGAGAAGTGCTTGTGTTTTGGGAAAGCATGCACGGCCCACATCTCTTATCGGTTGATATGTCACGAAACAAGAAACGAGGAGGGAGTTAATGTACCGTGCCAAAGTGTTTTGGGATTATTTGGTTTTCGGAAGATGACTTACACACCTAGACGGAGGGAGTACAACGAAAAAAAATGAATTGCAGTTAAAAGAATGGCATTTCTAACAAAAATGTGAATTTGAACTACATATGTGTGCACGTGACCAGCACATACATTGTCAATGCAAAATTTAATGAAAGAAATAACTTATGAGTAACATGCACGAATTGATGATGTGGTGCTTGCATGCATAGAGTAGAAAAAACAATGTGATTTATGACTTTCATGCATGACGTGTTCTTGTGCCATAGTTGCATGTCTAGGAAAAAAGCTACTAGTGGGTTGTACTAGCTATTTAGGAATAGAATATGTATACATGGAAGTTGTAGGGAAAGAGATGACATGTATCTCAATTCCCATGAGTAGGGATTGGAAAAGAGATGTCATTTGGTTCACATCATAGGAACTTCTCTATTGAATCTAGAGATGACATGTATCTCAATTCCTATGAGGAGGGATTAGAAAAGAGATGTCATTTGGTTCACATCTGTAACACCCTGGATGTAAACTTCCCCTTTTGGGCAATATATCTATTTGACCTCATCCAAGTCTTGTGGGTTTTTGTCATGCTTGGCCTCATGTGGTTTGGTTATGTGGGTTTTTCTTTTTCTTTGTTTTGCTCTTTTACCATATTGCATTTGTGCCTCTTGTCATCTTGCATTTCCCTTCTTATCATGTGGTTGTGGTGTTCTCTTACATGTCATGTGGTTGCATGTGCCATTCTTATTTGCATTACCATCTCCTCCTTCCCTCTACTTCTTTCCTTTTCAAGGGCTATATTTTCCTTTCTCAATTAATGCTCATCTTCTCCCTGCAAATCTTGCTCTTTGCACTAAACCTCTCTGCCAATTAATCTCCTCTTTTGAAGTTGTTTTGGTCAGGTTCAAAAATGACACAAGTTTGAAATATTTCCAAACTTGTCTTATTTTTCTACCTCTAAAAATGCCCATTACAATCTATTAAAATTGTGGAGAATTCCAGGAGTGTGGGATATTTTCCTTTCTCTCAACTCTTTTCATTTCTTTCTCAGACTTTCTTTTCTCTTCCTTTTGATTTTTAAAAGGAAAAGAAAAGGAGGCAGCAGCAGAAGGCAGCCCAATGAGTCCCTCTCCACTGGGCCCCGGCCTCCCAAGCCGCCCAGCTCCCCTCAGCCCATGCCCAGAGAGAGCGCGCCAGCCCGACGCTTCCCTCTCCCCGCCTTGGCGACCCATCTCCGCGTGCCCCGCTAGCTCCCGTCCACGTGGGCGCCGCCGGCCCCTTTGGGCAGCGGCAGCTGGTCTCTTCACCCACCTTTCCCTCTTCCTCTCGCCCGTCGCCATGGGGACCCAGAGCACGAGGGAGCGTGAGCTCGACCCGTCGCCCTAGCCCTCTACTTATCCCTCTCCGTGTCCAACCGACCCCTAGGGTTTCCCTCTCCCTCTCGCCGCCGCCAGTAAGAGAACCACCAGATTCGCCGCCCCGCTCCGTCCCGAAGCGCGATCCGGGAGCGCGCCCGTCGCCGGGCGTGCTCTCCGCCACCCCAACCTGCGGCCCATGTCCATCGTCTTCCTCGTCGTCGACTTCGTCCACGACGCCGACTCTGGTGCCCGGATCGCCAAGTTCGCCGACGCCTGTTTACATCTTCTTCTCGCCAGAACCCGCGAAGTTCGAGCACGACCTCATCATCGCAGGATCCCCTCCGTCGCCGATTTCTTGTCCTTGGGTAAGGAGGTATAACCTACTTCCTCCCTGCTCCTTCCTGTCGTCGTTAGATCTCCGTAGTGTAGGGTCCGATCCGTGTTCTTATCGCTTCGGCGTGCTCCGTGTTTGTAGTTGTTGGGTTCAGAGTAGTTTGGCGCGCGTGTATGCCGCGATCCCCGCGGGTTCGTCCCTTCAAGCCTTCCGTGGTGTTCACTGCGTGCGCGCCAGTTTGTCTGGCGCAGAGCCACCTCAGACCGCCGTTGCCTCGCCCGAGTCGTCGCGTCTCCTGTTCTTAGATCAGACCCGATGGTTTGGTCAAGTAGGCGCGTCCACGATCCTTACCGAACCCCTAGCCTAGCCGAGCTGGTTTGACCCCGCTCTCACATCACATGACACTGGTTCGAATCCCAAAGCATCTCCCCTTTTTATTTCTGTTTCGCTCTTTCTCCGGTTCGCCTCCTCTGCAGTAGCAGTAGTTAAGGGCCCGAGGCCCTTCTCTGTCGATCATCGCCACCCAGCCCAAGGGTAGCAGGGCAGGGTTCCAACGGGAGACCCGGTTCGATTCCCCGAGGCTGGATTTCTTCCCCTTTTAAACCCACTTCGCCACTGCCTCTATGACAAGAGGGCCACCTTGTCGACCTCTCAGGCGCCTCCCCATATGCATATTTTTTTCTTTTACCCCACGCTTCCATTTCCAGCCTTGTTTCCTTTTCTGTTTTAGGCAAGTCCACTGGACATTTCCAAATCTGAAATTGCCATTTCGTTAACTTCCATTTTGGGCAGGTTTTGACTTAGGGTTTTGTGATGATTTCTCTCGGTAACCCTAACATATTATATATGTTTTTGGGTAGAAAATCCCACCAACTCAGTGGTGGCATTAGTTTCTGCATTTGGGCAAGTTTATGATCATGCCTTTTTGCATCATGCTTATGTGCTGTCTTTCATGTGCATATTTATTTGATTTGTGCTATGAGGTAGTTTTGCACACGTGCATGGCTTTGTTCATCATGCTGTTATGTCGGTTCTCTCACCCTTCTTGTTTTGCCCGCCATATCCAACCCGTGCATCCGTTTCCGGTGATCTCTATATCGATTTCTAACGAAATCATCTCATCTTTCCGATGGCATGCTTGGTTTGCCAAGATGATGCCTGGTTTTTCATTTTACCTTCCGGAGCGCACATACGCATTGCATATCACTTCCCGCATATCATGTCATGTTGTTGCATCATGTTGATTGTGCATTGCACCGTGGTTTACTGTGGTTCCTTGTTTGTGTTGTTGTTTTGGGTAGAGCCGGGAGACGAGTACGTGAACGAGGAACCTGTTGAGAACGCTTTCGAGGATCAAGCTTTCGACAACTCTGAGAACATTGCAGGCAAGATGACCATACCCTCGAAATCACTTCTATCTTTGCTATGCTAGTTGCTCGCTCTTTTGCTATGCCTATGCTGCGATGCCTACCACTTGCTATATCATGCCACCCATATTGCCATGTCAGCCCCTAACCATCCTTTTCCTAGCAAACCGTTGATTGGCTATGTTACCGCTTTGCTCAGCCCTCTTATAGCGTTGCTAGTTGCAGGTGAAGCTGAAGTTTGTTCCTTGTTGAACATGGAGATGTTGTTCCTTGTTGGAACATGTTTTACTTGTTGGGGATATCACAATATATATATCTCGCTAATTAACACATCTATATACCGGTAAAGGATGGAAGGCTCGGCCTTATGCCTGTGTTTTGTTCCACTCTTGCCACCCTAGTTTCCGTCATACCGGTGTTATGTTCCTTGATTTTATGCTCTTACACGGTTGGGTGATTTATGGGACCCCTTGACAGTTCGCTTTGAATAAGACTCGCCCAAAGAAGGCCCAACATTGGTTTTACCATTTGCCACCTAAGCCTTTTCCCCGGGTTTTCGCGAGCCCGAGGGTCATCTTGTTTTAAACCCCGGCCAATGCTCCTCGAGTGTTGGTCCAAACTAGAGCCACTTGCGGTGCCACCGAGGCAACTTGGGGCATCTTCGGTTGCCGTCACGTAGTGTTCATCCGGATGTGCCACGAGAACGAGATATGTGCAGCTCCTATCGGGATTTGTCGGCACAATCGGGCGGCTTTGCTGGTCTTGTTTTATTGCTGTCGAAATGTCTTGTAGTCTGGGATTCCGAGATTGATCGGGTCTTCCCGGTAGAAGGAATAATCCTTCGTTGACCGTGAGAGCTTATAATGGGCTAAGTTGGGACACCCCTGCAGGGTAATATCTTTCGAAAGCCGTGCCCGCGGTTATGAGGCAGATGGGAATTTGTTAATGTCCGGTTGTAGAAAACCCAAAGATGACCTCAATTAAAATACACATCAACCGCGTGTGTAACCGTGATGGTCTCTTCTCGGCGGAGTCCGGGAAGTGAACACGGTGTTGGAGTTATGTCTGACGTAAGTAGTTCAGGATCACTTCTTGATCACTACTAGTTTCACGACCGTGCTTTGCTTCTCTTCTCGCTCTCTTTTGCGATGTAGCCACCATATATGCTAGTCGCTTGCTGCAGCTCCACTTTACTACTATGTCCTCCCTAAAGCTTAAATAGTCTTGATCTCGCGGGTGTGAGATTGCTGAGTCCCCGTGACTCACAGATACTTCCAAAACAGTTGCAGGTTCCGATGAGGCCAGTGCAGGTGATTCCACCGAGCTCAAGTGGGAGTTCGACGAGGAACGTGGTCGTTACTATGTGTCTTTTCCAGATGATCAGTAGTGGTGCCCAGTTGGGATGATTCGGGGATCTGTGTTAGCATTTGGGGTATCTTCTTTATTTTGGTTCCGTAGTCGGACCTTGAGTGTACTCTGAATGATGGATGTTTAATTATGTACTGTGTGAAGTGGCATCAGAAGCCAACTATGTACCTTTCTCCCTTAATTATTACATGGGTTGTGTGAAGATTACCTCACTTGCGACATTGCTTTCAATGCGGTTATGCCTCTAAGTCGTGCCTCGACACGTGGGAGATATAGCCGCATCGGGGGCGTTACAACATCATAGGAACTTTTCTATTGAATATACGCTAATGTTTAATTTTCTTTGAAATTATGGGAGTATAGGAATCCATTCATATGAACCAAGTGGCTCTAAAGCTATAAAAATGATATCATGTTTATTTCCTTTGAAATGTGGAGTATATGAATCTATTCCTATGAACCAATTGGCTCTAAAGGAAAAAAATCCTATAAAAATCATATCATATAGAGTTCCTATGATATTCCTCCACACCAAAGGATGGTTGAAATTGCTGCAGGTGATACGACGGTCTTTCTTTGTAGACTCCTCCTCCATCTTTATAGTTACCTCTCGAAGATGAATGAAATGATATATACTGGGTATTCTATATGTGCATTTTGGTACACGAAAACTCGGTAAAAGTTTGCGAGGTTCGAATTTTCAATAAAGCTATATGCACTGCATCGGCAATTGCTAACACTCACGTGGAAGATTTGTGTGTAGGAGGAGTGGCTGCTCTGTTAAATGACATGGCAAAACTAACACTGTCGGATGCCGATCAAACGGTTCTTACGGTGTTCGTCAGGAAACGGCTTGTGGCGAGCGTTTGTCGGATAACGATTTACGGACACATGCATTGCATTGATACGTGCCCCCTCTCTCTCATGCACACATGCACCCTCACGAGTCACGACTCTCCCGAGTCCTCTCGCACCCACCGTCTATCTGCAGGTAGACGTCACAGACATATGTGCTCTTCACACCCTACCCTCGGAACTTCTAAAAAACAAAAGACGTCGTGCACCTTTTATTTTAGCTCACACGTCACACACTTATACTATTACTCTTGTGGCGAACATTCTTTGGGCATAGTATATTGTACTCTCACGAAAAGAAGCGGTGCACGCCCGCACTAGTTCTCTCACACCCACTCGCGGGTACATGTAGGAGCACATTTTTTGAAGCTGGTACAACAAAATCACTCCACTATATATATAAGCAGGAGCCTTAGCGCTTGCTTTACTAGGGTTCCTCTCTTTCACTCTCTCATGCTCTCCAGATCTAAGCAAGACATAGGTGGCCACACTCTCTCTCTACTCACGGCTGGTCACAAATCTGGCCGGACCACCTCGACCGGGGCAGGGGTGTAGATGCATCATTCACGCTGTCGTCGACGGCGAGGGAGGAGACCAACTGCTGCCCGCGCGTCCCGATCGGCGGCCTTGCCGGCTTGGGAGGGCCTCCGACCCCTTCTTCCTCCCTGTGGTATTGTGGCCAAGATGCGGCCTCCCGACGCCGTCTTTTCCACATGTCGACGACCCTCATGTATATATTCCTTCGAAACCTGCCTTGCTCTACTGCCCCAGCTCCCCACGTGGTTGCATGTGGATCTTTTTCTACTTCCGTCGGCTATTCCAAAGCCACCTAGACTTTTACTATTATTAGTGGTAAAGCTAGTTCATACAGTCGAATCTAGGAGTTGGTTCAAACAAGGAAGAAACTAGGAAAGCTGTAGCATGAATCTAGGACTTGGTTCTAAGAGGAAAGGGGGGAAAGTAGTATATACTGGCTACCCAACAGGTCTATTGGTTGAAAAGGCGAAGAAAGCATGGTGGATGGCGAAGGGTGGGGGGAAGTGGACCTGTCTCTTGGTTGAAAAAGGAAAGAAAGTGAGGGGTGTTGGGGGACAACGCAAATGAGAATGAGTAGGTCTAGATTTCCTATGCTCACATAGGAAGATGTCGCCGAGGATATAAAAAATGGGACAAAAGCAGACATGCTGCCTGAGTGTTTTTCGCTCTCGGCAACCACATCTGCCTCACCACTTTATGCCCCTGCTGTCCCTACGCCCATATCGCTATCGTTAATGTAAAATCACATGAAGCATTAAGCAATGCCACCTAATGTCACTATAAGTAATGGTCTAGTGCCGTCGATAAATTGAAGCAATGCCACCACCATTTTATGAAGTGCTTATGTCTTGCTTTATTTCCCATGAATTGTGTTTTTGCAGTTACACTTAAATCTCACACCGCTAACATTGCTTCATCCCAGTGGAACTGCACAAATTTGATTGCACATTTACTGACCATGTGCTACTCTCATGACAGTAATACTAATGCTATTGTTCTGCATGTTAATCTAGTGGTAGTGTCGATGTGATGTGATGCTGCTTACTTAAGGGCACATTCATACTGTCAATCTAGTGCCAATTATAACACAATAGATGCTGCTGTTAATCATAATCCACTACAAATATTTTTCACTACTTAAATAACCATATTTCATATTTGCGCAAACAGGGATGTCTGTCTCCATATCGTTTCTATCTGCGCAATCAAAAGTACACACCTCAGTTTTAGTACAACTGCACAAAATGAGATGGTTATTCCTAGCTGCCTTCCTCTAACCACCAGTGTTCCAGGTATTCCTACATTGGTTCTAAGTAGGTAGAATGACCAACGCAATCAAAAAGAAGCTGATTCGTATGTTTTACTTCCTGATTGCAGTGCAGGGATGAGCGAAAACAACTGCATCCTAGTCTGGAATGCACTTTCTTCCAGTTCATCCATGGACCGAGGACTAGCTGGCACGGCTGCACAAAGGATTTTGGGACAGGTGCGCGGACAAGAGGCATTGTGGTCTGCTTATTTCTGCAAATAGCGGTGCTTAAATTTAGTGGAATGCACAAGAATTTCAGCTGTTCAGTACACTACATGGTTCAGTTCAGCATTCCAAATGAGAACACAATTATAATTGGTTATTCGGAATGAGAGAACCTAACCACGGATGGTGGCAACAAGAAAAACCAGAGTGAACTCCAGACATTTAAGCTCGCCGGAGGCCCTTTGCCGAGAGAAGCCTTGCTTGTTTTTTTCCTGATTTGTAAACCTTCTCACAACTTTGTCTTTTGCTGTGAACTAGTATATGTTTGTTATGTTCTATGAATCATTGAGATGTATAAAATTGCTTAACTTATGCTTTTCAAGTTTTTTATGAAGCGGAGTTTAATGTGAGTGTTCCACATGAACGCTGGAGCGTGTGAACGTTTGGAATTTACATTGTGGCCTCATTTAACTGGATGAACCACTGTAACAAGATACGTAGTTGCTTATATGTCAGACAACAGATTATTGATTGTTAGCTGGTCGATAGCCTAGTGTTGAAGCGAGCTGAGCCAATGTGTCGTGTTTTTCACAACTGCTTACAAGTGGGGTAGCACCAACAGTGTTTACAAGTACTTATGTATACGTCAGCACACATTTCTTGAACGAGTACTCTAGTTCATCAAACACACACTGCTCGTATGATAAACCGTGACAACTTATGTCTTACCATGCCATATTCATGAAAAAACTAGTGAGGACGCATCTGTTTTGGCAACAATTATGATGGTTCTCACATGATTCACGGGCACACAAAAGTAGCAGCAGTTCCCATAGACGGATTGAAACAGAGTACTAGCCCCAGAGGGCTTGATAATAGGCAAGGTTCAGATAAGTAGACACAATCCAAACTAGTATTAACACTAGTTGGGGCAACTATTTCATGCCTCGATCTAATTTGGGCTGGACACAATACGGACCTTGCCATGAACATCATTGAGGACGTCCGACAGCAACTCAATCCTATGAACCTTCATGAAGATAACCTTGTGGCCTTGCCGCTCATAAACTTGTTTGTGGAGGCATGCCACGTCATCTTCCTGCGTAAGCTTGACAAGAACAGTATGCCTCACAAACGAAGGAGTAGCTTTGAACTTCTTGTGCTTCAGTACACCCTGGACAACACGCCTGAAAATAGTGAGGCTGGAATACAACTCGACATCGGTATAAGCGCAAATGGCTTCCAGGATCCAACAACCTAAGAACTCTGTTTTCCCAGTGCGTATATTCAGGTCATCCGCCTAATAGCGAGTGACATGTACAACCACACAATCCTTGTCTGCATCAAGGCTCTATATGAAACAGAAACGGATTCTGAATTACTTTCCAGTATAAGAAACAGAAGTTATTTAAACCACTATGTATAGCATGGTACCGAAGATAATAAAATTCTGCATTATTCATCACCACATACTTAGATGAAAAACGACATTCGAGATTGACCAAGAAGAAAATCATCTTG
The DNA here is from genome assembly GCA_021605205.1 of Aegilops longissima. NCBI lineage: Eukaryota > Viridiplantae > Streptophyta > Magnoliopsida > Poales > Poaceae > Aegilops > Aegilops longissima. The sequence goes on from CM038681.1 coordinate 238,373,673, forward strand.
GGCAGCTCAGTGGGGGGGAGGGGTACACATCCTCGAAGGGGGAAAACTGCTCCTGCAGTGCCAAGGGGGCTGTAACCTCAAACGGGGCATTGACCAGCTCAGTAGTGGCCGTGAGCGTATCTGGGGTCAGCTCGGTGGCTGCCTCCATCTTCTTGGAGCTCTCTGTCTCGTGGGGATCAGCCTCCCGCGTCTGCTCCAATATCGACAGATCTTTGCCTGGTTCTCCTTGGTCCATCATGAAACTGACGAATACTAGGAGACCACTGAAAGGAAAACACAATCGCAATGAAAATGAAACAAAAAAGGGAGTGAGGATCGGTTATTGCTTTGCAAAAATTCTTTTTTTTCTCTGAACGAAAATATACCAATATCACGGATCCGCTTACCTTCCCTTCATTGGGAGGGAAGAATAGTGGCAGATGTGAGTGTTGGCTTTCTTGAATACGGTGAGGGAGAAGGGGATTCAGCGAAGAGTGAAATGATGGTTGCTTCGTCCGTCAAACTTAGACTGCAGGGAGGTGGGGTTTTGTGATCGACGGCTCACATCTTTGCCGTGCTACGACCGGGGTGACTCTCCGCCTGCATACTGCCTTCTAATTTGGTGGATGGCATTTGGGCCCGCGCGCGGCATGGCCCGCATGTCGGTGAACAAAAGTAAAACGACATTCAGTAGAGGGAGATGTTTCGATGACCAGAGGAGCCAGAACCAGTAGTGTATCCATTGTACTAGTAGTAATTGTTTTTCTGGTAGTTGTAGAGTGTCTCCACTATACTAGTAGTAATTGTTTTTCTGGTAACTGTAGAGTGTCTCCACTGTACTAGTAGTAATTGTTTCTCTGGGCCCAAGACAAAACAGCCTATCCACCCTAGTAAATAATAAAATCAATTCAAGAGCCCATATATTTACTTAATGAGAGGCACTAACCACACCCAGCACACTGCCCCCCAAAAAAACTTGGGTGCTCTTCTTCCTCCTCACTCCCACCCGCCTCACGTTAGCTCGCTCCACTCGTACCCCCAATTCCTCACCTCAATCCTACAGAAAACCCCAGCTCCCCTTCTTCCTCACTACTACAGAAAAACCTCAGCTCCCCTTCTTCTTCACTCGCACTACAACTAGGCTCATCATTCGTTACTCTGCTCAAATCCGTGAGCGCGACACGACGCCCTCGAGGAAAATGGAGTCAGCTGACCCCAGCGCCAAGAAGATGAGGCTCCCGCCAGCGGCGACACCTGTTGTAGATCCCACACCCGGCAGCGCGGGAGAAGCGGCGACCCCGCCCCCACTGGATCCCAGGAACCCGTAGAATCTCGGTTGGACCGCATCAGCGATCTCTTGGACGCCGTCCTTGGGGAGATCATCTCGCTTCTCCCCACCAAGGATTGCTGCCGCACCCAAGTCCTCTCAATTCGGTGGTGCCCTCTATGGCGCGCCGTGCCCCTTAATCTCGACTGTCGTCAGCTATCTCTCTTCAATGATTTTGAAATCCCCAGAGCCATCATCTCCTCCCACCAGGGCTTCGTTCAAAGCCTCTGCATCCCGTCATGCTACCTGAGCAAGCATATGCTACATCTTGAGCTTGCGTTGGTTTTCCCCGAAGAGGAGAGGATGATGCAGCACAGTAGCGTAAGTATTTCCCTCAGTTTTTGAGAACCAAGGTATCTATCCAGTAGGAGGCCACGCTCAAGTCCCTCGTACCTGCACAAAACGATAGCTACTCGCAACCGACGCGATTAGGGGTTGTCAATCCTTCACGGTCACTTACGAGTGAGATCTGATAGAGATAATATTTTTGGTATTTTTGGTATAAAGATGCAAAGTGAAAAGTAAAAGCAAAGTAAAAAAAAGAAAGTATAAAAGTGATGGAGGTTGATATGATGAGAATAGACCCGGGGGCCATAGGTTTTACTAGTGACTTCTCTCAAGAGCATAATTATTCTACAGTGGGTGAACAAATTACTGTTAAGCAATTGACAGAATTGAGCATAGTTATGAGGTTATCTAGGTATGATCATGTATATAGGCATCACGTCCGAGACAAGTAGACCGAAACGATTCTGCATATACTACTATTACTCCACTCATCGGCCGCTATCCAAAGATGCATCTAGAGTATTAAGTTAAAAACAGAGTAACGCCTTAAGCAAGATGACATGATGTAGAGGAATAAATTCATGCAATATGATAAATACCCCATCTTGTTATCCTCGATGGCAACAATACAATCGTGCCTTGCAACCCTTTACATCCTTTGGGTAAGGACACCGCAAGATTGAACCCAAAGCCATGCACTTCTCCCATTGCAAGAACTACCAATCTAGTTGGCCAAACCAAACGGATAATTCGAAGAGACTTGCAAAGATAACTCAATCATACATAAAATAATTCAGAGAAGATTCAAATATTATTCGTAGATAAGCTGGATCATAAACCCGCAATTCATCGATCTCAACAAACACACCGCAAAAAGAAGATTACATTGAATAGATCTCCACGAGAGAGGGGGAGAACATTGTATTGAGATCCAAAAAGAGAGAAGAAGCCATCTAGCTACTAGCTATGGACCCGAAGGTCTGAAGTAAACTACTCACACTTCATCGGAGGGGCTATGGTGTTGATGTAGAAGCCCTCCGTGGTTGATGCCACCTCCGTGAGCTCAGAACAGCCCCAAGATGGGATCTCATGGATCTGAGGAAGTTGCGGCGGTGGGATTAGGTTTTGGCTCTGCTCGATCGCTTGGGGTGCGTGAGGTATATATAGGAGGAAAGGGTACGTTGGTGGAGCTTCGAGGGGCCCATGAGGCAGGGGGCACGCCCTAGGGGGGGCACGCCCCCACCCTCGTGACCGCCTCTCTGGTTCCTTGGCGTAGGGTCCAAGTCTCCTGGATCACGTTCAGTGAGAAAATCACGTTTCTGAAGGTTTCATTCCGTTTGGACTCCGTTTGATATTCTGCTTTTCTTGAAATACTGAAAAAGGCAAAAACAACAATTACAGGTTGGGCCTCCGGTTAATAGGTTAGTCCCAAAAGTGATATAAAAGTGGAAAATAAAGCCCATTATAGTCCAAAACAGTAGATAAAGTAGCATGGAGCAATCAAAAATTATAGATACGTTGGAGACGTATCAGCATACCATGCCCTGCACGGTGGACGCCTGGCTAAAATCCCCTGAAATCACAGAACTAAAGTTGCTTGAGTTCTACTATTACCCTGGAAATCACCTACCAGATACCGAACGCCATCTACCTGTGCCCTCAGCACCGATGTCCATCTCGCGGTTTTCCTCCTCTCTCCATACCGCCACCTTTGCACTGTGCTACCTACCAGACAATCTGGTACTAAACCTTCGACTCCAATTTCTCAAGAAACTTTCACTTGTGCGGGTTCGTATATCGGAGGCCTCATTGCACAACATCATCCACTCCTGTTGCCCTGCCCTAGAGTGCTTGGTGCTTGTTTTCAAAGTTAGAATCGGTTGTCTCCAAATAAAGTAGCCTAACCTTGTAGGAATTGGAAATTCTTTCGACGGAAGGCAGCTCATCATCCAAGATGCCCCTTCGCTTCAAAGGTTGATCCTTAATTCTAGTTATTCACCATCGCAAATAATCGTCCTCTCTGCGCCTAAACTAGAGACCTTGGGTGTAATACATGATCTTTGTGCTCATTTCAAGATGGTGTTTGGCTCCACAGTTCTTCAGGTACTTTATATTATCATCTACACTTGTAACCATAAGCTGCATTTTAAATTTCTACGCATAAGTTATATATCATCTCAGAGTACACATTTTGTACTAATATTATGTTCTATGCTCAATGAAGAGTTTCCCCATGGATAGCCTATCAATGGTGTTGGATTCTGTCAAGATCTTATATATCCAAATGAATAGTTTGATCTGAACAAGATTATTGGCTTGCTGCAATGCTTTCCATGTCTGGAAAAGCTGTATATAAAGGTGATAATTTTACGCACATTGGAAGCCCGCATATAGTGTACTAGAATTAACCGTTCAGCTGTTGCTCTTTCCACACTCTTTTTTTAGACCTTAACTATTTTCAATCTTCATGTCTATTTAGGCAACAGGACGGGGTAAGAAATTTATAACCAATCGGTGGATTCATAAGCACCGGGATTTTCTCATCTTCTCATGACATTCGATTGAAGACAATAACGCTAGAACGATATGTAGCCAACCATGCAAACACTAGATTTGTCACATTCTTCCTGCTGAATGCGAGGTTACTATTGTCCATCAGGCTTAAGTTTATTAGCAGCATGGTTTTGACGGATGGGTATGTTGAAGAGCAAAAAAAGGAGTTTCAGGTGGGCAAAAGAGCTTCGGAACATGCCGGGCTTCTATTTACAACATATCGTGGTCATAATCCAGTAAATTTTACGACCCAGGATGTTCATTCTATGGACCTGACCGATCCATTTGACTGTGACTGCCGAAAATTGTGCTGGAGTTAGATGTTGTTGCACTTTTCAACCTAGGTTTTGTCTAAACCTGATGGACAAGTAACCCTCGTGCTTTTTTACAGTTTGTAAGCTGGAGTTAGATGTTCTTGCCCTTTTCAACTCGGCTGTGACTGTCATATTTTTTTTGAAACAAAGCAAATGGCTTGCCATTCATTTAATTTAGAGTGAAATATTGTAATAAATCCCAACCAAGGGAAATAACATCACTCTCGCCGGCTGCTTGAGCTCACTGTGCATTACATAAGCCGAGTGATTAGCCCCCACCAGCACCCACAAACTTATTTCGAACCAGCACACCAAATGGGCTGTAAATTTTCATAGGAAAGGCTGCATGACCGTGACAGATTTGGATTCTGACATTTGGGACCCACGAGGAAATAGCCTATCCAAGGTGGCGTCGAATTACTAGCTAGTCAACAAACGTTTCTATTGGCCAACCGTTGGATTGACATCCAACATCTATCGTGTATCTTCTATCTCTGGTCTTCTTCCTCCAGCCGCCCAAACCAAACCACCCCGTCAGCTCCGCCTGCTCCCGCCTCCCATGGCTGGCTGTGCCTCCGCCACCCTACTGTACCCTCCAACGTTGGCCAGTCCCTCCCGCTATTCCCCCACACGTCCTGTTATTCTCCGGCTACGTAATCCCCAACACGCACTCGCACCCGAACCAGTAAACCCTCGTACTCCCCTCCGCCTGCAACTGGACCGGCACATCTTCCATAGCTCCTGTTCGTTTCGTCCGAGGCCTCGCCATCGTCCTCGGCCTTGGTTCGCTCGCCGTACGTGGTGCGCCGCCCTCTTGCATTGTCAACGATGTCAACAACTGAGAGGAACAAGGATATGATTGCATGTGGAGAGTATGATAGTAGGGACCCACCAGCGTCATGGTAGTACGCAAGCAAGTGCTTCGTTATTACAAGCCCCCAAAAATGGTTCCTCCTAATGGTTGGACATCTGGGGCTCACGCCATTGTCAATGTAGTCAATAAACGAGAGAATTACACAACGAGCGGCTGACACCAAGGACCCATCAGGTCACACAGTTGTTATTTACTTTTTTTAGGAACAAGCAGTTGTTATTTATACTAGTTTTAGCGACGAATCAGGGTAACAACGGGGTTGTTCAGGGGCTGTGGGCTGTCTAGCCAGGGTTTTATTTATGTTTACCACATCATGAGCCCATTTGTGCTTTTTTTCTTGCTGAAAATGGCTAGCCCAGTTCCATCTTTTTTAAGAAATACGCAAACGAGGCCTACTTGCTTTATCAGCCCTGCTGGGCTGCAAATCTTTCAAGACGAGGAGAGAGCTCCATTCGGTTTGCCCAGAAATGAGTTGTAGATTTTTAGAACACATCAAACCGAGAATTAGTTTCATTTTTTTAATTACAATATTTTAAATTCCATTGATTTTTAGGCCTGGAAAATTATTTGGATTTTATATTTATATAAATTATTTTTCAAAATAGTTTGAATGTGACTCGATATTTCGGGATTAAAAACAGTTGACCGCACCGAAATATGCAAAATTTCGTATAATTTTTAACTGTGGCCACAATATGGGGTGTAATGCTAACAAAAAGAAGATGGGCTGCAAAAAAAATTCTTAAGAATTGGCAAATGGGCTGTAAATTATTAGAAAATAATGGCAGATGGGCAGTATGCTGTTTTCCACAGATTTGAGGCTGACTTGTGCGCCTACTACAGGTTGACACGTATGCTTTCCTAAAAAATAAGGTTGACGCACACGCAACACCGTGTCAACTTAGTCAACACACGTGAGCAGTGACTCTTGGATGTCCATCCAATGGCCGTCGTGCTTCTTCAATCTCTGCTCTTCCTGCTCCAACCGCTCAAACAAGCGCCGGCGGGACTGCCTGCTCCCTCCTCCCGCGGACGGCTATGCTGTCGCGTAGGCCTCACCGCCCCATCATTTTCCCATCGCTGGCCTAGTCATCCATCTACTCACCCACACCTGTTGTTATTCTCTAGCGACGGCAAACGAACCAGTAAACCCTCGCACTCCCCTGCGCGTGGGAAACGACTACCAAGTTTTCCCTGGCTCCGTGTCGTTCCCTTCCTAGGCCTCACCGTTGTCCACCGCCCTGGTGCTCTCGGTGTGGCGTGGTCAACATGGTCAACGAACGACATGCATCGAAAGTGGACTGTATGTGGAGAGGCGGACAGCTGGGTCCACGGCCGCACGCAAGGAAATGCCTCCTTATCACACCCAAAATAATGATTCCTCCACCTGACAGCTGAGACCCACCGGAAGGGCCTCTGTATTTCGTGAAAAAAACGTTCCCCCGCTGACAGGTCAGACCCGTCAGCTATATCTTTGCATGCAAGGAAGTGCCTCGTTATTACACACACAAAAATGAATACCCCATGCTAGTTGGGACCCACCATAGTGGGAGGCTGACTTGTGGGCCTACTAACATGACGGGGACGGAGGGCTTTGTTAACTTAGTCAATATGAACGATTCTAGCTCCAGTGACCGTATGATGTCCATCCAACGGCTGTAGTGCTTCTTCAACCTCTGGTCTTCTTGCTCTAGCCGCCCAAACAAGCATCGACCATGCCGCCTGCTCCTGCCTCCTGTGTCCGACTGTGCTGCCACCGCTGGCCATGCCATCCATCTATACTCACCCACACCTCCTGTTCTTCTCCGGCGACGGCAGCCTCACACCACAGTCGAAGCAGTCAACCCACGTACTCCCCTTCGTGTGGGCATCCACTGCCGCGTCTTCCCCGGCTCCACGTCGTCCCCTTCCTAGGCCTCACCGTCATCCACCGCCCTGGTGCTCTCGGCGTGGCGTGGTCAATGTGGTCAACGAACAACTTCCGTAGGAAGAGTACTGTACGTGGAGAGTGATACATCTCCAACGTATCTATAATTTTTGATTGCTCCATGCTATATTATCTACTGTTTTGGACTATATTGGGCTTTATTTTCCACTTTTATATTATTTTTGGGACTAACCTATTAACCGGAGGCCCATCCCAGAATTGATGTTTTTTGCCTATTTCAGTGTTTCAAAGAAATGGAATATCAACGGAGTGCAAACGGAATGAAACCTTCGGGAACATGATTTTCTCACCGAACGTGATCCAGGAGACATGGACTCTACTCCAAGTTAAACCTATAGGATCTTCCAGAAACTTTGCACTCAGTGCCCGAACGTGATAAAATACTGATTCCAATTGCTGCTGATCAATAAACAAATTGCCTAGGTTTTCCTATTTTGGTAGATTTTTTGGAGTTCCAGAAGTTTGTGCTAGTTACAGATTACTACAGACTGTTTTGTTTTTGACAGATTCTGTTTTTCGTGTGTTGTTTGCTTATTTTGATGAATCTATGGCTAGTAAAATAGTTTATAATCCATAGATAAGTTGGAATACAGTAGGTTTAACACCAATATAAATAAAGAATGATTTCATTACAGTACCTTGAAGTGGTCTTTTGTTTTCTTTCACTAACGGAGCTCACGAGATTTCTATTGAGTTTTGTGTTGTGAAGTTTTCAAGTTTTGGGTGAAATCTTTTGATGGATTATGGAACAAGGAGTGGCAAGAGCCTAAGCTTGGGGATTCCCATGGCACCCCCAAGATAATATAAGGACACCAAAAAGTCAAAGCTTGGGGATGCCCCGGAAGGCATCCCCTCTTTCGTCTACTTCCATCGGTAATTTTACTTGGAGCTATATTTTTATTCACCACATGATATGTGTTTTGCTTGGAGCGTCTTGTATTATTTGTGTATTTTTTTGTTAGTGTGCCACAATCATCCTTGCTGTACACACCTTTTGAGAGAGCCATACATGAATTGGAATTTGATAGAATACTCTATGTGCTTCACTTATGTCTTTTGAGCTTTATAGTCTTGCTCTATGTGCTTCACTTATATCTTTTGAGCTTTATAGTTTTGCTCTAGTGCTTCACTTATATCTTTTAGAGCACGGTGGTGGATTTGTTTTATAGAAACTATTGATCTCTCATGCTTCACTTAGATTATTTTGAGAGTCTCTAATAGCATGGTAATTTGCTTAATAATAATATGCTTGGTATTCAAGATTTGTAGAACTGTCTTTTGAGTGCGTTGAATACTAAAAAAATATTGATGCTTGATAATTGTTTTGAGATATGAAGATGGTGATATTAGAGTCATGCTAGTTGAGTAGTTGTGAATTTGAGAAATACTTGCGTTAAAGTTTGTGATTCCCGTAGCATGCACGTATGGTGAACCGTTATGTGATGAAGTCGGAGCATGATTTATTTATTGATTGTCTTCCTCATGAGTGGCGGTCGGGGACGAGCGATGGTCTTTTCCTACCAATCTATCCCCCTAGGAGCATGCGTGTAATACTTTGGTTTGATAACTTCTAAATTTTTGCAATAAGTATATGAGTTCTTTATGACTAATGTTTAGTCCATGGATTATACGCACTTTTCCCTTCCTTCCACCATTGCTAGCCTCTCTAATACCGCGCACCTTTCGCCGGTATCATACACCCACCATATACCTTCCTCAAAACAGCCACCATACCTACCTATCATGGCATTTCCATAGCCATTCCGAGATATATTGCCATGCAACTTTCCACCGTTCAGTTTATTATGACACGCTCCCTCATTGTCATATTGCTAGCATGATCATGTAGTTGACATCGTATTTGTGGCAAAGCCACCGTTCATAATTCTTTCATACATGTCACTCTTGATTCATTGCATATCCCGGTACACCGCCGGAGGCATTCACATAGAGTCATATTTCGTTCTAAGTATTGAGTTGTAATTGTTGAGTTGTAAGAAAAATAAAAGTGTGATGGTCATCATTTTTAGAGCATTGTCCCAAGTGAGGAAAGGATGATGGAGATGATGATTCCCCCACAAGTCGGGATGAGACTCCCGACGAAAAATAAAATAAAAAAAGAGGCCATAAAAAAAGAGAAAAGGCCCAAAAAATGAGAGAAAAAGAGAGAAGGGACAATGTTACTATCCGTTTACCACACTTGTGCTTCAAAGTAGCACCATGATCTTCATGATAGAGAGTCTCTCATTTTGTCACTTTCATATACTAGTGGGAATATTTCATTATAGAACTTGGCTTGTATATTCCAATGATGGGCTCCCTCAAATTGCCCTAGGTCTTCGTGAGCAAGCGAGTTGGATGCACACCCGCTTAGTTTCTTTCGTTGAGCTTTCATATACTTATAGCTCTAGTGCATCCGTTGCATGGCAATCCCTACTCACTCACATTGATATCTATTAATGGGCATCTCCATAGCCCGTTGATACGCCTAGTTGATGTGAGACTATCTTCCCCTCTTTTTGTCTTCTCCACAACCACCATTCTATTCCACATATAGTGCTATATCCATGGCTCACGCTCATGTATTGCGTGAAGGTCGAAAAAGTTTTGAAAATGTTAAAGTATGAAACAATTGCTTGGCTTGTCATCGGGGTTGTGCATGATTTAAATACTTTGTGTGGTGAAGATAGAGCATAGCCAGACTATATGATTTTGTAGGGATAGCTTTCTTTGGCCATGTTATTTTGAGAAGACATAATTGCTTTATTAGTATGCTTGAAGTATTATTATTTTTATGTCAATATGAACTTTTGTCTTGAATCTTTTGGATCTGAATATTCATACCACAATTAAGAAGATTTACATTGAAATTATGCCAAGTAGCACTCCGCATCAAAAATTCTCTTTTATCATTTACCTACTCGAGGACGAGCAGGAATTAAGCTTGGGGATGCCTGATACGTCTCCAACGTATCTATAATTTTTGATTGCTCCATGCTATATTATCTACTGTTTTGGACTATATTGGGCTTTATTTTCCACTTTTATATTATTTTTGGGACTAACCTATTAACCAGAGACCCAGCCCAGAATTGCTTTTTTTTTTGCCTATTTCAGTGTTTCAAAGAAATGGAATATCAAACGGAGTGCAAACGGAATGAAACCTTCGGGAACATGATTTTCTCACCGAACGTGATCCAGGAGACATGGACTCTACTCCAAGGAATCAAAGAGGCGGTCACGAGGGTGGGGCGCCCCCCTAGGGCGCGCCCCGCCTCGTGGGCCCCTCGAGCTCCACCGACGCATTCTTCCTCCTATATATACCTCACGCACCCCAAACGATCGACACGGAGCCAAAACCTAATTCCACCGCCGCAACTTTCTCAGATCCACGAGATCCCATCTTGGGGCCTGTTCTGGAGCTCCGCCGGAGAGGGCCGTCATCACGGAGGGCTTCTACATCATCATGGCCTCTCCGATGAAGTGTGAGTAGTTTACCTCAGACCTTCGGGTCCATAGTTATTAGCTAGATGGCTTCTTCTCTCTTTTTGGATCTCAATACAATGTTCTCCCCCTCTCTCTTGAAGATCTATTCGATGTAATCTTCTTTTTGCGGTGTGTTTGTTGAGGCCGATGAATTGTGGGTTTATGATCAAGTCTATCTATGAATAATATTTGAATCTTCTCTGAATTCTTTTATGTATGATTGGTTATGTTTGCAAGTCTCTTCGAATTATCAGTTTGGTTTGGCCTACTAGATTGGTTTTTCTTGCCATGGGAGAAGTGCTTAGCTTTGGGTTCAATCTTGCGGTGTCCTTTCCCAAAGGATGTAAGGGCAGCAAGGCACGTATTGTATTGTTGCCATCGAGGATAACAAGATGGGGTTTATATCATATTGCATGAATTTATCCCTCTACATCATGTCATCTTGCTTAAGGCGTTACTCTGTTTTTAACTTAATACTCTAGATGCACGCTGGATAGCGGTCGATGAGTGGAGTAATAGTAGTAGATGCAGGCAGGAGTCGGTCTACTTGTCTCGGACGTGATGCCTATATACATGATCATACCTAGATATTCTCATAATTATGCTCAATTCTATCAGTTTCTCAACAGTTATTTGTTCACCCACCGTAGAAATACTTATGCTCTTGAGAGAAGCCACTAGTGAAACCTATGGCCCCCGGGTCTATTCTCATCATATCAATCTCCATCACTTTATATTTGCTTTGCTTTTTTACTTTGACTTTTACTTTTTACTTTGCATCTCTATACCAAAAATACCAAAAACATTATCTATCATCTCTATCAGATCTCACTCTCGTAAGTGACCGTGAAGGGATTGACAACCCCTAATCGCGTTGGTTGCGAGGAGCTATCGTTTTGTGTACGTACAAGGGACTTGTGTGTGGCCTCCTACTGGATTGATACCTTGGTTCTCAAAAACTGAGGGAAATACTTACAGTACTTTGCTGCATCATCCTCTCCTCTTCGGGGAAATCCAACGCAGTGCTCAAGAGTTAGCAGAGAGGCTGACAGCTGGGTCCACAACCGCAGCAAGGAAGTGCCTCCTTCTTACGCGCAAAATAATTATTCCTCCACCTGACAGTAGGGACCCACCGGATGGGCCACCGTATTTCACAAAAAAAAACGTTTCCCCCTGACTGCTGGGACCCACTAGCTACATCTTCGCACGCAAGGAAGTGCGTCCATATTACAGGCAAAAAAATGATTCCCCCCTGACTGCTGGGACCCACCAGCTACATCTTCGCACGCAAGGAAGTGCCTGACAGTCGGTACCCACCTGGTCGAAGCATACGTAGCTTTGTCATTCTGGTCGCGAATGTGTACGTACATACTGGTCGATGTAGAGGCGCGCACGTGTCGTAGTAGAGGCGCGCACGTAGCATGTACACGTACATACAGCGACCAAGGTGCAAGAAAGAAATATGGCCACGTACGTACATATGGGCGGGGTCTCGAACGCCTACTCGCGCATACGTACGGCCAGGCCTCGTGTACATGGCTGGGTCGGAACGAAGAAACTGCGTCGTCGTCATGTTCATGGGTAGCCAACCGGCTGGGTCAGAACGGAATGCATCGTCGTGTTCATCGGGAGCTAACCTGCTTGGACGGAACATCCGATGGAAACGAGGCCTGGCATACCACGGAATGGAGAAAACGGCCTTGTGTTTGACCGACCACGGTCAAAACAGGATCCTGTTCATCGGGAGGGGTCTGGTGTACCGCATAATGGAGGAAACAGACTTCTTTTGGACCTCCTACAGTCGAAACGGGGTCCTATTGACCAGGAGGGGTGTGGCGTACTGCAAAACGGAGGAAACAGACTTGTGTTGGAGCGCTACGGTCGAAACGGGGGTCCTGTTCATCGGGAGGGGTGTGGCGTACCGCAAAACGGGACTCCACGGGCTACTGTACATCCACCGTCGACCTCCTCCAGCCTCCACGGGCTACTGTTCATTGATACATCCATTTTGCATCATGCTTTTATATCGATATTTATTGCATTATGGGCTGTTATCACACGTTATGTCACAATACCTATGCCTATTCTCTCTTATTTTACAAGGTTTACATAAGGAGGAGAATGCTGGCAATGGAATTCAATGGAAAAGGAGCAAATATTAGAGACCTATTCTCGCACAACTCCAAAAGTCCTGAAACTCCACGAAAGTCATTTTGGAAATAATAAAAAATATTGAGCGGAAGAAGTACGTCAGAGGGGGCCCCATCTGGCCACGAGGGTGGGGGGTGCGCCCCCCTGCCTCGTGGGCCCCCTGTTGGCTCTCCGGTGGCCATCCTTCTGCTATATGAGGTCTTTCGTTGACGAAAAATCAGAAGCAACCTTTCGGGACGAGACTCCGACGCCACGAGGCGGAACCTTGGCGGAACCAATCTAGGGCTCCGGCAGAGCTGTTCTGCCGGGGACACTTCCCTCCGGGAGGGGGAAATCATCGCCATCGTCATCACCAACGCTCCTCTCATCGGGAGAGGGCAATCTCCATCAACATCTTCACCAGCACCGTCTCCTCTCAAAACCCTAGTTCATCTCTTGTATCCAATTCTTGTCTCCAAGTCCGGGATTGGTACTAGTAGGTTGCTAGTAGTGTTGATTACTCCTTGTAGTTGATGCTAGTTGCTTTATTTGGTGGAAGATCATATGTTCAGATCCTATATGCATATTAATACCCCTCTAATTATGAACATGAATATGCTTTATGAGTAGTTACGTTTGTTCCTGAGGACATGGGAGAAGTCTTGCTATTAGTAGTCATGTGAATTTGGTATTCGTTCGATATTTTGATGAGATGTATGTTGTCTAGCCTCTAGTGGTGTTATGTGAACGTCGACTACATAACACTTCACCATTATTTGGGCCTAGAGGAAGGCATTGGGAAGTAATAAGTAGATGATGGGCTGCTAGAGTGATGTGCTGAAACCCTAGTTTATGCGTTGCTTCGTAAGGGGCTGATTTGGATCCATATGTTTCATGCTATGGTTAGGTTTACCTTAATACTTTTGTTGTAGTTGCGGATGCTTGCAATAGAGGTTAATCATAAGTGGGATTCTTGTTCAAGTAAGAACAACACCCAAGCACCGGTCCACCCACATATCAAATTATCAAAGTACCGAACGCGAATCATATGAACGTGATGAAAACTAGCTTGACGATAATTCCCATGTGTCCTCGGGAGCGCTTTTCTCTATATAAGAGTTTGTCCAGGCTTGTCCTTTGCTACAAAAAGGATTGGGCCACCTTGCTGCACTTTATTTACTTTTGTTACTTGTTGCTCGTTACAAATTATCCTATCACAAAACTATGTGTTACCACTTATTTCAGTACTTGCAGAGAATACGTTGCTGAAAACCGCTTATCATTTCCTTCTGCTCCTTGTTGGGTTCGACACTCTTACTTATAGAAAGCACTACGACAGATCCCCTATACTTGTGGGTCATCAAGACTCTTTTCTGGCACCGTTGCCGGGGAGTGAAGCGCCTTTGGTAGGTGGAATTTGGTAAGGAAAATTTATATAGTGTGCTGAAATTTGCTGTCACTTGTTACTATGGAAAGTAATCCTCTGAGGGGCTTGTTTGGGGTATCTTCACCCCGATCTGTAGAGCAAAGAGTTGCTCCTCAACCTACTCAACCTACTGAAAATGAAAATGTTCCCTTTGAAGTTCCTTCGGGTATGTTAGAAAAACTGCTAGCTAATCCTTTTGCAGGAGATGGAACAAAGCATCCTGATGAGCGCCTAATATATGTGGATGAAGTTTGTGGATTATTTAAGCTTGCAGGTATACCCGATGATGTTGTTAAGAAGAAGGTCTTCCCTTATCTTTGAAGGGAGATGCATCGACATGGTATAGGCTATGTGATGATACGGGATCATGGAACTACAAACGATTGAAATTGGAATTTCATCAGAAATTTTATGCTATGCATCTTGTTCATCGTGATCGCAATTATATATATATATATATATATATAATTTTGGCCTCGCGAAGGAGAAAGCATCGCTCAAGCTTGAGGTAGGCTTAAATCAATGTTATATTCATGCCCCAATCATGAGCTCTCAAGAGAAATAATTCTTCAAAGTTTTTATGCTCGGCTTTCTGATAACAATCGCACTATGCTCGATACTTCTTGTGCTGGTTCTTTTATGATGAAGAATATTGAATTCAAATGGAATTTATTGGATAGAATTAAACGCAAATCTGAAGATTGAGATCTCGACGAAGGTAAGGAGTCAGGTATGACACCTAAGTTTGATTGTGTTAAATCTTTTATGGATACCGATGTTTTTCGTAAATTTAGCACTAAATATGGACTTGACTCTGGATAGTAGCTTCTTTCTGTGAATCCTTTGCTACTTATGTTGATCTCCCCAAGGAGAAGTGGTTTAAATATCATCCTCCCATAGAAGTAAAAGTAGCTGCACCTATTAAAGTTGAAGAAAAGACTATAACTTATAATGATCCTGTTGTTCCTACTTCTTATGTTGAGAAACCACCTTTCCCTGTAAGGATAAAGGATCATGCTAAAGCTTCAACTGTGGTTCGTAAAAGCAATATTAGAACTTACACACCTCCTGAGCAAATTAAAGTTGAACCTAATATTGTTATTGTTAAAGATCTCTTGGCTGATAATATTGATGGGCATGTTGTTTATTTCTGTGGTGAAACTGCTAGAATTGCCAAACCTTGTGCTAAAGATAAACATAGACCTGTGGTAGGCATGTCTATTATTTCTGTTAAAATAGGAGACCATTGTTATCATGGCTTATGTGATATGGGTGCTAGTGCTAGTGCTAGTGATATACCTCATGACTTATACAAAGAAATTATGCATGAAATTGCACCTGCTGAGATAGAAGGTATTGATGTTACTATCAAACTTGCTAATAGAGATACAATATCACCCATTGGAATTGTTAGAGATGTTGAAGTCTTGTGTGGGAAAACTAAATATCCTGCTGATTTTCTTGTTCTTGGTTCCCCACAAGATAGCTTTTGTCCCATTATATTTGGTAGACCCTTCTTGAACACCGTCAATGCTAGGATAGACTGCGAAAAGAGTGTTGTTACTATTGGCTTGGGTGATATGTCTCATGAGTTTAATTTCTCTAAATTTAGTAGACAACACCGTGAAGAAGAATTGCCTAGTGAGGATGAAATTATTGGTCTTTCTTCTATTGTCGTACCTCCTAGTGATCCGTTAGAACAATATTTGCTAGACCATGAAAATGATATGTTTATGAATTAAAGAAGGGAAATAGATGAAGTGTTCTTTAAACAGGAACCTATCCTGAAACACAATTTGCCTGTTGAAATCCTAGGGGATCCTCCTCCACCCAAAGGTGATCCCGTGTTTGAGCTCAGACCTTTACCTGATACTCTTAAATATGCTTATCTCGATGAGAAAAAGATATATCCTGTTATTATTAGTGCTAACCTTTCAGAGCATGAAGAACAAAGACTATTGAAAACTCCGAAGAAGCACCGTGCTGCTATTGGATATAGTCTTGATGATCTTAAGGGCATTAGTCCCACTCTATGTCAACATAAAATAAATTTGGAAGAAGATGCCAAACCGGTTCGAGATCATCAATGAAGGCTGAATCCTAAGATGAAAGAAGTGGTAAGAAAAGAAATACTAAAACTTCTTGAGGCAGGTATAATTTATCCCGTTGTTGATAGTCAGTGGGTAAGTCCTGTCCATTGTGTCCCTAAGAAGGGAGGTATTACTGTCGTTCCTAATGATAAAGACAAATTGATTCCGCAAAGAATTATTACAGGTTATAGGATGGTAACGGATTTCCGTAAATTAAATAAGGCTACTAAGAAAGATCATTACCCCTTACCTTTTATCGATCAAATGCTAGAAAGATTATCCAAACATACACATTTTTGCTTTCTAGATGGTTATTCTGGTTTCTCTCAAATACCTGTGTCAGCCAATGATCAATCAAAAACTACTTTTACTTGCCCTTTTGGTACCTTTGCTTATAGACGTATGCCTTTTGGTTTATGTAATGCACCTGCTACCTTTCAAAGATGCATGATGGCTATATTCTCTGACTTTTGTGAAAAGATTTGTGAGGTTTTCACGGACGATTTCTCCGTCTATGGATCCTCTTTTGATGATTTCTTGAGCAATCTTGATCGAGTTTTGCAGAGATGTGAAGAAACTAACCTTGTCTTGAATTGGGAAAAGTGCCACTTTATGGTTAATGAAGGTATTGTCTTGGGGCATAAAGTTTCTGAAAGAGGTATTGAAGTTGATAAAGCCAAGGTTGATGCTATTGAAAAGATGCCATGTCCCAAGGACATCAAAGGTATAATAAGCTTCCTTGGTCACGCCGGTTTTTATAGGAGGTTCATTAAGGACTTCTCAAAAATTTCTCGGCCTCTGACTAATTTATTACAAAAAGATATACCATTTGTCTTTGATGATGATTGGGTAGAAGCATTTGAAATACTTAAGAACGCATTGATCTCTGCA
The DNA here is from genome assembly GCA_021605205.1 of Aegilops longissima. Classification (NCBI taxonomy): domain Eukaryota; kingdom Viridiplantae; phylum Streptophyta; class Magnoliopsida; order Poales; family Poaceae; genus Aegilops; species Aegilops longissima. The sequence continues at coordinate 238,390,979 of CM038681.1, forward strand.
CCTATTGTCCAGCCACCAGATTGGAATTTACCCTTTAAAATTATGTGTGATGCTAGTGATTATGTTGTAGGTGCTGTTCTAGGGCAAAGAGTTGATAAGAAATTAAATGTTATTCAATATGCTAGTAAAACTCTAGACAATGCTGAAAGAAGTTATGCCACTACTGAAAAAGAATTCTTAGCAGTTGTATTTGCTTGTGATAAGTTCAGACTTTATATTGTTGATTCTAAAGTAACTATTCACACAGATCATGCTGCTATTGAATATCTTATGGAAAAGAAAGATGCTAAACATAGACTTATTAGATGGGTTCTCTTGCTACAAGAATTTTATTTACATATTGTTGATAGAAAGGGAGCTGAGAACCCCGTTGCAGACAACTTGTCTAGGTTAGAAAATGTTCTTGATGACCCACTACCTATTGATGATAGCTTTCCTGATGAGCAATTAAATGTCATAAATGCCTCTCGTAGTACTCCATGGTATGCTGATTATGCTAATTATATTGTTGCTAAATTTATACCACCTAGTTTCACATACCAGCAAAAGAAAAGGTTTTTATATGATTTGAGACATTACTTTTGGGATGACCCACATCTTTATAAAGAAGGAGTGGATGGTGTTATTAGACGTTGTGTACCTGAGCATGAACAGGAACAGATCCTACGCAAGTGTCACTCCGAGGCTTATGGAGGACACCACGCTGGAGATAGAACTGCACATAAGGTATTGCAATCCGTTTTTTATTGGCCTACTCTCTTCAAGGATGCCCGTAAGTTTGTCTTATCTTGTGATGAATGTCAAAGAATTGATAACATTAGTAGACGTCAAGAAAAGCCTATGAATTATTCACTTGTTATTGAACCATTTGATGTTTGGGGCTTTGATTATATGGGACCTTTTCCTGCCTCTAATGGATATACACATATTTTAGTTGCTGTTGATTACGTTACTAAGTGGGTAGAAGCTATTCCAACTAGTAGTGCTGATCATAACACCTCTATTAAGATGCTTAAAGAAGTTATTTTTCCGAGGTTTGGAGTCCCTAGATATTTAATGACTGATGCTGGTTCACATTTTATTCATGGTGCTTTCCGTAAAATGCTTGCTAAGTATGATGTTAACCATAGAATTGCATCTCCTTATCACCCACAGTCTAGTGGTCAAGTAGAATTGAGTAATAGAGAGCTTAAATTAATTTTGCAAAAGACTGCCAATAGATCTAGAAAGAATTGGTCCAAGAAATTTGATGATGCATTATGGGCCTATAGAACTGCATATAAAAATCCTATGGGTATGTCTCCGTATAAAGTGGTTTATGGAAAGGCATGTCACTTACCTCTCGAACTAGAACATAAGGCATATTGGGCTATTAAAGAGCTCAATTATGATTTCAAACTTGCCGGTGAGAAGAGGTTATTTGACATTAGCTCACTTGATGAATGGAGAACCCAAGCTTATGAAAATGCCAAATTGTTTAAAGAAAAATTTAAAAGATGGCATGACAAAAGGATATAAAAGTGTGAGTTTAATGTAGGTGATTATGTATTGCTATACAACTCTCGTTTAAGATTTTTTGCAAGAAAACTTCTCTCTAAATGGGAAGGCCCTTACGTTATCGAGGAGGTCTATCATTCCGGTGCCATAAAAAGCAAGAACTTCGAAGGCACAAACCCGAAGGTGGTGAACGGTCAAAGAATTAAACATTATATCTCAGGTAATCCTATAAATGTTGAAACCAATGTTATTGAAACCGTAACCCCGAAGGAATACATAAGAGACACTTTCCAGAATGTTCCAGACTTCGAAAAGGAATAGGTATGTGGTACGGTAAGTAAACCGACTCCAAAACAGTTTTTAAGGCAATATTTCACCGTTTTGGAATATTTAGAAAAATAGAAAAATAAGAGGCAGTCCGGGAAGGACACGAGGCCTCCACGAGGGTGGATGGCGCGCCCTACCCTACTGGGCGCGCCCCCCTACCTCGTGGGCACCTCGTGCGCTCTCCGGACTCCGTTTTCTTGCACGATACATATTTTGGTCGGTAAAAATTCATTATATAATCTCCCGAAGGTTTTGACTCCTGTATCACGCAATTATCCTCTGTTCTTGTTTCGAGCTGTCCTGCTGCAGATTAGAGCAACATGTCGTCCCAGGATTCGGAAGGAGAAAGCTATGTTGATGATTACCTTGCAGATCCTAAGGTCTATGGAGATGTGGAGCATTGTGGTTGGACTACGGAGGAAGAAGATGACTATGAACCCAAGAGGAAGGAGGAGACAAGCTCATATGCAGATGAAGCCCCATTCCTCAACTTGGGGACATGCATGTGGAGTTCAAAAAGTCAAGCCTCCCTGATAGAGCAAAGAAATTTAAGATCGAGTTTATCCCTTTTCGTCTCTTGCAGGAAAACAAGTAGGAATTATATGCAAAAAGATATTAAGCCTGGAGCAGGAGATTGATGACTTGAGGGATCAAAATTCTGTTCTCAAGCGCAAATTAAGGAAGAAGACTACGCCATCAACTAAACCACCACCTTCTTCACCAACGAAGAAGGAGATATAATCACATGGGTATGGGCACTCCCCTTGGCAACTGCCAAGCTTGGGGGAGATGCCCAGGTATCGTATCACCATCACACTCCTATCTTTACCGTTTTTCTTAGTTCGATCCTATTTAGTAGTACCTTGATCTAGTGGAATAAAAGTTTTGGTATGATACAGTTTTTGAGTTTTGCTTTATGATCCCTCTATGTAATCGAGTCCATGAGCTATATAATAAAGATTAGTGTTGAGTCAAGGGCTTGATTATCTTTCTATGATCTTGAGTGAATAAAAGAAAAGAGAAAAATAATAAAAAGAAATAAAGAGATCATATTGATCTTATTGAGAGTAATGACTTCACATAGAAAGAGTATGATGATTAAAATTATTGAGAGTTGGCAAACATAGCTTTGGTCATCGTTGCAATTAATAGGAAGTAATAAAGAAAGAGAGGTTTCACATATAAATATACTATCTTGGACATCTTTTGTGATCGGGAACACTCATTAAAATATGACATGCTAAAGAGTTGATGTTGGACAAGGAAGACAACGTAATGGGTTCTGTTTTCTTATATCTGAGATAAAGTATATTGTCATGGATCATCCAACATGTTGAGCTTGCCTTTCCCCCTCATGCTAGCCAAATTCTTAGCACCAAGTAGATATACTACTTGTGCTTCCAAAAACCCTTAAACCAGTTTTGCCATGAGAGTCCACCATATCTACCTATGGATTGAGTAAGATCCTTCAAGTAAGTTGTCATCGGTGCAAGCAATAAAAATTGCTCTCTAAATATGTATGATTGATTGGTGTGGAGGAAATAAGCTTTATACGATCTTGTCATGTGGAAGAAATAAAAGCGACGGACAGCATAATAAAGGTTCATATCACAAGTGACAATATAAAGTGACGTTCTTTCGCATTAAGATTTTGTGCATCCAACCCTGAAAGCGCATTGCAACCTCTGCTTCCCTCTGCGAAGGGCCTATCTTTTATTATTATCTTCTACCTTATGCAAGAGTCATGGTGATCTTCACCTTTCCTTTTTACATTTTATCCTTTGGCAAGCACAGGGTGTTGGAAAGATCCTGATAGATATATCTAATTGGATGTAAGTCAGCATGAGTTATTGTTGTTGACATTACCCTTGAGGTAAAAGGTTGGGAGGCGAAACTATAAGCCCCTATCTTTCTCTGTGTCTGATTAAAACTCTGTAACCACAAGTATTGTGTGAGTGTTAGCAATTATGAAAGACTAAACAATAGTTGAGTATGTGGACTTGCTAGAAAGCTCTGACATAGACTCTTTCTGATGTTATGATAAATTGCAATTGCTTCAATGACTGAGATTATAGTTTGTTGGTTCTCAATAAAGTTTATGATTCGTACTTTTGCATTGTGAATGGATTATTACTTGAGCATAAGAAATCATATCACAATATCTATATACGTTGTTGTTATGAAATTAATCATGATGCCCTCATGTCCGTATTTTATTTTATCGACACCTCTACCTCTAAACATGTGGACATATTTATCGTTATCGGCTTCCACTTGAGGACAAGCGAGGTCTAAGCTTGGGGGAGTTGATACGTCCATTTTGCATCATGCTTTTATATCGATATTTATTGCATTATGGGCTGTTATCACACGTTATGTCACAATACTTATGCCTATTCTCTCTTGTTTTACAAGGTTTACATAAGGAGGGAGAATGCCGGCAGCTAGAATTCTGGGCTGGAAAAGGAGCAAATATTATAGACCTATTCTGCACAACTCCAAAAGTCCTGAAACTCCATGAAAGTCATTTTTGGAAATAATAAAAAATATTGAGCGGAAGAAGTATGTCAGAGAGGGCCCCACCTAGCCACGAGGGTGGGGGCGCGCCCTACCCCCCAGGGCGCGCCCCCTGCCTCGTGGGCCCCCTATTGGCTCTCTGGTGGCCATCTTCTGCTATATGAGGTCTTTTGTTGAGGAAAAAATCAGAAGCAACCTTTCGGGATGAGACTCCGCTGCCACGAGGCGAAACCTTGGCGGAACCAATCTAGGGCTCCGGCAGAGCTGTTCTGCCGGGGACACATCCCTCCGGGAGGGGGAAATCATCGCCATCGTCATCACCAACGCTCCTCTCATCGGGAGAGGGCAATCTCCATCAACATCTTCACCAGCACCATCTCTTCCTCAAAACCCTAGTTCATCTCTTGTATCCAATTCTTGTCTCCAAGTCCGGGATTGGTACTAGTAGGTTGCTAGTAGTGTTGATTACTCCTTGTAGTTGATTCTAGTTGGTTTATATGGTGGAAGATCATATGTTCAGATCCTATATGCATATTAATACCCCTCTGATTATGAACATGAATATGCTTTGTGAGTAGTTACGTTTGTTCCTGAGGACATGGGAGAAGTCTTGCTATTAGTAGTCATGTGAATTTGGTATTCGTTCGATATTTTGATGAGATGTATGTTGTCTAGCCTCTAGTGGTGTTATGTGAAGGTCGACTACATAACACTTCACCATTATTTGGGCCTATAGGAAGGCATTGTGAAGTAATAAGTAGATGATGGGTTGCTAGAGTGACAGAAGCTTAAACCGTAGTTTATGCGTTGCTTCGTAAGGGGCTGATTTGGATCCATATGTTTCATGCTATGGTTAGGTTTACCTTAATACTTTTGTTGTAGTTGCGGATGCTTGCAATAGAGGTTAATCATAAGTGGGATGCTTGTTCAAGTAAGAACAGCACCCAAGCACCGGTCCACCCACATATCAAACTATCAAAGTACCGAACGCGAATCATATGAACGTGATGAAAACTAGCTTGACGATAATTCCCATGTGTCCACGGGAGCGCTTTTCTCTATATAAGAGTTTGTCCAGGCTTGTCCTTTCCTACAAAAATGATTGGGCCACCTTGCTGCACTTTATTTACTTTTGTTACTTGTTGCTCGTTACAAATTATCCTATCACAAAACTATCTGTTACTACTTATTTCAGTACTTGCAGAGAATACCTTGCTGAAAACGGCTTATCATTTCCTTCTCCTCCTTGTTGGGATCGACACTCTTACTTATCGAAAGGACTACGATAGATCCCCTATACTTGTGGGTCATCATTCATCCACCGTCGACCTCCTCCAGCCTCCACCTGCGACTGTTCATCCACGGGCTCGTGTTCATCCAGCCTCCACCGCGCACTCCTCCACCGGCTACTGTTCAACCAACCCTCTCCACGTGGTCCTGTTCAACCACCCCTCCACGGGCTACTGTTCATCCAGCCCTCCACCGGCTACTGTTCAACCAGCCCTCCACCGGCTAGTGTTCAACCAGCCCTCCACGGGGTCCTGTTCATCCACCGGCTCAATTGATCGGGGTACTGTTCATCCAGCGGCAACGGCATCTACTACCACGGGTTCCTGTTCATCCAACCCCCCACCGGGAACTGTTCATCCAAACCCCCTCAACAACGCTCACTGTTCATCCAGGGAAGGAGGCAGCAGTGTTCGATCGGCTTCAGTTAGCAGCAGTAGCGAAGGAATCACTCGGATTCAGTTAACAGCAAGGGATCGATCGATCACTCGGGTTCACTAACGTGTAGCCTGCAGTGCAATCGCTCGGGTTCAGTTAGAGCCCAACGCCTCGCTTGCGTTCAGTTAGAGCCCAACGCCTCGCACACATGCGCGTACGTTTGAGAGAAACGCGCATCGCTCGGCCCCCGACCAGCCACCTTAACCAGGAACTCCCCGATATTTTCCTCGCCCTCGCTCCTACCATGTTTTTTCCGTCATGGACGGTCCAAAGAATGTCATGCAGCTGCGTCTCCGGCCCGCCCAGGATGAAAAGCCCATTTTCTGTCATGATTTTTTGTCATAGAAGTAGGACCCCACCACATCTATGATGATACCGGGTTTTGTCACAATTATTGTCATAGAAGTGTCATAAGTATGACAGAAAAAATTTCGTTCGGCCCAGAATGTCACGGATGTGTCTTTTTTTGTAGTGCAAGTAGAGGCATACTAGGGACACTCTGTTTGTCTATGTATTCACACATGTACTAAGTTTCCGGTTAATATAATTCTACAATAATAAACATTTATCATGATATAAGGAAATACAAATAACAACTTTATTATTGCCTCTAGATCCTCTGATCCTCATAATTAGAAAGCCTAGTGTGGTTCTAATCTCCTCCCTCTAATTCTCCGGCGACGGTTAGCTCTAGAAGGTGAAGCGTTGCCGGATCATGAAGACCGTATGCCTGCAATCCATGGAGAGGTCGTGCTTTCGGTCTTCCATTCGAGGGACTATTCATTCATCGATGGTTCGAGGGGTCATTCATCGATGGTTTGAGGGACATCAAGTACGATCTACACCGACTTGTCTTCTTCCGTTGCAACTCGGAGTTCGTAACGATCTGATCCCAACCATTATTGCATCTTCACAGTGTTCCTGGCTGATTGTAGGGCAATTTTTTTCTTTTCTACTACGTTTCCCAACAGATCCCACACGAGGGGTTGTCTGGTTCGTGTCCTCCATGTCTTGCTTGAGAAAATCATGCGCCTGGGACTGGCCTGGGAAATGGTTGCTCTATGCTTGGTCAGGCTAGTGTTGTTTGGTTGGAGAGCACGCCTGGTGAGCTAATTAAAATATGTTATACCACGTCTCGCTTCTCCTGTTTACATTAAATAATGAATCGGCATGCCAGGATGCACCCAGGCATCTAATTCTGGTTGCCTGGGCCAGGCTAAGGAAAGTCAACCATGCTAATCATACTTTGACACTCTGCAGGGCAGGCAAGAGTGAATCGCTGAGGATGCAAACCAAACATGGCACCTGCAGATTCCAGGAAAGCGCCAGGCCAGGCTAGTTTGTCTCGGGGCAGCAACCAAATAGCCCCTAAGTCCTAGCAGTTAGATACAAGACCACCCGACTGTTAATCATCAAGCACTCGGCCGGAGAAAAATGGAGCACTCAGCTAGTCCATCAGTCGGCGACTACCTAGGATGCCTCTCGACCACGACGTTATAATGGTGACGGTTACCTAACGGCTATATGATCTAATTAATACGGCAGTTAACCAGTAGTAGATGCCATGAAACAATCGGACACACCCCAGGCCATGAATAGGATTAATACCAGCCCATTATGTACCCCTACACGGCACACTCTATATAAGCTGGGAGGGAAGCCACAGGCCGATGGTTGAACATCCACACTATTGGAAATATGCCAGAGGCAATAATATTTGTCTTATTATATTTCCATATTCACAATTAAGAGTTTATATTCTATGCTATAACCGCTATGTCCCTGGAATATGCGATTCAGTGGAAAACTCACATGCACGTGTGGAATGATAAACGGTAAATAATAGGTTCCTAGTCTCGCCTCTAGGGCTAGCTCAAGTGTTGTTGGAGATTGCTACCTCTTGAGCACTGCGTTGGTTTTCCCTTGAAGAGGAAAGGGTGATGCAGTAAAGTAGCGTAAGTATTTCCCTCAGTTTTTGAGAACCAAGGTATCAATCCAGTAGGAGATCACGCACGAGTCCCTCACACCTACACAAACAAATAAGAACCTTGCAACCAACGTGATAAAGGGGTTGTCAATCCCTCAACGGTCACTTACGAGAGTGAGATCTGATAGAGATGATAAGATAATATTTTTGGTATTTTTATGATAAAGAGAAATAAAGATGCAAAGAAAAATAAAAGGCAATAGAAATAACTAAGTGTTGGAAGATTAATATGATGGAAAATAGACCCGGGGGCCATAGGTTTCACTAGTGGCTTCTCTCAAGATAGCATAAGTATTACGGTGGGTAAACGAATTACTGTCGAGCAATTGATAGAATTGAGCATAGTTATGAGAATATCTAGGTATGATCATGTATATAGGCATCACGTCTGCGACAAGTAGACCGAAACGATTCTGCATCTACTACTATTACTCCACACATCGACCGCTATCCAACATGCATATAGAATATTGAGTTCATAAGAACAGAGTAATGATTTAAGTAAGATGACATGATGTAGAGGGATAAACTCACGCAATATGATATAAACCCCATCTTTTTATCCTCGATGGCAACAATACAATATGCGTCGTCTCCCTTACTGTCACTGGGATCGAGCACCGCAAGATTGAACCCAAAGCTAAACACTTCTCACTTCTCCCATTGCAAGAAAGATCAATCTAGTAGGCCAAACCAAACTGATAATTCAAAGAGACTTGCAAAGATAACCAACCATACATAAAAGAATTCAGAGGAGATTCAAATATTGTTCATAGATAAACTTGATCATAAACCCACAATTCATCGGATCTCGACAAACACACCGCAAAAGAAGATTACATCGAATAGATCTCCATGAAGATCAAGGAGAACTTTGTATTGAGATCCAAAGAGAGAGAAGAAGCCATCTAGCTAATAACTATGGACCCGAAGGTCTGAGGTAAACTACTCACACATCAGAGAGGCTATGGTGTTGATGTAGAAGCCCTCCGTGATCAATGCCCCCTCGGGCGGAGCGCCGGAAAAGGCCCCAAGATGGGATCTCACGGATACAGAAGGTTGCGGCGGTGGAAATAGGTTTTTAGCTCTGTATCTGATAGTTTGGGGGTACATAGGTATATATAGGAGGAAGAAGTACGTCGGTGGAGCAACGTGGGCCCCACGAGGGTGGAGGGCGCGCCTGGGGGGGTAGGCGCGCCCCCGTGCCTCGTGCTCTCCTCATTGATTGCTTTACGTGGACTCCGAGTCCTCTGGATCATGTTTGTTCTGAAAATCACGTTACCGAAGGTTTCATTCCGTTTGGACTCCGTTTGATATTCTTTTTCTGCGAAACACTGAAATAGGCAAAAAAACAGCAATTCGGGCTGGGCCTTCGGTTAATAGGTTAGTCCAAAATCGAATATAATATAGCAAAGAACAATAAAAAATTATAGATACGTTGGAGACGTATCAGAGATCATGTTTTCAGGATTTTACGATATAATCAAGTGTAACGATGATCCTAAAACAACGTTAAGATTTGACATTAGAAGAACGATCATATTGAATCGACCCAATCTTGTTTGTTATGAATTGAGTTAATGCCGTCTGCATTCAATTTTAATAACACGGAGTGTTAAATGTGTGGTATTGGTCCTTAGACCATGAGACTATCATGGCGACTTCTTACCGTACGATGGGTTTTGAGGTTGCTCAAACATCACATGTAACATGGTGATCATAGGTCAACTTACAGGTTCATCGAAAAGTTTGACAAGTGACCGGATAACTCAAGAGTGGGATTTGCTCCTTAGATGATGGAGAGATATTCTTAGGACTCTCTCGGTGTGATGGCATCAATCATCGTCTGGCAAACACAGGTGACTTCGTCATAGGGATGGCAGAACACAATAATGAGAAAGAAGAACAAAACCGGTAACGAGGATTTCGGTATAATGAGCATGGTGATGACTCGGGAGGATACCGATGCATCTCGGGTTTTGTGAAGTATCGGGAAGCAAAGGGAACATCACATGATAACCAAAGGTACCCTCGAATATTATCTGTGTGCTCACAGGGACTAATATGGATGTCCACGGTCCCGCTATCGGTCATTGAACGAACCATTTTGTCCATGTGTGTGAGTTACCGAACCTACAAGGTCACAAGCTTAAGGCAATCACGATTTGCTGAGTGTTAGTAGGACGGGTGTCATGACAATATATTTATGGAATTATTTCATGAATATTTGTGTGAGAGCCTGGCTTAATAGGAATGATAGACTACTCATATCAACAAGGAATTCCTTCTTTTCCGAGAGCCCATTCGAAAAGGCTTGGCTTGGGGTAATTCTAGGATGGGTGACCGATCGGGAAGTAGCTCCCGGGTGCGCATGAGTGAGGACAAAGTGCGCAGGAAAGACTAGTGTTGGTTTGTGGGGCCAATCTTGATCCCGCCAGGCGTAACCGGGTGTTACAATTCGGAATAGTTCCGAGAGGACCCGAAAGCGTTTTGGGGTCACCGGAAGGGTTTCGGTGAATATCAGATAATGCCGGGTATTACCGATAAATTATATATAGGTGGAAAAAGTTTCCAAAGATGTTTATATATATATATATAATGGTCTATAAGTATTTGGAATATTTTTTATATTTAATTTAAATATCAACGGGCCTAAAAGGCCAATACGTGGAAGGCAACTTGGGCCAAAAAGTCCCAAGTGGCAAAGTGCCCCCTTCCCTAAAGGAAGGAGGCCGAATTGCACAAGGAGGAGGAATCCTCCTTCCCCTCCTAGGCCAGTGCACCAAGGGGGAAACTTTCCCCCTTGGTGTTTACCGTCTCCTCCCCCTCCAACCTATATATACATGAGGAATTGCTCCTTTTAATATACAAGTTTTGGAGCCTCCTCTAGTTCATTTACTTCTTATTCTAGTTGGCCCTAGTTGACTAATTAGAGCTTGGCTAATCCTCTTGTCATCATAATTAGTAGCCTACTATGGTTCTAATCTACTCCCTCTAATTCTTCAGCGACGATTAGCTATGGATGGCGAAGCGCTGCCGGATCGTGAAGGTTGCATGCTTGCAACGAAGTAGAGAGGTCTTGCTTTCGGTCTTCAGTTCGAGGGATTGTTCTTGGGCGATACGAGAGATCATTCATCAATGGGTCGAGGGACTCCAAGTATGAACTACATCAACACTTTCTTCTTCCGCTGCAACTCGGTGACGGTAACTATCGTGACCCCAAACCGTTATGCATCTTCATATTGATCTTAGGTGATCGTAGGAGTTTTTTTGTTTTCTACTATGTTTCCCAATGTAACATCCCAAAATTCTAAATTTTGGAATGTTATATTAAATAAATATTTATGCTTGTTTGTTTGATAGTGGTGTGGTTGCTTGTGTGAAATTGAGTGAAATTTGAAACTTTCTGAAAGTTGAATGAGAGGGAATGAAATGACTTTCCCAAACTTCCACCTTGCATTTATGATCTCCATGAATTCAAATTCTTTTCATCACAAAACCCTGGAGAGAAGATGACATGACTTCTTCCATTTATTTAAATGACAAGGGTGTTGAAAATATTTGAATTTCATTTGGAAAATATTTCCAATTCTGAAACTTTATGCAACTCAATGATTTTCACGAGAGAAGATAAAATGACTTCTTCAAATTAAATGAAATATGAGTTGGGAGTTTTAAAAGAATTAAATCCAAAGTTCTTTTGAATTTATTTCCAATTTGGAGTTATTTGAGTTTTATTCAAAATATTTTTCTCCAAAAACAAAATATATGGAAATTAGGGTAGCATGATTCCCTACATCAGAAAATTGGAGAGAAATTAATTTGAAGTCATTTTGGTATTTTAAAAATATTTTTGTTGGATTTTATTGGACTAGAAGCACTCTTTGCTTTATTTAAATTTGTGTGTATTTTATTTAACGCTAGAATAATGTTCATCGTGTAGGAAATCTTTTTCTGAAAATTTTGATATATTATATGCCTATATAATATTTTCATTTTTTTTTTTTTTATCATTTTGTTTTCCTCTTTGTTTGTTTTATATATATATATATATATATATATATATATATATATATATATATATATATATATATATATATATATATATATATATATATATATTACATAGCATATGGGCCAAAGGCCCAAGCCGCCAACCAGCCGGCCAAGGCCAAGACCATCGCACGCACGCACCTAGGAGCCAGGAGCCAAGGTTTCCTATTCTTTTACAAATCCTAGTAGGATTTGATCCCGTTCGTTATTCCGTTTTTATTCCTAGGATTCCTAATCCTAGTCTATTTCTTGCCCCTACCCCAAGCAAAACCCTTCCTCCCCACTATAAATACCCAAGCACCCCCCTCCAACACATCAAACCAACACCTCTCCTCTCCTCTCCTCTCCTCTCCAAGAAGAGAGCAAGCAAAGACCACCGCCGCCAAGTGCCCGCCAGCCTCGACCTCTCCCGAGGTTTATATGATCTCCTCTCCACCGTCCCGTGATCTCCTTTCCTCTAGGATCAACCGCAACATCGGATCCGATCTTCTTCCCCAACTCCGACGACTACTCCGGTGAGATCCACGAAATCCCGTAATTCATTTTTTTTAGAAAATAGCAATCTTAGAAAATTCATATCTTTTAGAGTTTTTAGTATTTTTGAGTGATTCCAATTGCTATGTGTCACAAATTTGCGGAAGTTTCTGTTAGTGTCTCTGGATTTCAAATTTGAGTAGTTTAAATCTGAATCTGATAAATTTTGTTCAGATTAGTATTTTGGCCATAACTTGAGTTTAAAAATAGGTTTTTAATTAATTCTTTTTGCTCCTGGTCACTTATGATATTTTTTAGCTGTAGGATTTAGTTTGGTAATTTTGGAGTATTTTAAATTAGATTTTAGTAAAAACAGTACTGTTTTGCTTATATAGTTGTTTTAGTTATGTAATTATTGTTTTTAATTATTTTTAGTTCATTCCTTTTGTAGATTTTCACTTGTTGTTATATGTTTATGTTTAGCTACAGTAGATAAATTTTTGTAGTTATTTATTAGTGTTTAGCTACTGTTTTTGTAATTGCTTGTTTAGTTCATAGTGATAGTGGATAAAGATAGTTTTATTAGTTTTAAAAGTAATTCTTTTCCACTTCAAGTTATATTATTTTTGTTTCTGTTGTTTGTGAACACATTAGTTGTTATATTTATTTAGTATAGTTTATTAATGTTTTAATAAATGATTTGTTGTTATAGTTGTCTTAGTGTTTTGCTAGTTGCTATATTTGTTTTAGTATTCACTAGATGGTTATAGTAGTTTTATATTAGTTCTTTTTGTTAGTTAGTAAATTAGTAATTTATTTTCTATTATTTTATTAGATTTATATTTTCTTTGCTGTAGAAAAAAAATATTAGAATAATTTAGTAATGTTATGTTAAGATTTGTGTGAGTTGGTCACCACAAGTTTTTCCTTGAATTTTTCTTCCGAAGTTTTTCCTTTGGTTTTCGACTTGGTTTTCTTGTTGCTTTTATTTTGATTGAGTATTGTTATGATTGATAGAATTGATTGCTAGGACGATTGCTTATATGATTGTCGGTGTAATATAGATTTTCAAAGGAGTGACGAATAGTTCTACCAAGTCTTTATTCTGAGAGCGTTATTATCTTCATCAAGTGATACCAGGCAAGTTCACTTTGACCATGTTTTTCATACCTATGTGTTTTATTGCATCTAGTGTCATCTTCGCAACAATCCCTCCAGTAGTGATATTGAATTCTTGTAGTTGATTAGTATGCATGAGGTAGGAACCCATCACCCTGTTACCAAGCCTGGGACGTCATTTATTTTAATGCTACGCTATAGTAGACGGGGTTGGTATGAGTGCTCGAGAGTGGTGTGAAGAAGGAGGACTCTACGTCAATGACGACAACTCCATGATGGCATCTGCAAGGACTGCATTTTCAAGGCCTCAAGACTTCAAGACTCGAGACAAGAATTAAATACACACTACTGGGTAAAGGACGGTTGACGGGCACCCTGGAGAAACCAGTGGTTGGTCGGGATGCATGGAGAAGCGCCATGACATCTTGCGGAAAGCTTCACCCAGACTCAAAGAGACGGAAGAATACTTCATGCCCGAAGCTTACTGTGCAACCGCAAGTCACTATGGGCTCGGCTTGGTTGACCCTAGTTGTGACTCTGCTAGGGCGGTGCTAGCAGATGTAGAACTACGGTAGGATTGAATGAGCACCGGACGGTGGTCGGGGAACTCTTGGAAGACCATGTTTGGTCATCTTGTTCTCAAACACCACGAAGTGCGAGAACGTAAAAGAGGATCGAATCTTGCGGGTAAAGTGTACAAACCTCTGCAGAGGGTTAAAACCTAATCGATTAGCCGTGTCCCGATTACGGACAATTTGAGCCTCGGACTTGGATCTATCTCGGAACTCTCAACACCGGATGATAACTTAATTGTGGGCAACTTATGATGAATTTGGGCTATGAGACATCGGTTGGCGGAACCATGTCATGATAGAAAACTCTATAGTACAGACTTCATTTATTCCTTTGATGTAGGGAAAATAAAACCAGCTTTTACGCAAACAAAACTCGATACAGAGCCACAAAGCCATACTGCATATAGTATAGTTTATCATCTGTTTTCTCTTATTGTGATATTGCGGTACATTCAATGTAATTGACCTACACGGCTGCAACGTAACATGTTGCAGATATTTCCTCGACGAGTAAGAGTTACGATACAGGGTTACGGTCTACACTCAACCCGCCGATGGCGTTGATGGGACTCCACACCCGACTATTTGTTTCATTGTGACTTATGAGGTATATATCAGTTTTACGTTAATTATACATGTGATTGCACTTTGATATATACATTGATGTACTGTGTGTGCCAACATATTGATCCGTGGATGGCACAACAACACGTAGGCTTGACCGTCTGAGGTCGGGTCGCTTCTGAATATGGTATCGAGCACATGTTGATGTAGGGACGTGACCCTAGAAACCGGAAAGCCCTAGGACCGAAAATCTCTAAAATTTTATTTTCAAAAGACTCTTACTTCTCATCTTTTCAGATTTTATCAAATAGACACTCTCACCTCAAATAGTTAGAATATACCCCTTTTCCCTTTTGACCACATGAAGGATCAACTGAAGCCGCTCCAAGAAAGATATCGGACAGCTGATGACCCCTTCAAAGTAACCAGGATTTCACCATGCGTTGGAAGAAATTGCAGCTGCAACAATTGAAGACTCTGAAGACTTGAAGAATTTGAAGTTTCTGAAGAATTATTTGACCTTTAGAAGACCAAACCCCTGTTACACACTTACGTTAGATGCGGCGATTTGTGAGCTATCATTTGTTTGATGTTTTCCGACAGCCACAAAGTAAAACCCGTTTGTTCAAAAACTATTGTTTGTATTGTGTGTATATCCCTCCCCACCTCTCTCATATCTCATCCCAAAACTTATGGACCCCATAGATGATGAATGAAGTTGGACCGGTATTCTCTGGACCGAAAACCCAGCCGGAGGCAGAGCTATGGATTCAGAACATGGAGAATCACTTCGGGAGCAATTTGGTTTCAAGGAAGAATAAAGTATCGTGCGCTCTTGAAGATTTTGAAGGAAGTGCTGCAACATGGTGGCAGATGCATCAAGCTATACAGGGATGGAATGGAGCAAAGACTTGGGAAGAATTCAAGAAGACTCTCTTGAGGTCCCGTCTTATCCGGAAGCACTACGATAACCCGAAGAAGAAACCTTGTGCTTGCAAGATTTGCGGAGAAATAGGACACACCCAGGAGGAACACAAGGATGGATGCCCTCATTGTGAGGAGAAACACCCACTGAGGAATGCCCAACTAGTCGGTGACTTGTTTCTTGTGTGAAGGAACCACCCACTACCCGACTCAAGGTCACATTTACCCCATGGTGCAACAAACTATTCAGGAGCAGGAAGAAGGAATGAAAGAAGCCCTCCGAAAAGTTATGGAAGAACTCGTGATGAAGGAATGTGTTGGAGACCCCGATGGAGAAGGCCTCAACAGATTTTACTCCAATGCCTGCTATTCATGTGGAGAAGAAGGACATTTTCACAGATTGCACCAAGGGAAGAAAAGAGTATCTGGATACTTCCGACGGAAGCAATAGAGTTTGATCCACAGGGAATAGAAGGTTTGATCGAACGAAGAAACCCGGAAGAGAAAACAAAGACACCCTCGAACAACCCAATTTCGCAAAGAGGGACAAGAGTCATATTACCTGTTTTGAATGTAAGGACGTCGGGCATTATGCCAATCATTGTCTCGAAGGAAGCAAGGAACTCAAGGAGCAGCACCATCTCCAAGAAGCCCAAAGACTTATCGAAAGTTATGTGTTTTCATTGCAAGGAAGCAGGACATTATGCTACTAAATGTCCCGACAAGATGAAAGTTGGAGTTGAGTAGTTGGAATTTTGATATTGGAAAAAAGAGTAGTAGAAAACAATTTCATTTTCATGAGTTCGATGAGTTGAGTTATGTAATGGGTGCTCAGAGTTTGTAATGGATTCATGAAATCAATAAAGTTAAGGTGACATGTTTTCATATGTTTAATTGTATGAGTTGTTACTCTATGAACACGAATTTTGACCATTTTCGAGGATATGAGAAAAATATGGTCTATGGAAGAATTTGTGCATTTTAAGTGTGGTAGTACCCTGTGAAGAAGACTAGACTAATGGATAAGAAAATATATATTCCACGGACTGTAGTTCAAGGAAAAAAAGTTGGAGTTTTGCTTTTGATATGATGGTATGAAGAAACAGTACTACTACCGGATTTAAAGGAGGTGTAATATGGAACAAGAGAGTTACTCCAAGGATGAGTTAAAGCTGCACTAGTGTTGAAGTGGGCCATAACCCACGTGCCCAGGATTTTGAAAAAGAACAGATGTAACCTTGATGAAGGAAGAAATTTGGAAGAATCGGTGACCCAATCAAAGATACGTTTACAGAGGAGGTTACGCAAAAACCGGAGTGGTGAAGTAACGATAGATGTTTTGTTTGGCTTGCTGAACCAAAGGATTTACTCGAACCCAGTTCAAGAACAAGAGAAATTCTGCAATGCTTGTGAGTATGCCCAAGTGTTAGAATACGTGATTCACTGTTTACGTATGTGGTAATGATTCAAGTACGGGATGGATTGGCCCCCATACCGGAGACTTCTATCATGAACTATCATATGTTGATGGAAAATCAGAGAGACTTGAAAACCTTAGAAGAGTGTCGACGCGATAAGCCATAAAACCATAGAATGGTAGGACGATGGAACCCTTTACAGGCAACCGTTGCCAATCGTAGGTTATACGCTGAGATCCAACCCCGACCATTTTCCTGTAGGAGAAACCATAAATCGTTGACCACCATGAGATACCGATATTTGTTTAGAATTGGCGCCAGACCCGTCAGCTAAGAAGACCCAGTCTCGGAATAACCTTACCAGGATGAAAGGACACGTATTTGAGGAAAAGGTTTTGACCCTACCGGAAGAGCCCCAGAGTAGGAGTTACTTCGAAGTTGTGAGAAGACTGATAGTGTTCACCCTAGGGATGGAGTACCTGAGTTCCGTTGGAACCATAACCCTGCTTTTAAGTGTGGTAGCACACTAGACCATTCCGATCGACGGATTCTTTGGAAGACCCCAAACCCTAACCTTTTCTTGTTGCCTCTTGAATCTCGAGGACTAGATTCATTTTAAGTGTGGTAGATTTGTAACATCCCAAAATTCTAAATTTTGGAATGTTATATTAAATAAATATTTATGCTTGTTTGTTTGATAGTGGTGTGGTTGCTTGTGTGAAATTGAGTGAAATTTGAAACTTTCTGAAAGTTGAATAGGGAATGAAATGACTTTCCCAAACTTCCACCTTGCATTTATGATCTCCATGAATTCAAATTCTTTTCATCACAAAACCCTGGAGAGAAGATGACATGACTTCTTCCATTTATTTAAATAACAAGGGGTGTTGAAAATATTTGAATTTCATTTGGAAAATATTTCCAATTCTGAAACTTTATGCAACTCAATGATTTTCACGAGAGAAGATAAAATGACTTCTTCAAATTAAATGAAATATGAGTCGAGAGTTTTAAAAGAATTAAATCCAAAGTTCTTTTAAATTTATTTCCAATTTGGAGTTATTTGAGTTTTATTCAAAATATTTTCTCCAAAAACAAAATATATGGAAATTAGGGTAACATGATTCCCTACATCGAAAAATTGAGAGAAATTAATTTGAAGTCATTTTGGTATTTTAAAAATAATTTTGTTGGATTTTATTGGACTAGAAGCACTCTTTGCTTTATTTATTTTATTTAACGCTAGAATAATGTTCATCATGTAGGAAATCTTTTTCTGAAAATTTTGATATATTATATGCCTATATAATATTTTCATTTTTTGTTTTTTATCATTTTGTTTTCCTCTCTGTTTGTTTATATATATATATATATATATATATATATATATATATATATATATATATATATATATATATATTCATAGCGCTATGGGCCAAAGGCCCAAGCCGCCAACCACCCGGCCGCCAAGGCCAAGACCATCGCACGCACGCACCTAGGGAGCCAGGGGCCAAGGTTTCCTATTCTTTTACAAATCCTAGTAGGATTTGATCCCGTTCGTTATTCCGTTTTTATTCCTAGGATTCCTAATCCTAGTCTATTTCTTGCCCCTACCCCAAGCAAAACCCTCCCTCCCCACTATAAATACCCAAGCACCCCCCTCCAACACATCAAACCAACACCTCTCCTCTCCTCTACTCTCCTCTCCGCAGCAGAAGAAGCAGCACCACCGCCGCCCGCCAAGTGCCGCCACGCCTCGACCTCTCCTGAGGTTTATATGATCTCCTCTCCACCGTCCCGTGATCTCCTTTCCTCTAGGATCAACCGCAACATCGGATCCGATCTTCTTCCCCAACTCCGACGACTACTCCGGTGAGATCCACGAAATCCTGTAATTCATTTTTTTCAGAAAATAGCAATCTTAGAAAATTCATATCTTTTAGAGTTTTTAGTATTTTGAGTGATTCCAATTGCTATGTGTCACAAATTTGCGGAAGTTTCTGTTAGTGTCTCTGGATTTCAAATTTGAGTAGTTTAAATTTGAATTTGATAAATTTTGTTCAGATTAGTATTTTGGCCATAACTTGAGTTTAAAAATAGGTTTTAATTAATTCTTTTGCTCCTGGTCACTTATGATATTTTTTAGCTGTAGGATTTAGTTTGGTAATTTTGGAGTATTTTAAATTAGATTTTTAGTAAAAACAGTACTGTTTTGCTTATATAGTTGTTTTAGTTATGTAATTATTGTTTTTAATTATTTTAGTTCATTCCTTTTGTAGATTTTCAGTTGTTGTTATATGTTTATGTTTAGCTACAGTAGATAAATTTTTGTAGTTATTTATTAGTGTTTAGCTACTGTTTTTGTAATTGCTTGTTTAGTTCATAGTGATAGTGGATAAAGATAGTTTTATTAGTTTTAAAAGTAATTCTTTTTCCACTTCAAGTTATATTATTTTTTCTGTTGTTTGTGAACACATTAGTTGTTATATTTATTTAGTATAGTTTATTAATGTTTTAATAAATGATTTGTTGTTATAGTTGTCTTAGTGTTTTGCTAGTTGCTATATTTGTTTTAGTATTCACTAGATGGTTATAGTAGTTTTATATTAGTTCTTTTTGTTAGTTAGTAAATTAGTAATTTATTTTCTGTTATTTTATTAGATTTATATTTTCTTTGCTGTAGAAAAAAAATATTAGAATAATTTAGTAATGTTATGTTAAGATTTGTGTGAGTTGGTTACCACAAGTTTTTCCTTGAATTTTTCTTCCGAAGTTTTTCCATTGGTTTTCGACTTGGTTTTCTTGTTGCTTTTATTTTGATTGAGTATTGTTATGATTGATAGAATTGATTGCTAGGATGATTGCTTATATGATTATCGGTGTAATATAGATTTTCAAAGGAGTGACGAATAGTTCTACCAAGTCTTTATTCTGAGAGCGTTATTATCTTCATCAATTAATACCAGGCAAGTTCACTTTGACCATGTTTTTCATACCTATGTGTTTTATTGCATCTAGTGTCGTCTTCGCAACAATCCCTCCAGTAGTGATATTGAATTCTTGTAGTTGATTAGTATGCATGAGGTAGGAACCCATCACCCTGTTACCAAGCCCGGGACGTCATTTATTTTAATGCTACGCTATAGTAGATGGGGTTGGTATGAGTGCTCGAGAGTGGTGTGAAGAAGGAGGACTCTACGTCAATGACGACAACTCCATGATGGCATCTGCAAGGACTGCATTTTCAAGGCCTCAAGACTTCAAGACTCGAGACAAGAATTCAATACACACTCTTGGGTGAAGGATGGTTGACGGCACCTGGAGAAACCAAAGGTTGGCCGGGAGGCATGGAGAAGCGCCATGACATCTTGCGGAAAGCTTCACCCAGACTCAAAGAGACGGAAGAATACTTCATGCCCTAAGCTTACCCTGCAACCGCAAGTCACTATTGGCTCGCTTGGTTGACCCTAGTTGTGACTCTGCTGGGACGGTGCTAGCAGATGTAGAACTACGGTAGGATTGAATGAGCACCGGACGGTGGTCGGGGAACTCTTCGAAGACCATGTTTGGTCATCTTGTTCTCAAACACCACGAAGTGCGAGAACGTAAAAGAGGGATCGAATCTTGCGAGTAAAGTGTACAAACCTCTGCAGAGGGTTAAAACCTAATCGATTAGCCGTGTCCCCGGTTACGGACAATTTGAGCCTCTGGACTTGGATCTATCTCGGAACTCTCAACACCGGACCGATAACTTAATTGTGGGCAACTTATGATGAATTTGGGCTATGAGACATCGGTTGGCGGAACCATGTCATGATAGAAAACTCTATAGTACAGACTTCATTTATTCCTTTGATGTAGGGAAAATAAAACCAGCTTTTATGCAAACAAAACTCGGATACAGAGCCACAAAGCCATACTGCATACAGTATAGTTTATCATCTGTTTTCTCTTATTGTGATCTTGCCAGTACATTCAATGTAATTGACCTACACGGCTGCAACGTATCATGTTGCGATATTTCATCGACGAGTAAGAGTTACGATACAGGTTACGGTCTACACTCAACTCGCCGATGGCGTTGATGGGACTCCACACCGACTATTTGTTTCATTGTGACTTATGAGGTATATATCAGTTTTACCTTAATTATACATGTGATTGCACTTTGATATATACATTGATGTACTGTGTGTGCCAGCATACTGATCCAGGGATGGCACAGCAACACAGAGGCTTGAACGTCTGAGGTCGGGTCGCTACACCCGATAGTGGCATCATGAGCTGTTTTATGAGTAGATGTAGGTTGCGATCTATCCCTCTGTAAACAAATATAAGAGCATTTAGATCACTAAAATAGTAATCTAAATACTCTTATGTTAGTTTACACAGGGAGTAGATCACATGTGATTGTGAGGGTTGATGTTCTTGTTATGTTTCCCTTGAGTGTTGCTTCGGTTCAATTCATCAAAGGCATGGTGTTGCTTCTTACAAGGTTCTGACAATCAATCGGCTCTGGCGATCGGCTCTGGCTGTCGATGATCTGCTAATAGTTCCTTGGGCTTCACCATAGTTGAGAATAGTGAACCCTCGCGTACACAAGAGGGTGCCAAAGATGGATGATCTTCTATGGGGTCACGCGTATTTGACGAAGTTTAGTGTGGGGCTAGAGATTTTTAATTAATCTCTTGTTTCACACACCCCAAAACTTAATTCTATCATCAAGAATGATTGCCTAAATTGTGGACGTAGGTAGCTAGTATTACTTGTTAAAACTGGTCAACCACGTAACCAAAATTTTGCTAAAACCGATTAGAGGACGTCTAACTTGGTTTTGCAGGATATGCATATGATGTGGTATCGCCTCCGTCATGATAATGAGTTTATGTATAAGATGGTTATATGTTCTAATGTTAAGTGGCCTGCGTGTCACGGCATGATTGCTGGAGCCATGAGATTACCACATGAATGTAAATATCGTAGAGATAACTAGCCTACAGGTTACATGTGATGATGGCAACCATACACGAAGGACCCTGGTGTGGAGAAGGTGTACTTTGCGTGGGACGAGGAGCTATAATTTGGTGCCACGACAACGTTTTCTGAAACGATCACCATGGCAATGTTTTCCGAAATTACCGCCATGGTAACGTTTCTGAAACGGTTGCCACGACAAAGAAATATTGGCCGTCACGAGGCTTCAACTGGAGATTGAAGATAAACACAGAGATTCCCGACGCCCAGGGCTATACCATATCATGTGTTTATGAACTGCCTGAGATGTTTATCCCTTTGTTGTTTGCACCCTTTGATTGCGCAATAGTCAATTATTAGGGCAATCCCTTACAGTAAATATCAAGTAAAAGGTGCTCTTCCTAGTGATGCAACCGTCTAGGACATTATAGCATCTCGAAGTTCGTCATGTCCATATGAGTTCAAACGAGATGAGAGATGTAAGAAGGAGATGATCAAACCATATGTGCAGATAACAATCGGTTACCTAGAAGTTCTAGCAGAATCGTTTTGAGATCGGAGCACAAAGCAACGAAAGATGAACAAGAGTCATAGATATGATCGGCAATAGTTTGCCCATTGGTCAAAATTCTCGTCATCAATGATGTACACATGAATGCCTAAGAACTAGATTTGGATCTTGAATCACTCGCTTTCAATTATGAGAGATGCTGATTTGAGTGGGAGTGCACTTTATATTAAAATTTGGTTAAATACTAGTACGTCCACGTTGATGGACACTTCAACCCACGAATGGTAATGGTTGCGTGAGTCCACGGAGGGCTCCACCCACTAAGGTTCCATGAATAATCACTTGGGTAGATCTTTATGAAGTAGGCGATCTCCTTGCCCTGACAGACTTCTTGGTTCAACTCCACATCATGTCGGACTTCCCAAGCGACACCAATCTAGGAGACATCACTCTCCAAAAAGGTAATAGACGGTGTGTTTATGATGAACTCCTTGCTCTTGTGCTTCAAATGATAGTCTCCCCAACACTCAACTCTCTCTCACTGATTTGGCTATGGTGGAAGAAGGATTTTAGTGGAAAGCAACTTGGGGAAGGCTAGAAATCAAGGTTCAAATGGTAGTAATGGAATCTCTTGATCTCAACACATGATTAGGCGGTTCTCTCTTAGAAAATGAATGGTGGAAGTGTAGGCACGTTCTGATGGCTCTCCTCAATGAGAAGAACGGGTGGAGGGGCATATATAGCCTCCACACAAAATCCAACCGTTACACACTTTTGACCCATCTCGGTGGCACCGATCAGAAAACTCGGTGGCACCGATCTGTACAAAAATATGAACGTTAGGAATCTCAGTGGGACTAATGGGAACAACTCGGTGGGATCGACGGGAACAACTCGGTGGGACCGATGTGCTAGGCTTAGGCAAACTTCATCTCGGTGGCACCGATTGCATCAACTTGGTGAGACCGAAGTGGGTGCAATGAGCAACAGAGAATCAGTCAAGCCAACTCGATGGGACCGATTACAACATCTCGGTGAGACCGAAGTGATTGCAACAAGTCACAAAGCACTGATAAGGCCATCTCGGCGAGACTGAGATCCATATCGGTGTGATCGAACTGGTAAGGTTTTTGGAAGTGGCTATGTCAAGATGAACTCGGTGGCTCCGGATAGAAATATTGATGGGGCCGAGTTGGAGTTTAGGTTTTGGACATACTTGGATAGAGAAAGTGGCTGAGGGTTTTGGAGTAATATCACTAAGCACTTTGAGCAAGTAGACCATTAAGCAACATCTCATCCCCTTTTAATAGTATTAGCTTTCTATGGACTCAATGTGATCTTGGATCACTTAAACAAAAATGTAGAGTCTTGAGCTTTAGCCAATCCTTGTCCTTGGCATTTTGAGGGGTCCACATCTCTATGTCATGCCATGCCATGCGCTGAACATCCTGAAATATTTATCTTGAATTAATGGATATTAGTTCAATGAGATATATGTTGTTATGAATTACCAAAACCACCCGGGTATTAGTTGCACTTTCAGTTTCCTAATGCACACGTTGTACCCGACTCAAGCGAAGAGCACCATAGGAGTAGGGTATTACCTCCCCCGCAGAGGGCCCAAACTTGTATAGTTCCTTGAGCTTACTCCCAATCGCACTGTTCGCTAGATATGATTGTCTCTATATTCATACCCCTCTAATATTGTTAGGATTATATCCACAACACTACCCAAACAAAAAAAAGGAGCTCATCATGGTTTCGTCCCAGGCGACATAGAGGAATGAGCGAGCAAATTCTTGACAAGCTTAGGGGCTATGGACGGTGTATAGTATCAGGGTGGCCTACCGGCTAGGAAGCCGCTCACTAGACTAGCCTCGGGGCCCAATAGGCCACGACCTGGCCCAGGCCCCTTGCCCTGCTAGGATGCCACCTTCTAGAAGATCATCATCTTGGCATGCAAGTTGAGGACTCCTACTCCGATCGTGGCTCTAAGCCGGTAGCAACCCGTGTAACCCTATGACAAGGCCAAGGGGTAGTTCGAGGATCATTACCTTCTCAATCATAGTCTCGATAGATCCATCTCAACCACCATTGTAACCCCCTATATGAGGTAACCGCCGCATATCAATCCAAATTAAAGCAGGAGTAGGGTATTACCTTGACGATGAGGGCCCTAACTTGGGTAAACGGCTCGCATGCGACCCTTTCTGGTATTTCCGGTTCCGCATACTACCCTATGGGGACTACTATCGGTTTCTGGTATTGTCAGGTGGATCAACGAGCTCCTTGGCTCATTGAGTCTCGGCTCGATAAGCTTAACAAGTAAAAAACCATGCTCAAATCGGTTCGTTTGAAGCTCGTTAAGCTCACAACCGTTTGTTAACATCATTAACTCTTCTGCTTCAGCAATGGGGTGTTGCGGCTTATGAGCGAGTGCGGCCGTGATTTTCTATGAAAGTGAGAAGGTGACCATGGGAGGATATGTGCTAGTTGCTTCATCCTATGGGCTGAGTCGGGACACTTAGGGCCTGTTCTGATGTCCTCCGGTTCCAGCTTCAAAAACTTCACAAATGAAATTGTCCCAAACGGTTTTAGCCTGAGAAGCCGGATTCACGAAGCTGCTCGTTCCCTATGTGTAAAAAAGAGAAGCAAGGCCAGCCCAGCTCCACCTAAACGTGAAGCATGGAGTTTTCACTTTGTTTACAGCGAAGTGCCACCGCCAAAGATACCGCTTCGTTGGCTCCCCTCAAAAAGTAGAACCTCTCGAATCGTTATGTGAATCCTCGCTTGTACCGCTACCCCCTCCTAATTGGGCTGCATCCAGTCGGCCCAACCTATGCCTAACAGGCCACAACCCTCTCAGTTGGGCTGCAGCTGTGGGAGAAGCTGCCGATGTCCCGAACGCTCCAGGAATCGCTGCTTGAAGCTAGAAGCGAGGATGAGAAGTTGAATCTGTGGAGTTTTGTGAAGCTGGAGAGGATCCGAACACGCCCTTAGAATGGATAGATGGGTTAAGATGCTATAAAATGTTGTAGCTTAAGTTTGTCGGGCCAAAACTAGTGATTCACTATTTTCATTAAAAACAAGCTATGAGTTTTAGGTAGCTGAGCTACAAATCGCTCATCAAACTCATGAGCTACGAGCTTTTACCTCACCCCAACCGGACTTTGGAGCAACGACGCTTTCATTTCAAGTAGAAACATCTCTTTAGACCGTGGCAAGAGGGAAGCCCCCATGGGAGACGTGTTGGCATTCTCCATGTACTCTCGTAGCGGAAGAAGGCCCACAAGTTTGCCACAAGCGGGGTTATAGTTCTGCTGACTGAGAGGTGGGTCCACAAGCAAGACAATAAGAGCAACTCCAATGGGCCGACCCAAACGGACGACGCATTTGTCGGCTTTTTGTCCGTTTGGGTCGGCCGCCCACCCGGTGTCCGCCCAGGTTTGCATTTGGGTCGGCAATGCGCCCAACGCACTGACCCATTTCATGTCCGCACTCAATTTTTAAAAAAAGGCCCATGGCCATAGATCATGCCAGCGGCCATAGATCATGTCGGCACCATGCCAGCGCCGGCATACATTGCCGGCTTCAAAAAATATCACCGCAGTTAATGTTGGTGCACTCACCAGCAGCCAGCACACATGCTAGCACACAAAAAGGGGTGGGACTTGAGTTCGACCACACCATCGCGGCCCCGTAGTCATGCCAACACACAAGCCGGCATACAAAAAAGGAAGGTGCTCGCGGCCACGAGATCACTCGTCGGTGAACTTGATCATGTCGGCCTGCATCTTCTTGAACCACGGCCTCTTCCTTGGCGACACGGTGTTGAGATCCACCTTCTTGATCTCCACCCCGGTCATCATGCTCGCGAGAGCCACTTCTTTCGCCTTGGTCCTGGCGTTGGCGGCCTCGATCTCTAGCATCTTGGCTTGCTTCTCCGCCTCCATCTCAGGCATCTTGCCTTGCTTCTCCGCATCCATCTCAAGCCTCCTCCTTTGGATCTCCATGAAGGCGTTCATTTTCTCTTCTTTGAAACGCTGGCGCTCCTCCTTCCTTGAGTCCTTCTTGTTCATCATGCCCTCCACGCTTGCGATCAAGGCATTCGATGCCGCATCCCGCTTGTCCTCCTTCTTGGAGTTGGTCTTCCCCCGCGGTCGTGCCGGCTCGCCGTCCCCAACCTCCTCCACGGCTTGCTTCCCCCCACGCAAATTGAGAGCGGCATATTGCACCTTGAACTTCTCCTCGTCTTTGATGACCCTAAAGCAATGGGAGAGGTTGAAGCACTTGCCATTGTGTTGGACCTTGAATGCCTCCAAAGCTTGAAATGCCTACAAACGTTTTCATGCAAGCATATTGGCAAATGGTAGGCAAATGAACATGCAAGCATAAACTTGATGACACAAAAGAGAGCGCCTTGCTAGCATACCATGTCTTGCATGACGATGCCGCTCACGGGCCGGGCCTTGACGCTCTCAAGGGTGGCACAAAACTTGTTGCACTCTTGTTGGATCACCCTCCAACGCTTTGAAATGGACACCCACCCGCGCATGCTCACAATTTGGTAAGGCGAAAACTTCTTGCGCACATGAAACTCCCGATGGACATGAATCCAAAAAGTTGAATGTTTTTGTTCGGCGCCGGTCTTGGGGTCTTGTCCAATGTCTCGCCAACACTCGCAAAGAAGCTTGTCCTCGTCCTCCGTGTATGCCTTCGTCCGCTTGCTCTTGCGCTTTGGCTTAGGACCGGCGGCTTGGTTGGCGTGCTCGTCCTCGAACAAAGGCTCCACTTAGATGTCGCACTCGTCCTCTTCCTCTTGCCCGTAGTCGTCCGGAAACTCATGGTCAAGTGGGAAGCCGTCCAGGTCATGACGACCTCATCACGCATGAAAGCCCCTGATCGTGATCATAGCCAGCGGCCGTCCTGGCTTTGTGTCTCTTCCGAATCGTAGCGAGCGGCCGGCGCACCGCCCTTGAAGATGAGGTTCTACATGTAGTCCTCGTCGCTGGTAGCCGGCATTCCCTCCAACAGGTTGCGGGCGTCCGGTAGCACGTTGGCCGGCATCTGCCTCGCGGGTTTCCTCGCGCCTCCCGATGACGAGCCACCAGCCACCGGTGTGCGTTGAGGTCGATGGGCGCGGGCGCGGGCGTGGAAGGCGGCACCACGCTCACGTAGGGCGAGCACTCCCCGGAGAGGTGGGAGGCCTGTGGGTACACGTGGAAGTCGGGCATCGTGTTGCAAGCCGACGCGCGGGGCGAGTCGGGCAGCACCATCCGAGGGAACGCGGATGAGCCGGTGCTGGCCGCGGCGCTCACGGCGGTGTTGACGAGGCCGTGCTGGCTAGGGTACAACCCTATCATATAGAGCGCCTCCCTCGTTGCCGCCGCGACGCGGGCGTTGGTGACCTCCTGCTGCGCGGTGGTGGTGACGGCGGCAGCCGTGATGGCTTCATCCCTCGCGTTGGCAGCGCGCCTCCGGCATTTCCTCTTGGCCGATTCCCTTGCCCGCTGTTCGGGCGTACGCGCCTTCTTTGGCTTGGGCGTGGTGGCAGTCTTGTGCAGGGCACGAGGCTTGCCTTTGCCGCAGGGGCGGTCGTCATGCCGGACGAGGCGAGGGAGGCGAGGCCGGCGACGGCGTCCAGGTCGAGGTTGTCGTCCATGGCGGGTTTGGGGCGGGAGCGCGCTGCTACCTCTTGAGCATGCGTTGGTTTTCCCTTGAAGAGGAAAGGGTGATGAAGCAAAGTAGCGTAAGTATTTCCCTCAGTTTTTGAGAACCAAGGTATCAGTCCAGTAGGAGACTACACGCAAGTCGCCTAGTACCTGCACAAACAATCAAGAACCTTGGAACCAACATGATAAAGGGGTTGTCAATCCCTTCATGGCCACTTGCAAAAGTGAGATCTGATAAAGATAATAAGATAATATTTTTGGTATTTTTGTTGTATAGATTGGAAAATAAAGATTGCAAAATAAATAGTAAACTAGAATTGTAGATTGGAAACTTATATGATGTAAAGTAGACCCGGGGGCCATAGGTTTCACTAGTGGCTTCTCTCATGATAGCAAGTATTACGGTGGGTGAAAAAATTACTGTCGAGCAATTGATAGAAAAGTGCATAGTTATGATGATATCTAAGGCAATGATCATGAATATAGGCATCACGTTCGTGTCAAGTAGACCGAAACGATTCTGCATCTACTACTATTACTCCACACATCGACCGCTATCCAGCATGCATCTAGAGTATTTAGTTCATAAGAACGGAGTAACGCATTAGGCAAGATGACATGATTTAGAGGGATAAACTCAAGCAATATGATATAAACCCCATCTTTTTATCCTCGATGGCAATAATACAATACGTGTCGTTTCCCTTTCTGTCACTGGGATTGAGCACCGCAAGATTGAACCCGAAGCTAAGCACTTCTCCCATTACAAGAAATATCAATCTAGTAGGCCAAACTAAACCGATAATTCGAAGAGACTTGCAAAGATATCAAATCATGCATATAAGAATTCAGAGAAGAACCAAATAATATTCATAGATAATCAAGTTCATAAACCCACAATTCATCGGATCTCGGCAAACACACCGCAAAAGAGTATTACATTGGATAGATCTCCAAGAACATCGAGGAGAACTTTGTATTGAGAACCAAAGAGAGAGAAGAAGCCATCTAGCTAATAACTATGGCCCTGAAGGTCTGTGGTAAACTACTCACACATCATCGGAGAGGCTATGGTGTTGATGTAGAAGCCCTCCATGATCGAATCCCCCTCCGGAATATCGCTGGAAAAGGCCCCAAGATGGGATCTCACGGGTATAGAAGGTTGCGGCGGTGGAAAAGTGGTTTCGTGGCTCCCCTAGATGTTTTCAGGGTATAAGAGTATATATAGGCGAAAGAAGTAGGTCAGTGGAGCTACGAGGGGCCCACGCGGGTGGGGGCACGCCTACCCCCCTGGGCGCGCCCTCCTGCCTCGTGGCTGCCTCGTTGCATCTCTAACTTCCACTCCAAGTCTCCTGGATTGTGTTTGTTCCAAGAAAGATCCTCGCGAAGGTTTCGTTCCGTCTGGATTCCGTTTGATATTCCTTTTCTGCGAAACACTGAAATAGGCAAAAAACATCAATTTGCACTGGGCCTTCGGTTAATAGGTTAGTCCCAAAAATAATATAAAAAAGCATATTAAAGCCCATTAAACATCCAAAACAGATAATCTAATAGCATGGAACAATCAAAATATATAGATACGTTGGAGACGTATCAAGCATCCCCAAGCTTAATTCCTGCTCGTCCTCGAGTAGGTAAATGATAAAAATAGAATTTTTGATGTGGAATGCTACCTAGCATAATTTTCAATGTAATTCTCTTTATTGTGGCATGAATATTTAGATCCAAAAGATTCTAGATAAAGGTTTAATATTGACATAAAAATAGTAATACTTCAAGCATGCTAACCAAGCAATTATGTCTTATCAAAATAACATAGCCAAAGAAAGATTATCCCTACAAAATCATATAGTTTGGCCATGCTTCATTTTCGTCACACAAAATGCTCCCATCATGCACAACCCCGATGACAAGCCAAGCAATTGTTTCATACTTAGCCTTTTCAAACCTTTTCAACTTTCATGCAATATATGAGCGCGAGCCATGGACATAGAACTATGGGTGGAATAGCATATGATGATGGAGGTTGTGTGATAAGACAAAAAAAGAGAAAGTCTCACATTGACGCGGCTAATCAACGGGCTATGAAGGTGCCCATCAATTGATGTCAATGCAAGGAGTAGGGATTGCCATGCAACGGATGCACTAGAGCTATAAATATATGAAAGCTCATCAAAATAAACTAAGTGGGTGTGCATCCAACTTGCTTGCTCATGAAGACCTAGGGAATTTTGAGGAAGCCCATCATTGGATTATACAGGCCAAGTTCTATAATGAAAAATTCCCACTAGTATATGAAAGTGACAAAATAAGAGACTCTCTATCATGAAGATCATGGTGCTACTTTGAATCACAAGTGTGGAAAAAGGATAGTAACATTGCCCCTTCTCTCTTTTTCTCTCATTTTTTTTGTCTGGGCTTCTTTGGCCTCTCTTTTTTATTAGGGCTTCTTTGGCCTCTTTTTTTCGTCCGGAGTCTTATCCCGACTTGTGGGGGAATCATAGTCTCCATCATACTTTCCTCACATGGAACAATGCTCTAATAATGAAAATCATCACACTTTTATTTACTTACAACTTAAGAATTACAACTCGATACTTAGATGCCTATCATATTAGGACTAATTTTATAGCCAAAGAAAATTACCATGTTGTTCTAAAAGACTCTCAAAATAATATAAGTGAAGCATGAGAGATCAATAATTTCTATAAAATAAAACCACCACCGTGCTCTAAAAAGGTATAAGTGAAGCATTAGAGCAAAATTATCTAGCTCAAAAGATATAAGTGAAGCACATAGAGTATTATAATAAATTCTGATTCATGTGTGTGTCTCCCAAAAGGTGTGTACAGCAAGGATGATTGTGGTAAACTAAAAAGCAAAGACTAAAATCATACAAGACGCTCCAAGCAAAACACATATCATGTGGTGAATAAAAATATAGCCTCAAGTAAAGTTACCGATA
Source organism: Aegilops longissima (assembly GCA_021605205.1). Classification (NCBI taxonomy): domain Eukaryota; kingdom Viridiplantae; phylum Streptophyta; class Magnoliopsida; order Poales; family Poaceae; genus Aegilops; species Aegilops longissima. Next base: position 238,422,281 of record CM038681.1, read on the forward strand.
GATGAAGACGTAAGAGGGGATGCCTTCTGGGGCATCCCCAAGATTAGGCTGTTGGTTGTCCTTGAATTTTACCTTGGGGTGCCTTGGGCATCCCCAAGCTTAGGCTGTTGCCACTCCTTGTTCCAAAATCCATCAAATCTTTACCCCAAAATTTGAAAACTTCACAACACAAAACTCAAACAGAAAATCTCATGAGCTCTGTTAGTATAAGAAAACAAATCACCACCTTAAGTTACTGTAATGAACTCATTATTTATTTATATTGGTGTTAAGCATACTGTATTCCAACTTATCTATGGTTCACCCCCCCCCCCCCCCGATACTAGCCATAGATTCATCAAAATAAGCAAACAACACACGAAAAATAGAATCATCAAAACAGAATCACAAAAACAGAACAGTCTGTAGTAATCTGTATAAAACGATACTTCAGAACTCCAAAATTCTGAAATAAATTGGTGGACGTGAGGAATTTGTCTATTAATCATGTGAAAAAGAATCAACCTAAAAGCACTCTCCAGTAAAAAAATGGCATCTAATCTCGTGAGCGCAAAAGTTTCTGTTTTTTACAGCAAGATCGCAAAGATTTCACCCAAGTCTTCCCAATGGTTCTACTTGGCACAAACACTAATTAAAACATAAAACCACATCTAAACAGAGGCTAGATGAATTATTTATTACTAAACAGGAACAAAAATAAAATTGGGTTGCCTCCCAACAAGCGCTATCGTTTAACGACCCTAGCTAGGCATAAAAACAAGAATAGATCTAGGTATTGTCATCTTTGGAATGCAATCCATAAGTGGCTCTCATAATAGATTCATAAGGCAATTTAATTTTCTTCCTAGGAAAGTGTTCCATGCCTTTCCTTAATGGAAATTGGAATCTAATATTTCCTTCTTTCATATCAATAATTGCACCAATCGTTCTAAGGAAAGGTCTACCAAGAATAATAGGACATGTAGGATTACAATCTATATCACGAACAATGAAATCTACGGGCACATAATTCCTATTTGCAACAATAAGAACATCATTAATCCTTCCCATGGGTTTCTTAATGGTGGAATCCGCAAGATGCAAATTTAAAGAACAATCATCAAGTTCACGGAAACCTAGCACATCACACAAAGTTTTTGGAATCGTGGAAACACTAGCACCCAAATCACATAAAGCATAGCATTCATGATCTTTAATATTAATTTTAATAATAGGTTCCCACTCATCATAAAGTTTTCTAGGGATAGAAACTTCCAATTCAGGCTTCTCTTCATAGGATTGCATTAAAGCATCAACGATATGTTTGGTAAAAGCTTTATTTTGATTATAAGCATGAGGAGAATTTAACATGGATTGCAACAAGGAAATACAATCTATCAAAGAACAATTATCATGATTAAATTCCTTGAAATCCAAAATAGTGGGTTCATTGCTATGTAAAGTTTTGACCTCTTCAATCCCACTTTTACCAATTTTTGCATCAAGATCTAAAAACCTTGAATCATTGGGACGCCTTTTAACTAAAGTTGACTCATCTCCAGTCCCATCTTTATCAAGATTCATATTGGAAAACAAAGATTTAATAGGAGACACATCAATCACTTTTAGATCTTCATCATTATTATCATGAAAACTAGAAGAACACGCTTTCACAAAGCAATCTTTTTTAGCACGCATCCTAGCGGTTCTTTCTTTGCACTCATCAACGGAAATTCTCATGGCTTTGAGAGACTCATTCATATCATGCTTAGGGGGGTAGATCTAAGTTTCAAAGAATCAACATCAAGAGAAATTCTACCCACGTTCCTAGCCAACTCATCAATCTTAGGCAATTTTTCTTCAAGCAAAGCATTGAAATTCTTTTGCGAATTCATAAATTCTTTAACACTAGTCTCAAAATCAGAGGGCATCTTATTAAAATTTCCATAAGAGTTGTTGTAGGAATTGCCATAATTATTAGAGGAATTACTAAGGAACGGCCTAGAATTAAAATTTCCTCTATACACGTTGTTACCAAAATTGTTCCTACCAACAAAATTCACATCCATAGATTCATTATTATTCTAAATCAAGGTGGACAAAGGCATATCATTAGGATCAGAAGAAACACTTTTACTAGCAAATAATTTCATAAGTTCATCCATCTTTCCACTTAAAACATTGATCTCTTCAATATCATGAACCTTTTTTACTAGTGGATCTTTCGGTGTGCCACTTAGAATAATTAACCATAATATTATCTAGGAGTTTAGTAGCTTCTCCTAAAGTGATTTCCATAAAAGTGCCTCCCGTGGCCGAATCTAAAAGATTTCTAGAAGCAAAATTCAATCCAGCGTAAATTTTTTGTATAATCATCCATAAATTCAAACCATGTCTAGGGCAATTACGTATTATTAATTTCATCCTCTCCCAAGCTTGTGCAACATGCTCATGCTCAAGTTGCTTAAAATTCATAATATCGTTTCTAAGAGAGATGATCTTAGCGGGAGGAAAATACTTAGAGATAAAGCATCTTTGCACTTATTCCTTGAATCAATACTATTTTTAGGCAAAGAAGAGAACCAAGTTTTAGCACGATCTCTAAGCGAAAACGGAAATAGCTTCAATTTAACAATATCATTATCCACATCTTTCTTCTTTTGCATATCACACAAATCAACGAAGTTGTTTAGATGGGTAGCAGCATCTTCACTAGGAAGGCCAGAAAACTGATCTTTCATAACAAGATTCAACAAAGTGGTATTGATTTCACAAGATTCAGCATCGGTAGTAGGAGCAATCGGAGTGCTAATAAAATCATTATTGTTAGTATTGGAAAAGTCACACAATTTAGTATTGTCTTGAGCCATTGTGACACACAAGCAAACAAGAAGCAAGCGAAAAGAGGCGAACAAAAAAGGGCGAATAAAACGGCAAAGGTGAAGTTGGGGGGATAAAAATGAGAGGGAAATGACAAATAATGTAATGCGAGGGATAAGATTTTGTGATGGGTACTTGGTATGTCTTGACTTGGCGTAGATATCCCCGGCAACGGCAGCAGAAATTCTTCTTGCTACCTCTTGAGCATGCGTTGGTTTTCCCTTGAAAAGGAAAGGGTGATGTAGCAAAGTTGTAACATCCCAAAATTCTAAATTTTGGAATGTTATAAACAAATAGATAGTTTTGGCTGATTGTTTGATTGATTGACTGAAAGTGAGTGAATTCGAAACTTTTTGAAAGTTAAATGAGAGGGAATAAAAGGACTTTCCCAAACTTTCATTTTTGCTTTTATGATCTTCGGGAATTCAAATTCTTTTCATCACAAAACCCTGGAGAGAAGATGACATGACTTCTTCCATTTATTTAAATGACAAGGGATGTTGAAAATATTTGAATTTCATTTGGAAAATATTTTCCAATTCTGAAACTTTATGCAACTCAATGATTTTCACGAGCGAAGATAAAATGACTTCTTCAAAACATATGAAATATGAGTTGGGAGTTTCAAAGAAATAAATTCAAAGTTCTTCTGAATTTATTTTCAATTTGGAGTTATTTGAGTTTTATTCAAATTATTTTTCCCCAAAAATAAAATATATGGAAAATAGGGTAACATGATTCCCTACATCGAAAATTGGAGAGAAATTTATTTGAATTCATTTTGGTATTTTCAAAATAATTTTTGTTGGATTTTATTAGAGCAATAGCACTATTTGCTTTATTTGAATTTGTGTGGATTTTAATTGACATTAGAATAATGTTCATGTTGTAGGAAATTCTTTTCTGAAAATTTTGATATATTATATGCCTATATAATATATTTATTTATTTGGTTTTACTATTTTTCTTTCGTCTGGAAATTTTTTTTTAAAAAAAAAAGGAGCGCAGCTCCTTGGGCCAAAGGCCCAAGCCGCCAAAGCCACCGGCCGGCCGAAGGCCAAGGCCACGCACGCATCGCACGCACCTAGGGGAGCCAGGGAGCCCCAAGTTTCCTATTCTATTACGAATCCTAGTAGGATTTGATCTCGTTTGTTATTCCGTTTTTCATACCTAGGATTCCTAATCCTAATTTATTTCTTGTCCCTACCCCAAGCAAAACCCTCCCTCCCCAATATAAATACCCAAGCACCCCCTCCAACACATCAAATCAACTCTCCTCTCCTCTCCTCTCCTCCACAAAGAGAAGAAGAAGAAGAAGCACCACCCGCCGCCCCACATAGCCGCCGCCGCCATAGCATAGCCGCCGCCATAGCCGCCGCCGCCGCCGCCGCCCGCCCCTCGCCTCTTGAGGTACTAGCCCAGCACAAGGCGTCGCTTTCTAGATCGGTTTTCTAGATCGGTTTTTCGTTTGGTTTTCTTTCCAAACCCTAGATCGGTTTTCTCGCGGTTTTTCTTTCCGGTTTTGTTTAGCGGCGTTCATTCGATAGATTTTTCTTTTATTTTAATTTCCGTCATGGACCTATCCGTAGTCCCTAATCTTCAAACGATCATAACTTTTTACTCGTAAGTCGGAATCCAACTAAACCAACGCCCACTTCTTCGTTATGATCTCCTCTATCCATAATATAACTCAAACATGTTTTGAAAGTTTTAAAATTTGAATTCAAACAGATTTGTATTTGAACTTCGTTTGATCATAACTTGAGTTTCAGAATCCGATTTAGTTGATTCTTTTGCTAATCAAGCTCTTGACCTAAACTTTATGATAAGGCCAAATTCACATAATTTTGGTACTGTTAGAAATTGTTTTATGCTGCAAGAGTTATTTGATTTGGTTTTGACGTTTTCCGAATTGTTTTCTTCGTTCTTTCTGATCTTTTGAGTGATTGCTTATGTGTGGTTACTATTGCTTGATTACGATAGATTAACCGGAGTGTGACGAGTAGAGCTATCAAGAGTTTTGAGTGTGAATCATCTTCATCAACTTTGCAGGCAAGTAACACTTGATCATATCTTTTCTACTACCCAGTTTTTATGCATTAGATCAATCCTCAAACACTTGCATGTTTAGGATCAACTTAAATTGTGGGATGGGAAGTAGATTGAGGTAGTACCCATTACCTGTTTTACTTATGAAACCTTGGGAGTTACTTCTACGTTTGCTTATTACGCCATGCTATGCTCAGAGACGTGGATTGGGTTTAAGTGAATATCCATGATGATGTGAGATTGATAATTAATGGTTTATCTAAGGTGGCAACTTAAACACACATCCGGGTGGATTGAGGCACTGGCTATTCCAGACTTGCCTGTCAAGGCACACAGGTAGATAGGATTTGCTGTATTTCTTCTGACCGCCACCTGTGCTCTAAGGGATCATAAGATTATTCAAACTAGAAACTTCCGTGTGCAGCCACAAGCCAATATGGGCTCTGCATAGTTGAGTAAGTTGTGCGAACTCTTACGGGTAGGCTAGCTGATGTAGGGGATGTAGGTTGGTACGGTCTACCCACATGTAAGGTGCTAGTGCTTCTGAAAGACTGTGTCTCGGTCATCCGTTTCTCAAACACCATGTAGTGCGAGAATCAAGCGGAGGCGATCGAGTCTTGTGGGGAAAAGTGCGCAAACCTCTGCAGAGTGTATAAACTAATCATGATTAGCCGTGTCCCCGGTTATGGACGTCTTGAGTATCTAGTAATTGAATATCATGTGAATCTCAACATGTTACTTCTAATAAATGTTATTGGGATTTGATGAGTACTTTTTAATTGGGATTGAGGATGCTGTCAACCATTCTCAATGTTTAACAACCACCATGATAGTTAAATAAAATTATTCCTTTATTGTAGGGAAAAACTAGTTTTATGCAAAAATTGTAACCGTAGAGCTTTACCACCAGCCATATATGCATGTAGTATAGGCTTATTCCTTCATTACTCTCTATGTGTTACATTGCCAAAGATATTCCATGTGTCGACCGTTTTGGGCTGCAACTTTCATGTTGCGTACTTTTCGAATTTACAGTAAGGTGTTAGGTCGTGGTTCTATACTCAGTGATGCCGATGGAGTTGATGGACTCACTTATCTTCCAAGCCTTCCGCTGTTATTATTAGATGGCCTTAAGCCATATTATTGTAATAAGTTCCCTTGTGGACAACGTTGTATTAAGTGTGTGATTGCTACTCTGCTATAAATCCTTCGAAGTATTGTGTGGTGTCAGCATTACTGATCCAGGGATGACACTGAGCACAGAGACTTGATCCATTCGGGTCCGGTCGCTACAAAAGTAGCATAAGTATTTCCCTCAGTTTTTGAGAACTAAGGTATCAATCCAGTAGGAGACTGAAGGAAATATGCCCTAGAGGCAATAATAAAGTTATTATTTATTTCCTCATTTCATGATAAATGTTTATTATTCATGCTAGAATTGTATTAACCAGAAACTTGATACATGTGTGAATACATAGACAAACATAGTGTCACTAGTATGCCTCTACTTGACTAGCTCGTGAATGAAAGATGGTTAAGTTTCCTAGCCATGGACATGAGTTGTCATTTGATTAATGGGGTCACATCATTAGGAGAATGATGTGATTGACTTGACCCATTCCATTAGCTTAGCGCTTGATCGTTTAGTATGTTTCTATTGCTTTCTTCATGACTTATACATGTTCCTATGACTATGAGACTATGCAACTCCGTTTACGGAGGAACACTTTATGTGCTACCAAACGCGTCAACGAATCGGGTGATTATAAAGGTGCTCTCAGGTGTCTCCAAGGTACTTGTTGGGTTGGCGATTTCGAGATTAGGATTTGTCACTCCGATTGTCAGAGAGGTACCTCTGGGCCCTCTCGGTAATGCACATCACTATAAGCCTTGCAAGCATTGCAACTAATGAGTTAGTTGCGGGATGATGGATTACGAGCGAGTAAAGAGACTTGCCGTAACGAGATTGAACTAGGTATTGAGATACCGACGATCGAATCTCGGGCAAGTAACATACCGATGACAAAGGGAACAACATATGTTGTTATGCGGTTTGACCGATAAAGATCTTCGTAGAATATGTAGGAGCCAATATGAGCATCCAGGTTCGCTATTGGTTATTGACCGAAAACAGTTCTAGGTCATGTCTACATAGTTCTCGAACCCGTAGGGTCCGCACGCTTAACGTTACGATGACAGTTATATTATGAGTTTATAGTTTTTGATGTACCTAAGGTTGTTCGGAGTCCCGGATGTGATCATGGACGTGACGAGGAGTCTCGAAATGGTCGAGACATAAAGATTGATATATTGTAAGCCTATATTTGGATATCGGAATCGTTCCGGGTGAAATCGGGATTTTACCGGAGTACCGGGGGGTTACCGGAACCCCCAGGGGTTAATGGGCCTACATTGGCCCTAGGGGAGAAGAGGGGAGACGGCCAGGGCAGGCCGCGCGCCCCCTCCCCCCTAGTCCAAATAGGACAAGGAAGGGGGGGGGGGCGGCGCCCCCCTTTCCTCTTTCCCCCTTCCCCTTTCCTTCTCCAACAAGCCAAGAGGGGTGGTCCTACTCCCGGTGGGAGTAGGACTCCTCCAGGCGCACCCCTAGGGGCCGGCCGCACCTCCCCCCTCCCTCCTTTATATGCGGGGGCAGGGGCACCCCATGACACACAAGTTGATCTTCATGATCGTTCCTTAGCCGTGTGCGGTGCCCCCTTCCACCATATTCCACCTTGGTCATATCGTAGCGGTGCTTAGGCGAAGCCCTGCATCGGTAGAACATCATCACCGTCACCACGCCGTCGTGCTGACGGAACTCTTCCCCGACACTTTGCTGAATCGGAGTCCAGGGAACGTCATCGAGCTGAACGTGTGCTAGAACTCGGAGGTGCCGTAGTTTCGGTGCTTGATCGGTCGGGCCGTGAAGACGTATGACTACATCAACCACGTTGTTATAACGCTTCCGCTTTCGGTCTACGAGGGTACGTGGACAACACTCTCCCCTCTCGTTGCTATGCATCACCATGATCTTGTGTGTGCGTAGGAATATTTTGAAATTACTACGTTCCCCAACAAAGGCATCGAGCCGGTTTTATGCATAGATGTTATATGCACGAGTAGAACACAAGTGAGTTGTGGGCGATACAAGTCATACTGCTTACCAAAGATGTCATACTTTGGTTCGGCGGTATTGTTGGATGAAGCGGCCCGACCGACATTACGTTAGTACGCTTACGCGAGACCGGTTCTCCGACGTGCTTTGCACGAGGTGGCTAGCGGTGTCGGTTTCTCCAACTTTAGTTGAACTGAGTGTGGCTACGCCCGTCCTTGCGAAGGTTAAAACAACACTAACTTGACGAACTATCATTGTGGTTTTGATGCGTGGTAAGAACGGTTCTTGCTAAGCCCGTAGCAGCCACGTAAAACTTGCAACAACAAAGTAGAGGCGTCTAACTTGTTTTTGCAGGCATGTTGTGATGTGATATGGTCAAGACGTGATGCTATATTTTATTGTATGAGATGACCATGTTTTGTAACCGAGTTATCGGCAATCGGCAGAGCCATATGGTTGTCGCTTTATTGTCCGCAATGCATCGCTTACGTAATGCTTTACTTTATCACTAAGCGGTAGCGATAGTCGTAGAAGCATAAGACTGGCGAGACGACAACGATGCTACAATGGAGATCAAGGTGTCGCGCCGGTGACGATGGTGATCACGACGGTGCTTCAGAGATGGAGATCACAAGCACAAGATGATGATGGCCATATCATATCACTTATATTGATTGCATGTGATGTTTATCCTTTATGCATCTTATCTTGCTTTGATTGACGGTAGCATTTTAAGATGATCTCTCACTAATTATCAAGAAGTTTTCTCACTGAGTATGCACCGTTATGAAAGTTCTTCGTCTTTGAGACACCACGTGATGATCGGGTGTGATAGGCTCTACGTTCAAATACAACGGTGCAAAACAGTTGCACACGCAGAATACTCGAGTTAAACTTGACGAGCCTAGCATATACAGATATGGCCTCGAACACGGAGACCGAAGGTCGAACATGAATCATATAGTAGATATGATCAACATAGTGATGTTCACCATTGAAAACTACTCCATGTCACGTGATGATCGGACATGGTTTAGTTGATTTGGATCACGTGATTACTTAGATGACTAGAGAGATGTCTGTCTAAGTGGGAGTTCTTAAGTAATATGATTAATTGAACTTAAATTTATCATGAACTTAGTCCTGGTAGTATTTTGCAAATTATGTTGTAGATCAATAGCTCGCGTTGTTGCTTTCATGTGTTTATTTTGATATGTTCCTAGAGAAAACTGTGTTGAAAGATGTTAGTAGAAATGATGCGGATTGGATCCGTGATCGAGGTTTATCCTCATTGCTGCATGTAAGAATTATGTCCTTGATGCACCGCTAGGTGATGACCTATTGCAGAGCGATGCGACGTTATGAACGCTTGGCTAGCTCAAGATGATGACTACTTGATAGTTTAGTGCACCATGCTTAACGGCTTAGAATCAGGACTTCAAAGACGTTTTGAACGTCATGGACCATATGAGATGTTCCAGGAATTGAAGTTAATATTTCAAGCAAATACCCGAGTTGAGAGATAGGAAATCTCCAACAAGTTCTATAGCTAAAAGATGGAGGAGAATCGCTCAACTAGTGAGCATGTGCTCGATTGTCCGGGTAATCGCAATCGCTGAATCAAGTGGGAGTTAATCTTCCGGATAAGATAGTGATTGACAGAGTTCTCTAGTCACCATCACCAAGTTACTAGAACTTCGTGATGAACTATAGTATGCAAGGGATGACGAAAACGATTCCCGAGCTCTTCTGATGTTGAAATCGACGAAGGTAGAAATCAAGAAAGAGCATCAAGTGTTGATGATTGACAAGACCACTAGTTTCAAGAAAAGGGCAAAAAGGAAAGAAAGGGAACTTCAAGTAGAATGACAAGCAAGTTGTCACTCCCGCGAAGAAGCCCAAAGCTGGACCAAAGCCTGAAACTGAGTACTTACACTGCAAAGGAAATGGTCACCGAAGCGGAAATACCACAATATTTGGTGGATAAGAAGGATGGCAAAGTGAACAAGGGTATATTTGATATACAGGTTATTGATGTGTGCCTTACTAGTGTTTATAGTAGCCCCTGAGTATTTGGTACTTGTTCGGTTTCTAAGATTAGTAACTCGAAACAGGAGTTACAGAATAAACAGAGACTAGTTGAAAGGGAAGTGACGATGAGTGTTGGAAGTAGTTCCAAGATTGATATGATCATCATCACACACTCCCTATACTTTCGGGATTAGTGTTAAACCTAAATAAATGTTATTTGGCGCTTATGTTGAGCATGAATATGATTTGATCATGTTTATTGCAATACGGTTATTCATTTAAAGTCGAGAATAATTGTTGTTCTGTTTACATGAATAAAACCTTCAATGGTCATACACCCAATGAAAATAGTTTGTTGGATCTTGATCGTAATGATACACATATTCATAATATTGATGCCAAAAGATGCAAAGTTAATAATGATAGTGCAACTTATTTGTAGCAATCGCTGCTTAGGTCATATTGGTGTAAAGCGCATGAAGAAACTCCATGCCGATGGGATTTTGGAATCACTTGATTATGAATCACTTGATGCTTGCGTAACCATGCCTTATGGGCAAGATGACTAAAACTCGCTTCTCGGAACAATGGAGCAAGCAACCGGCTTATTGGAAATAATACATACCGATGTATGTGAACCGATGAGTGTTGAGGCTCGTGGCGGTATCGTTATTTTCGACCTTCACAAATGATTTGAGCAGATATGCGATATCTACTTAATGAAGCACAAGTCTGAAACATTTGAAAAGTTCAAAGAATTTCAGAGTGAAGTGGAGAATCATCGTAATAAGAAAATAAAGTTTCTACAATCTGATCGAGAAAAGAATGTTTGAGTTACGAGTTTGGCCTTCATTTTAAAACAATGTGGAATAGTTTCACACTCACGCCACATGGAACACCACAACATAATGGTGTGTCCGAACGTCAGAATCAAGACTTTATTGGATATGGTGCGATCTATGATGTATCTTACCGATTTACCACTATCGCTTTGGGGTTATGCATTAGAGATATCTGCATTCACTTTAATAGGGCACCATCTAAATCCGTTGAGACGACACCGTGTGAACTATGGTTTAGCAATAAACCTAAGTCGTCGTTTCTTAAAGTTTGGAGTTGCGATGCTTATGTGAAAAAGGTTTTCAACCTGATAAGCTCGAACCCAAATCAGAGAAGTGCGTCTTCATAGAATACCCAAAGGAAACTGTTGGGTACACCTTCTATCATAGATCCGAAGGCAAAACATTCGTTGCTAAGAATGGATCCTTTCTAGAGAAGGAGTTTCTCTCGAAAGAAGTGATTGGGAGGAAAGTAGAGCTTGATAAGGTAATTTGTACCTTCTCCTGAATTGGAAACTAGTTCATCACAGAAATCGGTTCCAGTGATTCCTACACCAATTAGTGAGGAAGTTGATGATGATGATCATGTAACTTCAGATCAAGTTACTACCGAACCTCATAGGTAAGCCAGAGTAAGATCCGCACCAAAGTGGTACGGTAATCCTGTTCTGGAAGTCATGTTACTAGACCATGATGAACCTACGAACTATGAGGAAGCGATGATGAGCCCAGATTCCATGAAATGGCTTAAGGCCATGAAATCTGAGATGGGATCCATGTATGAGAACAAAGTATGGACTTTGGTGGAGTTGCCCAATGATCGGCAAGCCATATTGTATAAATGGACCTTCAAGAGGAAGATGACGCGATAGTAGTGTTACTATCTACAAAGCTCGACTTGTCACAAAAAGGTTTTCGACAAGTTCAAGGTGTTGACTACAATGAGATTTTCTCAATCAGTAGCGATGCTTAAGTCTGTCTCAATCATGTTAGCAATTGCCACATTTTATGAAATCGGCAAATGGATGTCAAAACTGCATTCCTTAATGGTTTTCTTAAAGAAGAGTTGTATATGATGCAACCGAGAAGGTTTTGTCAATCCTAAAGGTGCTAACAAAATGTGCAAGCTCCAATGATCCATCTATGGACTGTGCAAGCATCTCAGAGTTGGAATATACGCTTTGATAAGTTGATCAAAGCATATAGTTTATACAGACTTGCGGTGTAGCCTGTATTTACAATAAAGTGAGTGGGAGCACTACCGCCTTTCTGATAAATATATGTGAGTAACGTATTGTTGATCGGAAATGATGTAGAATTTTTCTGGAAACCATAAAGGAGTATTTGAAAGGAGTTCTTTAAAAAGAAAAACCTTAGTAAAGCTACTTACATATTGAGCATCAAGATCTATTGATATAGATCAAGACGCTTGATAAGTTTTTCAAAAAGTACATACCTTGTCAAGATTTTGAAGTAGTTCAAAATGGAACAGTCAAAGAAAGAGTTCTTGCCTGTGTTGCAAAGGTGTGAAATTGAGTAAGACTCAAATCCCGACCACGACAGAAAATAGAAAAAAAGAATGAAAGTCATTCCCTATGCCTCAGTTATAGGTTCTATAAAGTATGCTATGCTATGAACCAGACCTATTGTATACCTTGCTCTGAATTTGGCAAGGGAGTATAATAGTTTTCTAGGAGTAGATCACTGGACATTGGTCAAGAATATCCTTAGTGAGGACTAAGGAAATTTTTCTTGATTATGGAGGTGATAAAAGAGCCAGTCGTAAAGAGTTACATAGGTGCAAGCTTTTACACCGATCCAGATGACTCTAAGTCTCAATCTGGATACATATTGAAAGTGGGAGCAATTAGCTAGATTAGCTCCGTGCAGAGCATTGTAGACATAGAATATTTGCAAAATTACATATGGCTCTGAATGTGACAGACCCGTTGACTAAGCTTCTCTCACGAGCAAAACATGATCACACCTTAGTACTCTTTGGGTGTTAATCACATTGCAATGTGAACTAGATTATTGACTCTAGTAAACCCTTTGGGTGTTGGGCACATGACGATGTGAACTATGGTGTTAATCATATACAGATATGAATATTGGTGTTAAATCACATGGCGATGTGAACTAGATTATTGACTCTAGTGCAAGTGGGAGACTGAAGGAAATATGCCCTAGAGGCAATAATAAAGTTATTATTTATTTCCTTATTTCATGATAAATGTTTATTATTCATGCTAGAATTGTATTAATCAGAAACTTGATACATGTGTGAATACATAGACAAACATAGTGTCACTAGCATGCCTCTACTTGACTAGCTCGTGAATCAAAGATGGTTAAGTTTCCTAGCCATGGACATGAGTTGTCATTTGATTAATGGGGTCACATCATTAGGAGAATGATGTGATTGACTTGACCCCTTCCTTAGCTTAACGCTTGATCTTTTAGTATGTTCCTATTGCTTTCTTCATGACTTATACATGTTCCTATGACTACGAGATTATGCAACTCCCGTTTACCGGAGGAACACTTTGTGTGCTACCAAACGTCACAACGTAACTGGGTGATTATAAAGGTGCTCTATAGGTGTCTCCGAAGGTACTTGTTGGGTTGGCGTATTTTGAGATTATGATTTGTCACTCCGATTGTCGGAGAGGTATCTCTGCGCCCTCTCGGTAATGCACATCACTATAAGCCTTGCAAGCATTGCAACTAATGAGTTAGTTGCGGAATGATGGATTACGGAACGAGTAAAGAGACTTGTCGGTAACGAGATTGAACTAGGTATTGAGATACCGACGATCGAATCTCGGGCAAGTAACATACCGATGACAAAGGGAACAACGTATGTTGTTATGCGGTTTGACCGATAAAGATCTTCGTAGAATATGTAGGAGCCAATATGAGAATCCAGGTTCCGCTATTGGTTATTGACCAGAAACAGTTCTAGGTCATGTCTACATAGTTCTCGAACCCGTAGGGTCCGCACGCTTAACGTTACGATGATGCTTATATTATGAGTTTATAGTTTTTGATGTATCGAACGTTGTTCGAGTCCGGATGTGATCACGACATGACGAGGAGTCTCGAAATGGTCGAGACATAAAGATTGATATATTGGAAGCCTATATTTGGATATCGAATCGTTCCGTGAAATCGGATTTTACCGAGTACCGGGGTTACTGGAACCCCGGGGTTAATGGGCCTACATGGGCCCTAAGGGAGAAGAGGGAGCCGGCCAGGCAGGCCGCCGCCTCCCCCTAGTCCGAATAGGACAAGGAAGGGCGGCGCCCCTTTCCTCTTTCCCCCTTCCCCTTTCCTTCTCCAATAAGCCAAGAGGGGGGGTCCTACTCCCGGGAGTAGGACTCTCCAGCGCACCCCTAGGGGCCGGCCGCACCTCCCCCCTCCCTCCTTTATATACGGGGGCAGGGGGCACCCCATGACACACAAGTTGATCTTCATGATCGTTCCTTAGCCGTGTGCGGTGCCCCCTTCCACCATATTCCACCTCGGTCATATCGCAGCGGTGCTTAGGCGAAGCCCTGCGTCAGTAGAACATCATCACCGTCACCACGCCGTCCTGCTGACGGAACTCTTCCCCGGCACTTTGCTGGATCGGAGTCCGGGGAACGTCATCGAGTTGAACGTGTGCTAGAACTCGGAGGTGTCGTAGTTTCGGTGCTTGATCGGCCGGGCCGTGAAGACGTATGACTACATCAACCACGTTGTTATAACGCTTCCGCTTTCGGTCTACGAGGGTACGTGGACAACACTCTCCCCTCTCGTTGCTATGCATCACCATGATCTTGCGTGTGCGTAGGATTTTTTTTGAAATTACTACGTTCCCCAACAGAGACTACACGCAAGTTGCCTAGTACTTGCACAAACAATCAAGAACCTTGCAACCAACGCGATAAAGGGGTTGTCAATCCCTTCACGGCCACTTGCAAAAGTGAGCTCTGATAAAGATAGTAAGACAAATATTTTTGGTATTTTTGTTGTATAGATTGGAAAATAAAGATTGTAAAATAAATAGTAAACTAGAATTGTAGATTGGAAACTTATATGATGTAAAGTAGACCCGGGGCCCATAGGTTTCACTAGTGGCTTCTCTCATGATAGCAAGTATTACGGTGGGTGAACAAATTACTGCCGAGCAATTGATAGAAAAATGCATAGTTATGATGATATCTAAGGCCATGATCATGAATACAGGCATCACGTCCGTGTCAAGTAGACCGAAACGATTCTGCATCTACTACTATTACTCCACACATCGACCGCTATCCAACATGCGTCTAGAGTATTAAGTTCATAAGAACGGAGTAACGCATTAGGCAAGATGACATGATGTAGAGGGATAAACTCAAGCAATATGATATAAAACCCCATCTTTTTATCCTCGATGGCAACAATAAATACGTGTCCTTTCCCTTTCTGTTACTGGGATCGAGCACCGCAAGATTTAACCCAAAGCTAAGCACTTCTCCCATTGCAAGAAAGATCAATCTAGTAGGCCAAACTAAACCGATAATTCGAAAAGACTTGCAAAGATATCAAATCATGTATATAAAAATTCAGAGAAGAACCAAATAATATTCATAGATAATCTAGTTCATAAACCCATAATTCATCGAATCTCGGCAAACACACCGCAAAAGAGTATTACATCGGATAGATCTCTAAGAACATCGAGGAGAACTTTGTATTGAGAACCAAAAAGAGAGAAGAAGCCATCTAGCTAATAACTATGGCCCCGAAGGTCTGTGGTAAATTACTCACACATCATCGGAGAGGCTATGGTGTTGATGTAGAAGCCCTCCATGATCGAATCCCCCTCCGGCAGATCGCCGCTAAAGGCCCCAAGATGGGATCTCACAAGTACAGAAGGTTGCGGCGGTGAAAAAGTGGTTTCGTGGCTCCCTTGGATGTTTTCACGGTATAAGAGTATATATAGTCGAAAGAAGTAGGTCGGTGGAGCTACGAGGGGCCCACGAGGGTGGGGGGCGCGCCCTCCTGCCTCGTGGCCGACTCGTTGCGTCTCTGGCTTCCACTCCAAGTCTCCTGGATTGCGTTTGTTCCAAAAAAAGATCCTCGCGAAGGTTTCGTTCCGTTTGGATTCCGTTTGATATTCCTTTTCTGCGAAACACTGAAATAGGCAAAAACAACAATTTACACTGGGTCTTCGGTTAATAGGTTAATCCCAAAAATAATATAAAAGAGCATATTAAAGCCCATTAAATATCTAAAACAGATAATATAATAGCATGGAATAATAAAAAATTATAGATACATTGGAGACGTATCACGCGCGCATCGTGGGCGGGAGGGTTTTGTGAAAAATGAAAAGAAAATGGTGATGGCTGCCGCCGACCGGCGGGCTCAGGAAGAGGAGTAGAAGCGCGCGCGTGTCCGTCTCGTGTCCGGGCCGACGCAAATCCGATTCAAAAATGGGCCGGAAATGAGTCAGCATGTGGACGCCAAGCAAACACACGTTCGTTTGGGTCACTTTTTGTGTTCACGCCGACCCAAACAAACCGCGGCGGACGAAATGGATTGCACCATTGGAGTTGCTCTGATAATTTTGTGACATAGTGTGGCAAGGGAGACGTGTTTTTTCAAAAGAAGAATATGTTGGTCCGTGATATTGTTCTCAAAATACGCTGGAATGCAGAGGTTGCAGCATGTGGCGAGCTGTCCCTGAAATATGCAGAGTAAAAAGAGAACATGGGAACCACTGTGTTTTGTTTTTAAAAAATACAGTCAGCTCAGTAATATTCGCGGATGTCGTTACATCGCGTTCCAACGCGGGCCGGCCGTTCCGCCGGAAAACTCCAATCGCTCGCTCGCTCCCACCACGTTCTCTCCGCCAAACCCATACCCCAGCTCCTCCAAAGCAGCGAATCACGCACAGCTGTCACTGACACCCCACGCACAGCCCAGCAAACCAGCGCATGCGAGGCCCCACGTGGCCGCGGAACAGATCGCCCTTACGGGTACATTAAACTGTACCCAACTAAACAGCCCAGTCAGACGCGGGGCGCCCGGTCGTCGCCCCACGATCCAGCCGTCCGTCGCGAGCCGCCGGCTGCATCCAAGCTGGCCGTCCCCGTCGCCGACTGGTGGGCCACCACGATTATTCCCCCTCGTGCCATCTATTAAATGCCGGCTTCCGTTTCCCTTCTCCTCCTCCCCCCTCCCGTGTTGCTCGCGACGGCAAGGTCAGGAGAGAGACGAGTGCGGCGCGAGAAGGCGGCGGCGAAGGCGGAGGAGGAGGACCCGGCGCCGTCTCCGAGGCCGAGTCCGGCGGCGCTGATCGTCGCTCCGGCCATTTGAGCGGTATGCTTCGGAATCCGTCTGTGTCATTTCCGTTCTGAATTACATACTGTATTTTTATTGTATTATTATTATTATCGGCCGTGGACTGCCTCGTGGGTGGCCGAGGGAGGGAGGGGAGGTAGGCGGCCATGAACTCGAAACGCATCTCGATTCGCACCTTCGTGCCGGGGCAATACAAGATTCGTTTTGCCGTCTAGAATTTACTAGGGGTTAAAACTTTCAGCTGCCAGATCTCGCATTTTGAATTTCTTCCGCCGTTTATCTGACCCACGGAAATCTGCGTTTCCTCGATCCGCAGGGGCACCATGTCGATGGAGGACAGCACGCCGCCGGCCGGTGCCGGTGCCAGCGCCGGCGAACGCGCGAGCTCGCCGTCGCCGTCGCGTCGGCTGCCGGACTTCCTGCAGTCGGTGCGGCTCAAGTACGTCAAGCTGGGGTACCACTACCTCATCACCCACGGCATGTACCTCCTGCTCACCCCGCTCATCGTGCTCATCGCCGTCCACCTCTCCACGCTCTCTCCGGGCGACGTCGCCGACCTGTGGACGCACCTCCGCTTCAACCTCCTCTCCGTCATCGCCTGCTCCACGCTCCTCGTCTTCCTCTCCACCGTCTACTTCCTCACCCGCCCGCGCTCCGTCTACCTCGTCGACTTCGGCTGCTACAAGCCCGGCCCGGAGCGCCGGTGCTCGCGTGAAACCTTCATGCGCTGCTCCAAGCTCACCGGCAACTTCACCGAAGCCAACCTCGATTTCCAGCGCAAGATCCTCGAGCGCTCGGGTCTGGGCGAGGACACTTACATCCCTCCCGCCTTGGTCACCGTGCCGCCCAACCCCTCCATGGAATTGGCGCGCCAGGAGGCGCAGGTCTGCATGTTCGGTGCCATCGACAACATGCTCGCCAAGACCGGGGTGAAGCCCAAGGACATTGGGATTCTTGTTGTGAATTGCAGCCTGTTCAACCCAACACCGTCACTGTCCGCCATGGTGGTGAACCATTACAAGCTGAGAGGGAACATAGTCAGCTACAATCTGGGAGGAATGGGATGCAGTGCCGGGCTCCTGTCGATAGATCTGGCCAAGGATTTGCTCCAGGTGCACCCCAACTCGTATGCAATGGTGGTCAGCACGGAGAACATTACCCTGAATTGGTATTTTGGGAACAACCGGTCGATGCTTGTGTCAAATTGCCTGTTCCGGATGGGCTGCGCTGCGATCCTTCTGTCGAACAAGCGGTCAGACAGGAGGAGGTCCAAGTACGAGCTGGTACACACTGTGAGGACTCACAAGGGTGCAGATGACAAGTGCTTCAGCTGTGTCACCCAGGAGGAGGATGATAGCGGCAAGGTTGGCGTGGCACTGTCCAAGGACCTCATGGCGGTGGCTGGGGATGCGCTCAAGACGAACATCACAACGCTTGGCCCGCTTGTGTTGCCATTCTCGGAGCAGCTGCTGTTCATGGTCACATTGGTTGGCAAGAAGCTGTTCAAGATGAAGATCAAGCCATACATTCCTGACTTCAAGCTGGCATTCGAGCACTTCTGCATCCACGCTGGTGGGCGCGCTGTGCTTGATGAGATAGAGAAGAACATGGACCTCACCGACTGGCACATGGAGCCGTCCCGCATGACTCTTTTCCGGTTCGGCAACACGTCCAGCAGCTCGCTCTGGTATGAGCTGGCCTACAGCGAGGCCAAGGGGAGGATCAGGAGGCGTGACAGGATCTGGCAGATAGCGTTCGGTTCGGGGTTCAAGTGCAACAGCGCTGTCTGGAAGGCGCTGAGGTCAGTGAACCCAGCGAAGGAGCAGAACAACCCCTGGATGGACGAGATCGACACATTCCCGGTGGATGTTCCCAAGGTTTCCAAGGTTGCTGAATAGCTTTGCCTGTTCAGCAATACTACCCGGAACAGCAAGTGAGCAAATCTTGCCATTGAATTCGACTGTATGCAATTTGTTTGGGTGATCTGTCGGGGTATTAATTTTAGATGATTCCATTTAGGTGGTACAGAGGGGTGTGGTGTCGTGCTGTTCACTTTTTATGCCATTGATCAGTTCTTAACATCTTTGTGTTCCATGTGGATCGAGAATCTTGGCCCCGGAAGGAACAACTGCGTTGCATTAATTTTTCCATGTGCAGCATTTGATTTGTTCCGAATGTTGGCGAATGTTGGCCATCATATCGTGCTAACCTGTCGCCATTTGATTTGTTCCGAATGTTGGCCATCATATCGTGCTAACCTGTCGTCTATGATGAGTTCTGTCTTTGATGTGCATTGCACACTAAAATTGCGACACCTAAGTTGAGGTTGCTAGCCACACCTGTGGGCACGCCACAGGAAGTGTGGCGGGCAAAATGGGCGCCACACATCTGCTCCTTTGCGCTGTGGCGAGCCAAACCTGCATACTGCACCAAACACCTGCCTAGGGAGGTTTGCCCGTAACAGCTTTGGCGTGGCAATCTATGACTGGGAACCAAATAGCCCCGTAGTTAAGATGTCATCTAATACTAGAAGGGTTAGGTCGTTGTTGTTGTTGAGATTTCAATAAAAATTTGTTATTTGGCTCGGCACGGTGAGAATATGGCATGCGTTTTATTTTTATTATTGTTTTGGTTTGGCGGGTGAAAAAGATGATGTGTGTTTTATTTTTTATATATAATGTGGTGTGTTGTTGGGCTTTTTTGGCAGTGTAATTTTGTGTTATCTACTACTTCCTTAGTCCCAAAATATAAATGCGTTTTTGGCACTAGCAAGTGTAAAAAACGTTCTTATATTTTGGGACGGAGGGAGGGAGTACTTGCGTAGGAAGTTTCTTGGGCTGGTGGCCGTATCTATATTGGTGTTACATTGTCATATGTTTGACTTTTCTTAGCTGATGAGATAATTCGTGGGATTGATGGGTTTTTAGGTTGCTTGTTGCTGAGAAATAACTTTTTTGCGGGAAAACTTTCAATTTATTCATCTTCAATCATGGCAGTACAATAAACTTTAAAAATAAAAATTACATCCAGATCCGTAGACCATCTAACAACAACTATAAGCACTGAAGCGAGCCGAAGGCACGCCACCGTCATCGTCCCTCTATCGCAGAATTGGGCACAACTTGTTATCTCTACTACTATTAAACAATCGAGTTGTGGCAGAAACATTGCATCTCAGCCACACATCCGTCATCTCTCAATGGACCAGATTGCCTTAATGTTGTAACACATTATTTATCATAATCAATTAGCAATAATTACTATGATCTACGCCATCATAATTACGCAATAATTACCATGATCTCGCTCCAATCTGAGCCTATTTTAATCATATCAATTAGCAAAAATTACCATGATATACGTTTGTGTGCTGCGTACAAAAAAGGAAAATATCAATTAGCAATAATTACCATGATCTACGTCATCATTTTTTTTTCAAACGCAGCCTTGTGTACTGCATACATCTACTATCTACTATTCTACTATACTTTATTATTTATTATTTATATTATATTATGATTTATTATTATTTATTAGTTTTATTATTTATTATTTATTATTTTATTATTTATTTATCATAAACAATCAAACTTTTTCTTTCTTAAAGACACCCTAGAAAACATACACGGCTAGATTAGCACCATCAGATTATCCCTCTTAAGTAAATCTTAACCGTCATGATTAATCTAATCCTGAGACGGTGTGCACTTAGCAATTACCGCAGGCTGACTGTGCTCCACCGGATGAAGAAATATTCCCGTCCTGCGTCCGCCCGCAACCACTCAGCGCCAAATGTCCTGCAAAGAAAAAACTTAGGGCAAAAAAAATCTCACGTCGCCTTCGCCGCCATCGTTTACTGCGTCGCCGCCCGCCGCCATCGTTTGCCAGCTGCCATCACAAGCTTCCGGCGACGCCCTACCAGTTACTACCAACCCACGCCACACGGGCCGCCGCCACCGATCCGCGTCGGCCTCCGCTGCCGTCGTCGCCGGCCTCTCCTTGCGCAGAGGTCACCGCACGCTCCTTCGCTTGTCGACCGGCCGACGACGTGGCGCGCGCGCCGCCGCCTCTCCTTATGTGCGGTCGTGACACTCGTGAAGAGCGTGATGAACGAGTAGGTGAAGAACTAGATGGCGGCAACTATGGAGATGGAGGTGACCTTCTCGGGCCCGACAATCGCGAAGGATGACCTCGGCGAGGTGAACAACACTAGGTACATCCGCTCATCCCGGCAGCAGCTTCACGCCATGGCCCTTGTAATGGCGGCGATTCTTGAGCACCACAGACCTACCCTCTCGAGGCAAGGAACTTCTTTCGGTCTCATCACTTTTGTGAACAAAATATTTACAGATCTTCGAAGCCAAAGATGCTTAAGTAGTGAAACTGCTTGTGCTTATATGATCCTGTAACCCACTATTGCACCATAGAGAATTGTGTATTGTGTAATGCCACACACAGCTACACCTTGATCTCTAGGCCCTGCATGGACATGATCAACACTGTAATACCCATTTATTCTGCCTAACCATGGATACGCATGCGTCCTGACAACGTCCTTTTATACATGGCAAGAGTAGTTAATTTGAGGATTATTTGTTACCCATGCAGTAGCGGAAGGCAACCATGTACAAGTTTAGTTCCATTTGCCGTGGACGGCTCGGGCGAGGGGTAGCAGTCGAAGAGGATGACGGCGGTGTAGTATGTCATGTAGATGCAACCCATCAAGACGATGGAGTCGAGGACCCAGCCCATCTGTGCCACGGTCCACGGCAGCGCCAAAGATGCCGGACCTTCTACCATTTTGATCTTGTAGGGATCTTGACCTTACAAGAGGGCTTCCACATGGCGAAACTGGGCAAGATATATTACTCCGAATATTTAGAGGCTAGATATTATAATGCAAATATAAAAAAAATCACCGGGTGGATATTTCCTGACAAAAAGTACAGAACTGAGTTGTGGTTTTAAAATACACTTCAGGGAAAACGGAATAGCAATGTGATTGCTTTATATACTGCTTCAGTGATACTACTTCCATCTCAAAATATAAGGTGTTACTGTAGATAAACTAGACTACAAAAACGTCTTACATTTTGAGAACAGTAGCTTTGTACACTGCTTCAGTGTTTATAACGGAGTCTCGCAGTTTAGATATATGAAAAAGGAGGGATAACAACACAAAATTCAAGTACAACCAAGTATATTTTATTTGTTTGCGTGTGTAATTTCATACATTAGAATTTTTATCTATAGTACAGAATGGCCAAATTTTATCTATGAAAATGGTTACTTCAGATTGTATTTCAGGGTGAAACATTTTCCAACAGAAAATGTATTGGTTATTGCTCTTTGGGCCAGCAAACTCCCTTCTTATTTGGTTTAGTTCGGCATTGAGTTATGATGGCATATGTATCTCTTCTGATTTTTATCTATAGGAATACTAATATAAAAGTATTATGTGCTGCACAGATATGTTCTTTTTTTATTTTACATTGCTTGTTATTTATGCGTAGCTTTATCTGTGGGATTCTATTTCAGGAAACCCTTTTCAGTTGTTAGTTGAGGACTTGAGGTGCTTCTGATTTTCTCAATCGGTTGAAGCATGCGGGTGCCTTTCTGAATGTCATTTTCTTCCCACCATCTCAAATGCAAGCAAGCAAGCTTCTACCAAGGCATAGAAGAAGCCAATGAGTATGTTCCGAACCTCTTTATATTACTTCATCACAAAAGTTACTGCAATATTTGCTTTTTACCTAAATACACATGACAGACTTGAATGATTTTCAGTTATATTGCATGATGCCCGATTGGTTTGATTATAATAATTCTTATTAGAATCACTGGCTGGTTTCATGTAGCGAGCTTATTTTGTGGATGGATGCATTGGTTTATGTTTGCATCCTTGTAGATTTTCCCTAATGATATGGAGTTGATTACGATGAATGATGCGCTCCACTAGGAAAAATATTTCAGTATTTTTGCCAATTTTTCATTTGTGTAATTACAAAAGTAGGTTCTCAACATTACCTATTTGATAGGAAAACTTGAATACAAGGGTTTGCCAATATGTTCACTAGGGTTTTAATCCGAGTAATTTTCGTGTGATACAACATTTTTAAACATCTCTATTGCCTCTTATATATTTTGTACAAGAAATATTTTTTTCATTTTATTAATATATTTCTTTCTAGGATGAATGCTGATTATTTTCACATGATGATACGTGCGTGCACGTGCAAGCTTACTAGTGCAAAAAGAATCAATCGAATCGGAGCTATGGAACTGAAACTACGGTCAAAAGAACTTCGAATTCAAATCTGCTTGAAACCAAATTTTATATTGTCAAAACCTTGTTCAAGTTGACTAAACAGAAAGAGAGGCTCGAGACGAAGATTTTGGCGTTGGTTTCACTGGATTTGGACAAACGGTTGAAAAGTTATGAGGGTTTGAAGATCAGGGGCTAATCTGCGATAAAAGTAATCGTGGATAGGTCCCTGGCCGAAAATAAAATAAAAAAGAAAAGACTAACGAACGAACGTTTGTTGTCTGAACCTAATCGGCGAACAATGTTCGTTAAAACAAACGAACGGACGAACGTCCGCTAAATAAACTAAACCAACGGGAACCGAACCGATCTTTGAAAATAAACCGGAAACTAAAAAAACGGGGGTTAACTGAGAGAAAACCGACCGGTCAATGGGGTCAACGGCGGCGGCTCCGGCGAGATCCGGTGCGGCGACGGCAGATCTTGGGCGGCTCGGGACAATGGCGGCGGCGCGGCGGCGCGCGCGTCGCTTGGGCCGACAATGACACGGCGTGACTAGGGTTAGGGTTAGGCGGCGGCGGGCGCAAGGCGCGTCGCTGTCGGGCGACGCAAGCACGGCGTGACTAGGGTTAGGGTTAGGGCGGCGGCTTGGGCTGGCGGGGCGGTCGGGCCTCGCCTTTTAAAGGGGCCGGTCGGGGAAGTCCGGCTCGGGCACGGCCCGTAGGTCAGTTCGTTTTTTTTAAACGGATAGAGTAAAATAAATAAAAGAAATACTAAACAAAGTCCAAAAATCCTGAAATAAATTTTCACGGTCCTATAATAATAATTCAGACAAAGTGAGCATTTATTTGGGCTAAAATGCAATTTTAAAAAAGCATATTTTTCTAATTCAAATAAAATATCAATAAAATTCAAATAAAATTATTTATTTGATTTTAACATTTTTACTCCAATGTCTCATTTATTTTGGAGATGTCATATTATCTCCTCTCATATATTTTTAATTTGAAATATTTTTGGAGAGAAAAATAATTAAAACCAAAATGATCCCCGTTTCAATATTTGAGAAAATTCAAATATGAAAATCGTGAAATCCCCAACTCTCTCCGTGGGTCCTTGAGTTGCTTAGGATTTTCTAGGATCGCAAACAAAAATGCAATAAAAAATATGATATGCATTGATTTTCTAGGCCCCCGTGGCGCGCCCTGGTGGCTTGTGGCCTCCTCGGCCCACCTCCGGTGCCCATCTTCTGGTATATAAGCGATTTTGACCTAGAAAAAACAAGGGGAAGACTTTCGGGATGGAGCGCCGCCGTCTCGAGGCGGAACTTGGACAGGAGCACTTTTGCCCTCCGGCGGAGCGATTCTGCTGGGGAACTTCCCTCCCAGAGGGGGAAATCGTCGTCATCATCATCACCAACAACTCTCCCATCTTGGGGAGGGCAATCTCCATCAATATATTCACCAGCACCATCTCATATCAAACCCTAGTTCATCTCTTATATTCAATCTTGTTACCGGAACTATAGATTGTCCCTAGGGGGTGACTAGTAGTGTTGATTACATCTTGTAGTTGATTACTATATGGTTTATTTGGTGGAATATTATATGTTTAGATCCATTATGCATATTAATACCCCTCTGATCATGAGCATGTTGATTATTCGTGAGTGTTCTTGAGGTCACGGAAGAAATCATGTGAACTTGATATGTGTTCGATATTTTGATAGTATGTATGTTGTGATTTCCTTAGTGGTGTCATGTGAACATCGACTACATGACGCTTCACCATATTTGAGCCTAAGGGAATGCATTGTGGAGTAGTAAATAGATGGTGGGTTGCGAGAGTGACAGAAACTTAAACCCTAGTTTATGCACTATTCCGTAAGGGACCGATTGGATCCTAGAGTTTAATGCTATGGTTAGGATTTATCCTTAATACTTTTCTCGTAGTTGCAGATGCTTGCGGGAGGGTTAATCCTAAGTAGGAGATTTGATCAAGTAAGAACAGCACCTAAGCACCGGTCCACCCACATATCAAATTATCAAAGTAGCGAACACAAATCAAACCAACATGATGAAAGTAACTAGATGAAATTCCCGTGCACCCTCAAGAACGCTTTGCTTATCATAAGAGACCGTTTTGTCCTATCCTTTGGATCAAAAGGATTGGGCTACCTTGCTGCATACTTATTGCTACTATCGTTACTTGCTCGTTACAAATTATCTTGCTATCAAACTACTTGCTACTTACAGTTTCAGCACTTGCAGACATTACCTTACTAAACACTACTTGTCATTTCCTTCTGCTCCTCGTTGGGTTCGACACTCTTACTTATCGAAAAGAGCTACAATTGATCCCCTATACTTGTGGGCCATCAGGCCGCAGGCGGGCAAGTCTGGGCAGCCCCAGTCCTAGGACGCCGACAGTAGCCCCCAGGCCCAAGCCGCGGTTGAAATTGGCTTCGAGGCGAAGCCAAAGGGCAAGTGCGGAGCGCCACGGGCCTTAACCGCCTGCGGCCTTGGTCAATGCGTGGCGCTTGCTGGGTCGTGGGCGTCTCCACTACCCCACGCCGCCTCAGCAATCGTTCGACTTGACAAGACCCTGCTTCATGCAGAGAAACACATCATTATGTGGGATCGTGGAGGTCGGCGGTTGGCCTCCCCTTGGCTATAAATGAGGGGAGGGGCAGAGCCCCCTTGCTCATCTCCGTCTTCTCGCCACTCGTTCCTTCTTCTTCCTTCTCGCCTCGTCATCTTGCTGTAGTTCTCATGGAGCCGACGAGGAAGTTCTCAGCTGCCGAGAAAGGGAAGGCCCCCCAAGGAGGGGCCCGGCTCACCGCCGCCCAAGAGAGGGTGAGGTCGCCCCCGCAAGCATGCCGCGACTCCTGCGGTGGCTCCTTAGGGGCGCGGGCGTGCCTCGAGTGGCCGCGACGGCGCTTCTTCTCGCGGCGGGAGCCGCCAGGGGCGAGGCAGCCCCTGCGACGAGGGGAGGCATGCCATGGTTGCTAGGACTCCTCGGCCGCGCTTCCATTCGGCGAAGGTGCATCCAGAGTTTGTCATGTGGTCGGAGAGGCCGACCGACACCTGGCTCTCGCTTCTGCGCTTCTTTGCGAGCGAGCTGCCGGTCGCTGGCCTTGACGGCCTCTGGCTGCAGGCTGACGGCTGCTGCAGCAAGGCTTCATGGGTCGGGGTCGAAGTTTCCACCGCCGGGAACGTGTCCTTGACCCGCGGTTGGCAGGCGTTTGCCCGCGCGCACGGCCTGAGCGGGAGGTACACCCTTGTAACGCCCCGGATTCGATGCGCCAGGTGTCTGCCAGTTATTCGCCGTCATTGCCATGTCATTTGCTTGCGTGTTGCACTTTGCCATGTCATCATTTGCATTTCATATCATGTCATCATGTGCATTTCATTTTGCATACGTGTTCGTCTCATGCATCCGAGCATTTTCCCGTTGGTCCGTTTTGCAATCCGGCACTCCTATGTCTCCGGCGCCCCTTTTACCTCTTTTTCGTATGCGGGTGTTAAGCGGTCTCGAATGCCCGAGGTTTGTCAAGCGGCCTTGGTATAGCACCGGTAGACCGCCTGTCAAGTTTCGGATCATTTGGAGGTCGTTTGGTACTCCAATGGTTAACCGGGTAACCGCAAAAGCCCTCTTTGAGTTGCAGCCCAACACCCCTTCCAAAGTGGCCCAAAACCCAGCAACCTCCCCTCCATGCTCTCGGTCGTTCGATCACGATCGCGTGGCCAAAAACCGCACCTCATTTGGACTCTCCTAGCTCCCTCTACCTATAAATATGCCCTCTCTCCCGAAATTCGCGGTCCAACTCCCCCGAAACCCTAAAAATCCCCTCTCCGCGCACCGGACATGTCCGTCCAGCCATTGGACATGTCCAGCCGCTCCCGCCAATCCGAGATGCCATCTGTCCCGCCGCCGTCCCATCAAGGCCATGCCCGCCTGAGCCCATCCGGGGCCAGCGCCAGCATGCCGCCATTGCCGCCTCGCCAGCGCGCCGGTGCGCGCCATTGCCGCTGCCGTCGCCGCCATGGCGCCGCCTGCCGCCGCCGCCTCCTCCGGCCGGCTAGCCACCTCACTCACGCGTGCTGCTCTCCGCTCCAGCCGCTGCCGGCCGCCCTCGCCGGCCGCCTCCGCCGATCCGCATCTCCAGCGCTGCCGCCTCTTCCTCCTCGCCGGCGATGTCGCCGCCTCCATGGCCGCCGCCGCCGAGCTCCGGCCCCGGTCGGATCCGCCCGACCATCAAGGTCCTCGCCGCTCCGGCCCGTCTAGCCACGCCGTGGCCGGAGGAGCCCCGGATCCGCCTCCCCGGGCCCTTCCTCTCCGTCTCCGGCGAAATTCCGGCGAGGTCCGGTTCCTGCATCGAAGTCCGTGCAAACGAGGTTGACCCCCCCAAAAATCGTCTGTCCCAGGATTTTGTTATATTCATGCATTTATCATTGCATCGTATCTCTGTCATCGTAGCTCCGTTTTGCGCGTATAATATGTCAAAATGTTCGTCTCGAAGAGTAGATCATTTCATCTCATTGCATCATTTTCATTTGAGCTCATCTTGATGCCCGAAATGCTGTTGCAAGACTGCTATGTGATGTTAGTTTCTGATTTTTATCAGAACTTGCACTTTTGTCATTTTTGCCATGATTGATGTGTGCATCCTATGAACTTGGGTCCTACATGTGTTTTGCAATATGCCATGTCTTCTTTCCAGTGGTGCTTGCTATGTATTTTTGTGATCTATTTGGTGACTAGCACAAGCATGCAAACTAGGTGTCTTGTTGTTGCTGATTTCAGCCCTGTTTGCTGTTATTTTGATGCCATGTTAACTTGATGCTACAAAGAGTTCCATGCATATTTTGAGATACTTCAGTAAGGATGTTTTGTAAAACATGTCTTGCTCTATCCATCCATGCCCTTGTTAGCAATTATGGAGTGCCATAGCTTGAGTCAATCGAGCTCTACTTTTGCTATCAAATGTTTCCTGGCAGATTGTATACATGTTATTCAATTTTGCCAAGTTTGTTGTGATTGATACTTGCATGCTATGTTATTGTTCTTTCCATGTATGTCTTCTATGCCATGTCTTCTTGATGTATGTATGCTTAGTTTATCATATAAGGCTCTGTAGTGAGTGCATTGAGCTTGTAAACATGCCTACTTGTTATCAGTTTTTGACATGCCATGTTGCTGAATCTGTTAACGAAACTTTCAATATTGACATGGGTGTTACTATATTTTCTGATCCTTTTTGGCTTATGGTCACTAAAGGACTTTTGTTCTATGCAATTAGTAGATTCATGCCATGCCTTTGTTTGGCATTATAAGTTCCTGTAACATGTTGTTTCATAGCTCTAAACATTGCAACCTGATGTTATTTTCTGCTAAGTCTGAAACTGTTATTACTTGCAATCTTGCCATGTCATTTTGAGCATGTTCTAGTCATTTCTGGAGATAGCTCAGTGCTCATGTTTTGTAATGCTTTACCTGTACATCATGCCCATGCCTTTTGTTTTCATATTGTGGTGCTGTAGCATGTTGTTTTGATGCTTGCAATATGCCTAGTTGCTGTTTTGGACAGCTTGTCCTTTAAACTTGTATAGGGTGTATGTATTGATCCGTTGCTCCGTTTTGAGTGTGCTCTATATGAAACTTGCTTGATTTTGCATGTAGTTTCATATTATCATGTTGCATCCATGTTTTGAGGTGGTTTGCTTGATGTATGTATGCATTTTGCATCAATGCCATGTTTATCTTGTTTTGCTCATATCTTCTAGGCCGTAGCTCCAAATCTAATGAACTTTATATGTAACTTGACTAGAATTTCGTGTAGATCATCGTGGTGCATCTTAACTTGCTGTTTAACCACTTGAACTTAAGGTTTATTCAGATCTGGACCAATTTCGAAATTTGCATATGAGGACTTACCGGAATTGTTCTATGTTGTTCCCGGCCTCATTTAAACTTGCTTTGATGTGTTGCTCTTGTTTGCATCCTCTCTTGCCATGAGTAGCTTCATGTAGCCCTTGTCATGCATCATGCTTGTTTGTGCATCATGCCTTGTTCATGTGTGGTGTGTTTACCTATGTTGTGTGCTTCTTCTTGTTAGTTCCTGTTGCGTTGCGATCGTGAGGATTCGTTCGTCTTCGCTTGGTTCGGCTTCATCCGTTCGTCTTCTTCATGGAATCGTTCTTCTTCCTTGCGGGATTTCAGGCAAGAAGACCGCTACCTTGGATCTCACTACTATCATTGCTATGCTAGTTGCTTCGCTCTATCGCTATGCTGCGCTACCTATTACCTGTTGCTCAAGCCTACCTAATTGCCATGTCAGCCTCTAACCTTTTGCACCCTTCCTAGCAAACCGTTGTTTGGCTATGTTACCGCTTTGCTCAGCCCCTCTTATTGCGTTGTTAGTTGCAGGTGAAGATGAAGTTTGTTCCTTTTTTGGAACATGGAGATGTTGTTCCTTGTTGGAACATGTTTACTTGTTGGGATATCACAATATACCTTATTTTAATTAATGCATCTATATACTTGGTAAAGGGTGGAAGGCTCGGCCTTATGCCTGGTGTTTTGTTCCACTCTTGCCGCCCTAGTTTCCGTCATACGGTATTATGTTCCCGAATTTTGCGTCCCTAACGCGGTCGGGTGATTTATGGGACCCCTTGACAGTTCGCTTTGAATAAGACTTTTCCAAAGAAGGCCCAACATTGGTTTTATCATTTGCCTCACCACCCTACTTTTCCCTTGGGAGTCGCGCTCAAGGGTCATCTTTATTTAGCCCCCGGACCAAAGCTTCTCTAAGTGCTGGCCCGAACCGAGTAGATCATGGGCCCCTCGTGGCAACTCGAGGTTTGGTTTTACTCGTAGGATGTCTCATCCGGTGTTGCCTCGAGAACGAGATATGTGCAGCTCCTATCGGGATTGTCGGCGCATCGGGCGGCTTTTGTTGGACTTGTTTTATTGCTGTCGAAATGTCTTGTAGCCGGATTCCGAGACTGATCGGGCTTCCGGGGAGAAGGTCTATTCTTCGTTGATCGCGAGAGCTTATCATGGGCTAAGTTGGGACACCCTGCAGGTTTGAACTTTCGAAAGCCGTGCCATGTTATGTGGCAGATGGGAATTTGTTAATGTCCGGTTGTAGAAAACCCGAAGTTGATCTCAATTAAAATACACCAACCGTAAAGCGTAACCGTGAGTGTCTCTTTTCGGGTTGATCGAGAGGAGAACACGGTTTCTTGGGTTATGTCGGACGTAAGTAGGTGTTCGTGATCACTTCTTGATCAGTATTAGTTGACGACCGCCCTTTGTTTCTCTTCTCGCTCTCATTTGCGTATGTTAGCCACCATATATGCTTAGCCGCTGTTGCAACCTCACCACTTTACCCCTTCCTTTCCCTTTAAGCTTTGCTAGTCTTGATACCCATGGTAATGGGATTGCTGAGTCCTCGTGGCTCACAGATTACTACACCACCAGTTGCAGGTACAGGTTTGCGATGAACATGACGTGAGAGCGATGTTTGCTTGTGTTGGAGTTCTTCTTCTGCTTCTTCGATCAGGGGATAGGTTCCAGGTCGGCAGCCTGGGCTAGCAGGGTGGATGTCGTTTGAGTTTCTGTTTATGTTTCATCCGTAGTCGGATGTTGATCTCTTGTATTTGATGTTGATGTATCCTTGTGGCATTTGTGCCTTATGTATGTATCCCCACTATTATGTAATGTTGATGTAATGATATCCACCTTGCAAAAGCGTTTCCAATATGCGGGTCTATCCTTGGTGGGACCTTCGAGTTCCTTTTGGATAGGGTCGCATATTGGGCGTGACAAGTTGGTATCAGAGCCTCGACTGACCTTAGGAGCCCCCTTGATTGATCGAGTAGTTTGGCCGTTGTTGAGTCTAGAATAAAACTGTTTTCTGAGTCTAGTTATATCGGAGAGTAGGAATTCTTTTTACTCCTCTGCCCCTTCGTCGCTCTGGTAAGGAATCTTGATGTAGGCGTTTTGAACTACTCCTCTTCCTTTTCAAACTTTCTCTAGGATCACGCAGTTGGTTTTCCGGTAGTTGTTCCTCAGCTCTTTTGTCCGGTGCATTTCTCGTCAAGTGATTCGGCCCTCTTCATCTTTGCCAAGTTCAATCCTCAGTTCTTCCTCCGACGTCGTTGTTTTTCCTTGTCCGAAGTTGTCCTTGTTTTTTCCACCCGCCACCCTTCTTCTTCTCGGAACCGAGTCCACTCTCGAGTATCGATCCTACTCGTGTGAAGTCTTTGCTTTCTTTCCTCAATGATTTCAACCGGTGTTTCCTCTTCAAGATTGTCGTCGGTTTCCCCTTCCAAGTTGCCTTTGTTTTTTTCCCGCCTCCCACCCTCTTATTCCCGGAGCTCGAGTCTGCTTTGACCATCAATTTCATTCGTGTGGAGTCTTCCCTCAATTATTTTCAACCGGTGAATTCTCGTCTTGTTCGTCGTTCTTCATCTCTTTCTTTTCCGGTGGATTCAATTCAAGTTTTTCGCTGTCGATCATATTTTTTTCCTCGAAGTGTTTTTCCTGCTCGTTCGCCTCTCGCCAGTTTATCATCCCGGAGTTCGTAAGATATCTCAGGAGATTCGTCTGTGTTCGAATTAATTCGAGGTTGTCACCTCATTTAAATGTTTCAATTGTTCCGGTGCATCATCTATCTGTTCAACATCCTTTTTTCAACGGTGTTATCTCTTTAGTGGGCCCTAACCCACAGGTCTTTTCCCAGGATCTTACCTGACTCTTCTAATTTTCCCGGAGTCATTCTCAATTCTTTTCAAGTGTGATGTAAGAATGGATCCCATCAGTCACATGCCTTCCCCAAGATCGCTTTCAAATTCCTTGCATTGTTGCCTCAACCTCTTCGCTTTTCATTCTACCAGAGTATCTCAACAATTTTTGTGGTGTTTATCGTCGTCTTTTGAAGACCGAAGTAGAGTTTCTCTTAAATCTTGTCCATTCTCCCGGAGATTCATGATGCTAGCTCGATGTTATCATATCTAGTTGTTTCCAGTTGTGCAATTCTTTTCATCCATCCGGAGCATTTCAGGAGTTGCTTTCTATCTCGATCATCCGGAGGCCATCTTTTCGGAAGATTTATTCATTCTAAGTTTTCAAAGTCGTTCTCCAATTATTCTATATCCGCGCCCTTTCGTTTGTCTCAATATTCTTCCGGTGCTTCGTTCAAGTATTCTTCAATCAGTTCGTGGTCTCTTTGTTCTTTTGCATCTAAATCCCCTCGAGCATATTTTTTCTTCTAAGTCTTCCAGGCGATTCATTCACGTTCGTCAGTCATTCTTGATTTCTTACGGTGGTTCGTTCAAGATTCTTTTTCTTTGATTATCATATTAATCCATTCCTTCTTTCAATCCTACCGGTGGTTCATGAAGACCTTCTCAAGTTTGCGTTATGTCACTTCTCATTTTTTTTCAAGAAGAATAAGTAAGATGCGAAATCCTTTGTTGGTCATCAATTTAATTTGATGAAGGATAAGTATACAATAAATCTTATTCTTATTTCATCGAAGTGAGTAATCCCTTCCTTCGGAGTTTGTTCTTGAGGAATAAATTCGACTTCCAAGTGTTTTAATCTTTTCTCTTCCGGAGTTCAATTTCCTCAGTCATTTCGTTGGAAACCCCCATCTAAATCATCGCAATGCTCATCTTATTCTTTTCATTCTTCATTTCTATCTCATCATCCTTTCGTTACCGGAGTTCTTCATGGTGGTTCTTCATGATTTAATTCATTCTTCAAGAGTTCATCAAGATTTTGTTGGCGGAGTTCAAGTATCTGTCTTCTCGCGTCTTGAAGTGTAATTAATCCTCTGTATTCTTTTGAAGTGGAGTTTTGCATTCCGTTGTTGATTTTCTCATCAACTCCATTCAATCCTTCTAAATTCTTTTCAATCAATTCTCTTTCAATTCTTTCCGGAGATTTTGTGTCATGTCTTCATCAAGTATCGTTCCATCCTCTCTAGTTCATGTTCT
Organism: Aegilops longissima; assembly: GCA_021605205.1. NCBI lineage: Eukaryota > Viridiplantae > Streptophyta > Magnoliopsida > Poales > Poaceae > Aegilops > Aegilops longissima. The sequence continues at coordinate 238,455,779 of CM038681.1, forward strand.
AATCCTTCCATGTTCAACCGGAGTGTTGCCTAAATCCTTTCAGTCTTATCCATTTCTTTTCTCAGTCTAACCACTCCGGTTAGAACGAGGGATTTCATAGTCTATCTGATTCCGTGAGTTTTCGATTCTCGTCATTCTCGTCGTTCGTCTCTTCTTCTCGAGTGCTTTCGATTCTTTGCTTCTTCTTTTGAGTTCTTGTTTCACCTCATCCCTTTTTCTCTTCCGTCTCGGTCCTAAGATCTCGGGACGAGATCTCTTGTTAGTGGAGGAGTGTTGTAACGCCCCGGATTCGATGCGCCAGGTGTCTGCCAGTTATTCGCCGTCATTGCCATGTCATTTGCTTGCGTGTTGCACTTTGCCATGTCATCATTTGCATTTCATATCATGTCATCATGTGCATTTCATTTTGCATACGTGTTCGTCTCATGCATCCGAGCATTTTCCCGTTGTCCGTTTTGCAATCCGCACTCCTATGTCTCCGGCGCCCCTTTTACCTCTTTTTCGTAAAGCGGGTGTTAAACGGTCTCGAATGCCCGAGGTTTGTCAAGCGGCCTTGGTATAGCACCGTGACCGCTGTCAAGTTTCGGATCATTTGGAGGTCGTTTGGTACTCCAACGGTTAACCGGTAACCGCAAAGCCCTCTTTGAGTTGCAGCCCAACACCCTTCCAAAGTGGCCCAAAACCCAGCAACCTCCCTCCATGCTCTCGGTCGTTCGATCACGATCGCGTGGCCAAAACCGCACCTCATTTGGACTCTCCTAGCTCCTCTACCTATAAATATGCCCTCTCTCCCAAATTCGCGGTCCAACTCCCCGAAACCCTAAAATCCTCATCACAGACCGGACATGTCCGTCCACCACCGGACATGTCCAGCCGCCGCCCCCGCCAATCCGGAGATGCCATCTGTCCGCCGCCCGTCCATCAAGCGCTGCTTCGCCTGAGCCCATCCGGGGCTCAGCGCCCATGAGCCGCCGCCGCCCTGAAGGCAGCGCCGCCATGCCACTGCCGCTGTCGTCGCCGCCATGGCGCCGCCTCGCCGCCTCCTCCTCCCGGGCTGGCTCACCTCATCGCTGCCTCTCCTCCTCGCCGCAGCCGCGCCGCCCTCGCCCGGCCGCCTCGCGGATCCGCATCTCAGCGCTGCCGCCTCTTCCTCCTCGCCGGCCGGTCGCGCCTCCATGGCCGCCGCCGCCGGAGCTCCGGCCCGGTCGGATCCGCCCCGGCCACCGCGCCCCTCGCCGCTCCCGGCCCCGTCTAGCCACGCCGTGGCCGGAGGAGCCCCGGATCCGCCTCCCCGGGCCCTTCCTCTCCGTCTCCGGCGAAATTCCGGCGAGGTCCGGTTCCTGCATCGAAGTCCGTGCAAACGAGGTTGACCCCCCCAAAAATCGTCTGTGTCCCAGGATTTTGTTATATTCATGCATTTATCATTGCATCGTATCTCTGTCATCGTAGCTCCGTTTTGCGCGAATAATATGTCAAAATGTTCGTCTCGAAGAGTAGATCATTTCATCTCATTGCATCATTTTCATTTGAGCTCATATTGATGCCCGAAATGCTGTTGCAAGACTGCTATGTGATGTTAGTTTCTGATTTTTATCAGAACTTGCACTTTTGTCATTTTTGCCATGATTGATGTGTGCATCCTATGAACTTGGGTCCTACATGTGTTTTGCAATATGCCATGTCTTCTTTCCAGTGGTGCTTGCTATGTATTTTTGTGATCTATGTGGTGACTAGCACAAGCATGCAAACTAGGTGTCTTGTTGTTGCTGATTTCAGCCCTGTTTGCTGTTATTTTGATGCCATGTTAACTTGATGCTACAAAGAGTTCCATGCATATTTTGAGATACTTCAGTAAGGATGTTTTGTAAAACATGTCTTTCTCTATCCATCCATGCCCTTGTTTGCAATTATGGAGTGCCATAGCTTGAGTCAATCGAGCTCTACTTTTGCTATCAAATGTTTCCTGGCAGATTGTATACATGTTATTCAATTTTGCCAAGTTTGTTGTGATTGATACTTGCATGCTATGTTATTGTTCTTTCCATGTATGTCTTCTATGCCATGTATTCTTGATGTATGTATGCTTAGTTTATCATATAAGGCTCTGTAGTGAGTGCATTGAGCTTGTAAACATGCCTACTTGTTATCAGTTTTTGACATGCCATGTTGCTGAATCTGTTAACGAAACTTTCAATATTGACATGGGTGTTACTATATTTTCTGATCCTTTTTGGCTTATGGTCACTAAAGGACTTTTGTTCTATGCAATTAGTAGATTCATGCCATGCCTTTGTTTGGCATTATAAGTTCCTGTAACATGTTGTTTCATAGCTCTAAACATTGCAACCTGATGTTATTTTTTGCTAAGTCTGAAACTGTTATTACTTGCAATCTTGCCATGTCATTTTGAGCATGTTCTAGTCATTTCTGGAGATAGCTCAGTGCTCATGTTTTGTAATGCTTTACCTGTACATCATGCCCATGCCTTTTTTTTTCATATTGTGGTGCTGTAGCATGTTGTTTTGATGCTTGCAATATGCCTAGTTGCTGTTTTGGACAGCTTGTCCTTTAAACTTGTATAGGGTGTATGTGTTGATCCGTTGCTCCGTTTTGAGTGTGCTCTATATGAAACTTGCTTGATTTTGCATGTAGTTTCATATTATCATGTTGCATCCATGTTTTGAGGTGGTTTGCTTGATGTATGTATGCATTTTGCATCAATGCCATGTTTATCTTGTTTTGCTCATATCTTCTAGGCCGTAGCTCCAAATCTAATGAACTTTATATGTAACTTGACTAGAATTTCGTGTAGATCATCGTGGTGCATCTTAACTTGCTGTTTAACCACTTGAACTTAAGGTTTATTCAGATCTGGACCAATTTCGAAATTTGCATATGAGGACTTACCGGAATTGTTCTATGTTGTTCCCGGCCTCATTTAAACTTGCTTTGATGTGTTGCTCTTGTTTGCATCCTCTCTTGCCATGAGTAGCTTCATGTAGCCCTTGTCATGCATCATGCTTGTTTGTGCATCATGCCTTGTTCATGTGTGGTGTGTTTACCTATGTTGTGTGCTTCTTCTTGTTAGTTCCTGTTGCGTTGCGATCGTGAGGATTCGTTCGTCTTCGCTTGGTTCGGCTTCATCCGTTCGTCTTCTTCATGGACTCGTTCTTCTTCCTTGCGGGATTTCAGGCAAGATGACCGCTACCTTGGATCTCACTACTATCATTGCTATGCTAGTTGCTTCGCTCTATCGCTATGCTGCGCTACCTATTACCTGTTGCTCAAGCCTACCTAATTGCCATGTCAGCCTCTAACCTTTTGCACCCTTCCTAGCAAACCGTTGTTTGGCTATGTTACCGCTTTGCTCAGCCCCTCTTATAGCGTTGTTAGTTGCAGGTGAAGATGAAGTTTGTTCCTTTTTTGGAACATGGAGATGTTGTTCCTTGTTGGAACATGTTTACTTGTTGGGATATCACAATATACCTTATTTTAATTAATGCATCTATATACTTGGTAAAGGGTGGAAGGCTCGGCCTTATGCCTGGTGTTTTGTTCCACTCTTGCCGCCCTAGTTTCCGTCATATCGGTATTATGTTCCCGGAATTTTGCGTCCCTAACGCGTCGGGTGATTTATGGGACCCCTTGACAGTTCGCTTTGAATAAGACTTTTCCAAAGAAGGCCCAACATTGGTTTTATCATTTGCCTCACCACCACCTACTTTTCCCTTGGGAGTCGCGCTCAAGGGTCATCTTTATTTAGCCCCCGGACCAAGCTTCTCTAAGTGCTGGCCCGAACCGAGTAGATCTGCGGGCCCCTCGTGGCAACTCGAGGTTTGGTTTTACTCGTAGGATGTCTCATCCGGTGTTGCCTGAGAACGAGATATGTGCAGCTCCTATCGGGATTGTCGGCGATCGGGCGGCTTTGCTGGACTTGTTTTATTGCTGTCGAAATGTCTTGTAGCCGGATTCCGAGACTGATCGGGCTTCACGGGAGAAGGTCTATTCTTCGTTGATCGCGAGAGCTTATCATGGGCTAAGTTGGGACACCCCGCAGGGTTTGAACTTTCGAAAGCCGTGCCAGCGGTTATGTGGCAGATGGGAATTTGTTAATATCCGTTGTAGAAAACCCGGTTGATCTCAATTAAAATACACCAACCGTAAAGCGTAACCGTGAGTGTCTCTTTTCGGGTTGATCGAGAGGAGAACACGGTTTCTTGGGTTATGTCGGACGTAAGTAGGTGTTCGGGATCACTTCTTGATCATTATTAGTTGACGACCGTTCCTTTGTTTCTCTTCTCGCTCTCATTTGCGTATGTTAGCCACCATATATGCTTAGCCATTGTTGCAACCTCACCACTTTACCCCTTCCTTTCCCTTTAAGCTTTGCTAGTCTTGATACCCATGGTAATGGGATTGCTTTGAGTCCTCGTGGCTCACAGATTACTACACCACCGATTGCAGTGTACAGGTTTGCGATGAACATGACGTGAGAGCGATGTTTGCTTGTGTTGGAGTTCTTCTTCTGCTTCTTCGATCAGGGGATAGGTTCCAGGTCGGCAGCCTGGGCTAGCAGGGTGGATGTCGTTTGAGTTTCTGTTTATGTTTCATCCGTAGTCGGATGTTGATCTCTTGTATTTGATGTTGATGTATCCTTGTGGCATTTGTGCCTTATGTATGTATCCCCACTATTATGTAATGTTGATGTAATGATATCCACCTTGCAAAAGCGTTTCCAATATGCGGGTCTATCCTTGGTGGGACCTTCGAGTTCCTTTTGGATAGGGTCGCATATTGGGCGTGACAACCCTCCACTTCATGTATGACGGCGTCGCGACCCTCTACGTGAGGGTGTTTGGGGAAGATGGCCGTCGCGCAGGGTGCTTCCCGGAAGACGACAGCGACGACGATGAGCTTCGCCTTGACGACAACCGTGGTGACGCTGAGGGTGAGCTTGCCCTTGGCGACGGCCGTGGCTCGCTCAGCAGCGGCGGCTCTTCCTCCAGCGAGAGCACAAGCAGCGGCGGCTAGGACTAGCCGCCACGTCGCCGGGACCGCTTCGAGGGAAGTGGCCGATCTTCTTGTCGCCACGCCCCGGTGAAGCGGGAGGAGGGCTCAGGCTGAGCCCGGAGGGCCTCCGTAGCCGAGCCTCAGGAGCTGTTGCGGTCATGCGGGCCGCTTTTGTTTAACCCTTCCTTTCTCCTGCATTTTGAAAGAAGTAGAGGGCCCTGCTAGGGCGTGTAATGAACCATGGTACTTATGCCACTATGCTATGTTTATTGTTCTCATGTTATGCTATGATGTTCATGCTCTGAGTAGGTGCGGTAGGATAACTTAGCTTGGTACACTTGCGATAGTTTCCCACCTCGCGAGGGCACGCCCTCCAGCATCTGGTGAGGCCCTCTTGCAAGAGCTGCTGGCCTGAGGAGGCATCATGAAGCTGCAGGATTGTTAGAAAACTCGTTGGGTGTCTTGTTCTTCCTTGAGTGAGCCCTCAGGTATGGGCTAGTCGTGGCTTAGTGCACCGCGTCGCGGTACCCGGGGGGCACGAACTTAAGGGGGTGCGCAAATCACGAGCTCATTTGAGAGTGTCTCGCAAGGATAGAAAAAATCCAAGGCTCTGGGGGAACAAGGCTATGGCGAAGTGTGTTTGCGGCGCGGGGCGGGCCCGACACACGCATACACCTGCCCAGCCCCCCGCGCGAGACGCGCGAGGAAGAGCGACGGGCAACTACTGCTCCACCTGAGCCAAGACCAAAGGGCAAGGGAGAAGACGAAGGGGAAATCCAACTTGGCAACTGAAAATGCGAGAACTCCAACTTCCATTAAAAATATTGAAAACCAGCTACGGAAAGCAAGCAAATGAACAGCCGCGTCCGGCACCTAGTCTAGTCTTCTCACCAGCACGGAGCTAAGTGCTGCCACTAGGACGTGGAAGGGAGCCACCGAGGCTCAAGGGCGGCACTCCGGAGACTCCAGGGCGTGTACAGCCCCACTCATTATTATGTGAGAGTGTCACGAGCGGAGACCTTCACATGCACTAGGCCTTGCTTGATGGGTAGGACTTCCGAAGGTGCTGGATGTTCCAGGCGTTCTGGATGGAGATCCCGTCCTGCGTCTCTAGGTGCGCGGCGCCAGGCCTAGAGATGCAGGCAATCCTAAACGGGCCCTCCCACATGGGAGAGACCTTATGCAGCCCCTCCCTGGAGAGCACCCGCCTTAGGACGAGATCGCCCACCTCGAGCGTCCTGGAGCAGATGCTGTGGGCAGTGGTACCGCCGCAGCGCCTGCTGGTACCTTACCGCCCGGAGCGAGGCTTGACGGCGGTGTTCCTCCCCCAGCACCAGGTCCATTCCCCGCGTGGCGTCCTGGCATGCCTCGTCAAACGCCAAGACCCGCGCGAAGCGATGCTTGACCTCGTGTGGGAGAACTGCTTCGGCTCCGTAGGCGAGGAAGAACGGGGTTTCACCGATTGGCTTGGTCACGGTGGTGCGGATGGACCAGAGCACGGACTGGAGCTCGTCCAGCCAGCCCCTGCCGCAGGCGTCGAGCTTCTTCTTGAAGGTTCTTGTCTTGAGGTCTCTCAGGACTTCCGTGTTAGCATGCTTAGCTTGCCCGTTACTCCTGGGGTGTGCCACTGAGGCGTAGCATATCTGCGTTCCAAGGTTAGCACAATATGTTTTGAAGAGGTTGCTAGTGAACTACGAGCCGTTGTCGGTGATGATACGATTTGGGACGCCGAACCGGCTCATGATGAACTTGACTGCCGAGCCTGCTAGGATGGTGCGGACAACCTCCACCTCCGCCCACTTGGTGAACTTGTCGATGGCGACGTAGAGGTAGCGGTAGCCCCCGGGCGCTCTAGGGAATGGGCCCAAGATGTCCAGCCCCCAGACCGTGAACGACCACGAGAGTGGAATGGTCTTGAGACCCTAGGCGGGCTGGTGGATCTGCTTGGCATGGAACTGGCAGGCTTCGCAGGACTTGACCAGCTCGGTGGCGTTGTTGAGCGCCGTGGGCCAGTAAAATCCACTGCGGAACGCCTTGCCCCCGAGGGTGCGCGATGACGAGTGATGCCCATAGTCCCCGCCATGTATGTCGGTCAACAGCTCACACCCCTGTTCCCTGGAGATACATCATAAAGAAACATCGTTTGGTCATTTCCGGTAGAGCTCACCGTCTCGAATGCAGTAGGCAGTGGCCTGTCGAGCCACACGTTCGCCATCTTCTTCCTTCTCCTGTAGGGTTCCTTGAAGAAGGTATGCCTTGAACTATTTAGTCCAGCACCCCTTCCGAGGCTCGAATGCGAGGAGCAAACGCGCTCCTGAGGTCGGGCCACAGGCGGGAGCTCCCGAGGTTGGTGCTAGGGGGAGCTCCTCCTGAGGCAGCGTTGCCTCCGTGGCAGGCGGGGCTGCTAAAGGCTTGAAGAACCGCTCCTTGAAGACGCCAGGCTCCTGAGGCAGGTGCCTGGACGCTCTCTTGGCGATATCGTCGGCTTCCTTGTTCGTGCCGCGAGGCACATGCTATAGTTCCAGGCCCAAGAATTGTTTCTCAATTTTGCATACCTCCGCAAGATACGCCTCCATATGCTCGTCCTTCGGCTCGTATACTTTGTTGGAGAAGTTGACGAGGAGTTGGGAGTCGCCCTCGATGGTGAGGGCTTCACTACCGCAGCCTTGAGACCGGCGATCAGGCCCTCGTACTCTGCGATGTTGTTGGAGACCTTCTCGCCCTGCTGGAAGCAGAGCTGCATGGCGTAGTACAGTTTGTCCTGGGTGGGCGAGATGAGCACGACTCCGGCCCCTGCGTCCTGGCGCGCGAAGGCGCCGTCAAAGTACATGACCCAGCCGTCTGGTGCCTCGCTTCCTGGTGAGAGGGGTCGGCCCTCACCCGCTTCGGGGCTGGGGGCGTCGGTCCATTCTGCCACAAAGTCGGCGAGCGCCGCACCCTTGATGACCCTGGTTGTGTTGAACTCCAACTGGAATGCCTGCAACTCGATGTTCCATCAGCGACTCTCCCCGCAGCATTGGGGCTCCGGAGCACCCTCTCGAGTGGGTAAGCCGAGACAACCTTAATGGGGTGGCCTTGGAAGTAGTGGCGCAGCTTGCAGGAGGCGACAAGGAGCACGAGCATGAGCTTTTGCGGCATGGGGTAGCGTGCCCGCGCGTCACGCAGTAATGATACGTCTCCAACGTATCTATAATTTTTGATTGCTCCATGCTACTTTATCTACTGTTTTGGACTATAATGGGCTTTATTTTCCACTTTTATATCACTTTTGGGACTAACCTATTAACCGGAGGCCCAGCCCAGAATTGCTGTTTTTTGCCTTTTTCAGTATTTCGAAGAAACAGAATATCAAACGGAGTCCAAACGGAATGAAACCTTCAGAAACGTGATTTTCTCACCGAACGTGATCCAGGAGACTTGGACCCTCACGCCAAGGAACCAGAGAGGCGGTCACGAGGTGGGGGCGCCCCTAGGCGCCCCGCCTCGTGGGCCCTCAAGCTCCACCGACGCACCTTTCCTCCTATATATACCTACGCACTTCAAACGATCAAAACAGGGCCAAAACCTAATTCCACCGCCGCAACTTCCTGTATCCATGAGATCCCATCTTGGGGCCGGTTCCGGAGCTCCGCCGGAGGGGGAATCCACCACGGAGGGCTTCTACATCAACACCATAGCCCCTCTGATGAAGTGTGAGTAGTTTACTTCAGACCTTCGGGTCCATAGCTAGTAGCTATATGGCTTCTTCTCTCTTTTTGGATCTCAATACAATGTTCTCCCCCTCTCTCGTGGAGATCTATTCGATGTAATCTTCTTTTTGCGGTGTGTTTGTTGAGATCGATGAATTGTGGGTTTATGATCCAGCTTATCTACGAATAATATTTGAATCTTCTCTGAATTCTTTTATGTATGATTGAGTTATCTTTGCAAGTCTCTTAGAATTATCCGTTTGGTTTGGCCAAATAGATTGGTAGTTCTTGCAATGGGAGAAGTGCATGGCTTTGGGTTCAATCTTGCGGTGTCCTTACCCAGTGACAGAAAGGGTTGCAAGGCACGTATTGTATTGTTGCCATCGAGGATAACAACATGGGGTATTTATCATATTGCATGAATTTATTCCTCTACATCATGTCATCTTGCTTAAGGCGTTACTCTGTTTTTAACTTAATACTCTAGATGCATGCTGGATAGCGGTCGATGAGTGGAGTAATAGTAGTAGATGCAGAATCGTTTTGGTCTACTTGTCTCGGACGTGATGCCTATATACGTGATCATACCTAGATAACCTCATAACTATGCTCAATTCTTTCAATTGCTCAACAGTAATTTGTTCACCCACCGTAGAATAATTATGCTCTTGAGAGAAGCCACTAGTGAAACCTATGGCCCCCGGGTCTATTCTCATCATATCAACCTCCATCACTTTATTACTTGCTTTGTTTTTACTTTGCTTTTACTTTTCACTTTGCATCTTTATACCAAAAATACCAAAAATATTATCTCTATCAGATCTCACTCTCGTAAGTGACCGTGAAGGGATTGACAACCCCTAATCGCGTTGGTTGCGAGTAGCTATCGTTTTGTGCAGGTACGAGGGACTTGAGCGTGGCCTCCTACTGGATTGATACCTTGGTTCTCAAAAACTGAGGGAAATACTTACGCTCTCGTGCTGCATCATCCTCTCCTCTTCGGGAAAACCAACGCAAGCTCAAGACGTAGCAAGAAGGATTTCTGGCGCCGTTGCCGGGGAGTCTACGCAAAAGTCAACATACCAAGTACCCATCAGAATCCCTATATCTCGCATTACATTATTTGCCATTTGCCTTTCATTTTCCTCTCCCCCACTTCACCCTTGCCGTTTTATTCGCCCTCTCTTTCCCAATCTCCTCCTCTTTTTCCCTTTGCCTTTTGTCTGCTTGTGTGTTGGATTGCTTGTTTGTCGCGATGGCTCAAGATGCTACCAAATTGTGTGACTTCACCAATACCAATAATAATGATTTCCTTAGCACTCCGATTGCTCCTCTTGCCAATACTGAATCTTGTGAAATCAATACTGCTTTGTTGAATCTTGTTATGAAAGATCAATTCGCCGGCCTTCCTAGTGAAGATGCCGCTACTCATCTGAATAGCTTCGTTGATTTATGTGATATGCAAAAGAAAAAAGATGTCGATAATGATGTCGTTAAGTTGAATCTATTTCCTTTTTAAGCTTAGAGATCGTGCTAAAGCGTGGTTTTCATCTTTGCCTAAAAATAGTATTGATTCTTGGAACAAGTGCAAAGATGCTTTTATCTCTAAGTATTTTCCTCCGCTAAGATTATCTCCTTAGGAACGATATTATGAATTTTAAGCAACTTGATCATGAACATGTTGCACAAGCTTGGGAGAGAATGAAATTAATGATACGTAATTGTCCTACTCATGGTTTGAACTTATGGATGATTATACAAAAAAATTATGATGGATTGAATTTTGCTTCTAGAAATCTTTTAGATTCGCCGCGCGGAGGCACTTTTATGGAAATCACTTTAGGAGATGCTACTAAACTCCTAGATAATATTATGGTTAATTATTCTCAATGGCATACTGAAAGATCTACTAATAAAAAGTGCATGCTATAGAAGAAATCAATGTTTTGAGTGGAAAGATGGATGAACTTATGAAATTATTTGCTAAGAGTGTTTCTTCTGATCCTAATGATATGCCTTTGTCTACTTTGATTGAGAATAATAGTGAATCTATGGATGTGAATTTTGTTGGTAGGAATAATTTTGGTAACAACGCGTATAGAGGGAATTTAATCCTAGGCCTTATCCTAGTAATCCTTCTAATAATTATGAAAAATCCTACAACAACTCTTATGGAAATTTTAATAAGATGCCCTCTGAATTTGAGAGTAGTGTTAAAGAGTTTATGAATTCACAAAAGAATTTTAATGCTTTGCTTGAAGAGAAATTGCTTAAAGTTGATGATTTGGCTAGGAACGTTGATAGAATTTCTCTCGAGGTTGATTCTTTAAAACTTAGATCTATTCCTCCTAAGCATGATATCAATGAGTCTCTCAAAGCTATGAGAATTTCCATTGATGAGTGCAAAGAAAGAACCGCTAGGATGCGTGCTTCCAAAGATGCCTTTATTAAAGCGTGTTCTTCTAATTCCTATGATAATCAAGATGAAGATCTAAAAGTTATTGATGTGTCCCCTATTAAATATTTGTTTTGCAATATGAATCTTGATGAAATTAAATATGATCTTCCTTTACCTATAAGGCGTTCTAAGAATTCGGAGTTTTTAGATCTTGATGATGAAATTGATAAAAGTGGGATTGAAAGAAATAAAAATCTAGATGTTGCTAAACCCACTATATTGGATGTCAAGGAATTTAATTATGAAAATTGATATTTAATTGATTGTATTTCCTTGTTGCAAACCGTGCTAAATTCTCCTCATGCTTATAGTCAAAATAAGGCCTTTACTGAACACATTGTTGATGCCTTGATGCAATCTTATGAAGAAAAGCTTGAGTTGAAAGTTACTATCCCTAGGAAACTCTATGATGAATGGGAACCTACTATCAAAATTAAAATTAAAGATTATGAGTTTCATGCCTTATGTGATTTGGGTGCTAGTGTCTCCACTATTCCCAAAACTTTGTGTGATTTGCTAGATTCCCGTGACTTTGATGATTGCTCTCTAAACTTGCATCTTGCGGATTCCAATATTAAAAAGCCTATGGGAAGAATTAATGATGTTCTTATTGTTGCAAATAGGAATTATGTGCCCGTAGATTTTTATCGTTCTTGATATAGATTGCAATCCTTCATGTCCTATTATTCTTGGTAGACCTTTCCTTAGAACGATTGGTGCAATTATTGATATGAAGGAAGGAAATATTAGATTCCAATTTCCCTTAAAGAAATGCATGGAACACTTTCCTAGAGAGAAAATAAAATTACCATATGAATCTATCATGAGAGCCACTTATGGATTGCCTACCAAAGATGGCAATACCTAGATCTATCCTCGATTTTATGCCTAGCTAGGGGCGTTAAACGATAGCGCTTGTTGGGAGGCAACCCAATTTTATTTTTAGTTTTTTGTTTCTACTTCTGTTTAGGAATAAATAATCCATCTATCCCCTGTTTAGATGTGGTTTTATATTTTAATTAGTGTTTGTGCCAAGTTAAACCTATTGGATCTTCTTGGGTGATATTTATTTGATCTTGCTGTAATTTCCAGAATCTTTGCGCTCAGTGCCCAAATTGTTAAAAATCGCCAGAACGTGATAAAATATTGATTCCAATTGCTTCCGATCAATAAACAAATTTTCCAGGTCTTCTAATTTTGGTAGAATTTTTTGAGTTCCAGAAGTTTGCGTTAGTTACAGATTACTACAGACTGTTCTGTTTTTGACAGATTCTGTTTTGCGTGTGTTGTTTGCTTATTTTGATGAATCTATAGCTAGTAAAATAGTTTATGATCCATAGAGAAGTTGGAATACAGTAGGTTTAACACCAAAATAAATAAAAAATGAGTTCATTACAGTACCTTAAAGTAGTCTTTTGTTTTTTTTCTCTAACGGAGCTCACGAGATTTCTATTGAGTTTTGTGTTGTGAAGTTTTCAAGTTTTGGGTGAATTCTTTTTGATGGATTATGGAACAAGGAGTGGCAAGAGCCTAAGCTTGGGGATGCCCATGGCACCCCCAAGATAATCCAATGACACCAAAAAGTCAAAGCTTGGGGATGCCCTGAAGGCATCCCTCTTTAAATCCACTTCCATCGGTAATTTACTTGGAGCTATATTTTTATTCACCACATGATAAGTGTTTTGCTTGGAGCGTCTTGTATTATTTGTGTCTTTGCTTGTTAGTTTACCACAATCATCCTTGCTGTACATACCTTTTGAGAGAGCCATATATGAATTGAAATTTGATAGAATACTCTATGTGCTTCACTTATATCTTTTGAGCTTGACAGTTTTGCTCTATGTGCTTCACTTATATCTTTTGAGCTTGATAATTTTGCTCTAGTGCTTCACTTAGATCTTTTAGAGCACGACGGTGGATTTGTTTTAAAGAAACTTGATCTCTCATGCTTCATTTAGATTATTTTGAGAGTCGTTAATAGCAAGGTAATTTGTTTAATGTTATATACTTGGTATTCAAGATATGTGAAACTTTCTTTTGAGTGCGTTGAATACTAAGATAAGTTTGATGCTTGATAATTGTTTTGAGATATGGAGGTGATAATATCAAAGTCGTGCTAGTTGAGTAGTTGTGAATTTGAGAAATTCTTGTGTTGAAGTTAGCAAATCCCGTAGCATGCACGTATGGTTAAAGTTGTGTAACAAATTTGAAACATGAAGTGTACCTGGCTTGTGCATCCTTATGAGTGGCGGTCGGGGACGAGCGATGGTCTTTTCCTACCAATCTATCCCCCTAGGAGCATGTGCGTAGTACTTGATTTTTGATGACTTCTAAATTTTTGCAATAAGTATATGAGTTCTTTTGACTAATGTTGAGTCCATGGACTATACGTACTTTTACCATTCCGCCTTTGCTAGCCTCTTGATGCACTGCATTGCCCTTTCTCACCTTGAGAGTTGGTGCAAACTTCACGGTGCATCCAAACCCGTGATATGATACGCTCTATCACACATAAACCTCCTTATATCTTCCTCAAAACAGCCACCATACCTACCTATTATGGCATTTCCATAGCCATTCCGAGATATATTGCCATGCAACTTTCCACCGTTCCGTTCATCATCATCATGACATACTTTACTTTTGTCATATTGCCATTGCATGATCATGAAGTTGACATCGTATTTGTGGCAAAGCCACCATGCATTATTTTTCATACATGTCACTCTTGATTCATTGCACCATCCCGGTACACCGCCGGAGGCATTCATATAGAGTCATACCTTGTTCTAGTTTTGAGTTGTAATCCTTATGTTCTAATCAATAGAAGTGTGATGATCATCATTATTAGAGCATTGCCCAAAAAAGAGAAAGGCCAAAAAGAAAAAAGAAAGGCCCAAAAAATAAATAAATAAAAAGGGCAATGCTACTATCTCTTTTTCCACACTTGTGCTTCAAAGTAGCGCCTTGTTCTTCATGTAGTGAGTCTCATATATTGTGCTTCAAAGTAGCACCTTGTTCTTCATGTAGTGAGTCTCGTATATTGTGCTTTAAAGTAGCACTATGTTTTTCATATAGTGAGTCTCATAAGTTGTCTTTTTATACTAGTGGGAATTTTTCATTATAGAACTTGGCTTGTATATTCCTACGATGGGCTTCCTCAAAATGCCCTAGGTCTTCATGAGCAAGAAAGTTGGATGCACACCCACTAGTTTTCTTTTGTTGAGCATTCATAGCTCTAGTGCATCCGTTGCATGGCAATCCCTACTCCTCATGTTGACATCAATTGATGGGCATCTCCATAGCCCGTTGATTATCCTCGTCAATATGAGACTTTCTCCTTTTTTGTCTTCTCCACACAATCCCCATCATCATATTCTATTCCACTCATAGTGCTATATCCATGGCTCATGCTCATGTTTTGCGTGAAGGTTGAAAAAGTTTGAGATTATTTAAGTATGAAACAATTGCTTGGCTTGTCATCGGGGGTATAGAAGTTGGGAACATCTTTGTGTGACGAAAATGAAGCATAGCCTAACTATATGATTTTGTAGGGATGAACTTTCTTTTGCCATGCTATTTTGAGAAGACATGATTACTTTGATTAGTATGCTTGAAGTATTATTATTTTTATGTCAATATGAACTTTTGTCTTGAATCTTTCGGATCTGAATATTCATACCATGATTAAAAAGATTACATTGAAATTATGCCAAAGTATCGCTCCGCATCAAAAATTCTCTTTTTATCATTTACCTACTCGAGGACGAGCAGGAATTAAGCTTGGGGATGCCTGATACGTCTCCAACGTATCTATAAATTTTGATTGCTCCATGCTACTTTATCTACTGTTTTGGACTATAATGGGCTTTATTTTCCACTTTTATATCACTTTTGGGACTAACCTATTAACCGGAGGCCCAACCTGTAATTGTGTTTTTGCCTTTTTCAGATTTCAAGAAACAAAATATCAAACGGTGTCCAAACGGAATGAAACCTTCGAAACGTGATTTTCTCACCGAACGTGATCCAGAGACTTGGACCCTCACGCCAAGGAACCAGAGAGGCGGTCACGAGGGTGGGGGCGCCCCCTAGGCGCGGCCCCCCGCCTCGTGTGCCCACTGCTCCACCGACGCACCCTTCCTCCTATATATACCTCATTGCGCCCCAAACGATCGAACAGGAGCCAAAACCTAATTCCACCGCCGCAACTTCCTCAGATCCACGAGATCCCATCTTGGGGCCTGTTCCGGAGCTCCGCCGGAGGGGGCATCCACCACGGAGGGCTTCTACATAGACACCATAGCCCCTCCGATGAAGTGTGAGTAGTTTACTTCAGACCTTCGGGTCCATAGCTAGTAGCTAGAAGGCTTCTTCTCTCTTTTTGGATCTCAATACAATGTTCTCCCCCTCTCTCGTGGAGATCTATTCGATGTAATCTTCTTTTTAAGATGTGTTTGTTGAGATTGATGAATTGTGGGTTTATGATCCAACTTATCTACGAATAATATTTGAATCTTCTCTAAATTCTTTTATGTATGATTGAGTTATCTTTGCAAGTCTCTTCGAATTATCCGTTTGGTTTGGCCAACTAGATTGGTAGTTCTTGCAATGGGAGAAGTGCATGGCTTTGGGTTCAATCTTGCGGTGTCCTTACCCAGTGACAGAAAGGGTTGCAAGGCACGTACTGTATTGTTGCCATCGAGGATAACAACATGGGGTATTTATCATATTGCATGAATTTATTCCTCTACATCATGTCTTCTTGCTTAAGGCGTTACTCTGTTTTTAACTTAATACTCTAGATGCATGCTGGATAGCGGTCGATGAGTGGAGTAATAGTAGTAGATGCAGAATCGTTTCGGTCTACTTGTCTCGGACGTGATGCCTATATACATGATCATACCTAGATAACCTCATAACTATGCTCAATTCTGTCAATTGCTCAACAGTAATTTGTTCACCCACTGTAGAATAATTATGCTCTTGAGAGAAGCCACTAGTGAAACCTATGGCCCCCGGGTCTATTCTCATCATATCAACCTCCATCACTTCATTACTTGCTTTGTTTTTACTTTGCTTTTACTTTTCACTGTGCATCTTTCTACCAAAAATACCAAAAATATTATCTCTATCAGATCTCACTCTCGTAAGTGACCGTGAAGGTATTGACAACCCCTAATCGCGTTGGTTGCGAGTAGCTATCGTTTTCGTGAAGGTACGAGGGACTTGAGTGCGGCCTCCTACTGGATTGATACCTTGGTTCTCAAAAACTGAGGGAAATACTTACGCTACTGTGCTGCATCATCCTCTCCTCTTCGGGGAAAACCAACGCAAGCTCAAGACGTAGCAAGTAACGTGCTGACGAAGTACACCGGGTGCTCGACGAAGGTAGGAGCGCTGGTGGGGTCTTGTACCTCCTGAGGCTAGTGGTCGTCAGGAGCTTGGCCGCTTGCGGGGGTAGCCAGGGCCTCAGGAGCGCCGTCCCGAGGAGCCTGGTCCTCTGCTAGTGGCGCTGGAGCCTCAGGAGCATCGTCCTGGAGTTGCGTTGTCTTGTCATGGAGTACGGCGTCGCGTGGCAGGTCCCTGGCTTGGTGCTCCTCTCGGACGGCCACTAGCGACGCGCAGGCAGAGTGTGGCGTGGCGGCCAGGTAAAGCACCAGGGGCTCAAGAGGCCGCGGAGCCACCATCACTAGTGGGCTGGTGAGGTATCTCTTGAGGTCTTGAAATGCAGCGTGAGCCTCCGGAGTCCACTCGAACGGCCCCTTCTTCTTCATCAGCTTGACGAACGGGAGGGCGCGCTCCCCCAGCTTGGAGATGAAGCGCCCCAGCGAGGTCACACAGCCCGCCAGCTTCTGCATTTCCTTAAGAGTCTTCGGGGGACTCATCCTTTCTATTGCCTTGACCTTCTCCGGGTTTGCCTCGATTCCCTGTGTGATACCAAAAAATCCAACAGCTTGCCGGAGGGGACGCCACACACACATTTCTCCGGGTTGAGCTGTAGGTCCACCTTGCACAGGCTGGCGAATGTTTCCTCCAGGTCCTCGATGAGAGTCCCTGCCTCCCGAGACTTCACCACTATGTCGTCGACATAGGCCTCAGCGTTTCTCCTGAGCTACTGGCCCAGGGCGATGTGCATGTGACACCCCCGATTCAATCATACACTAATCATGCACGCAAACATGTATGATCAAGATCAGGGACTCACGGGAAGATATCACAACACAACTCTAAAAATAAAATAAGTCATACAAGCATCATATTACAAGCCAGGGGCCTCGAGGGCTCGAATACAAGAGCTCGATCATAGACGAGTCAGCGGAAGTGAAAGCACAAGTGCTCCCTGGGTGGTTTTGGTAATTAATGTCAACATATCTCTTGTTGGACTAATGCTTCTACCTAGTATGTTTCAGATAAGTTCAACAATGGAGTGGCATGGACAAGAGGATGTGGAACCTCTTCAAGATGCTAAGGACAAAGGATTGGCTCAAGCTCAAAGCTCAGGACTATACATTTTCTATTTTAGTGATCCAAGATCACATTGAGTCCATAGGAAAGCCAATACTATTAAGAAGGGATGAGGTGTTGCTTAATGGCTTGCTTGCTCAAAGTGCTTAGTGATATGCTCCAAAACCCTCCACCACTTTCTCACTTCCACATATGTCCTAATCCAAAAAGTCAAACTTGGCCCCACCGAAATTTCATATCCGGAGCCACCGACTTCAGTTGACATAGCCACTGTCAGAAACCCTAATAAGTTCGGTCTCATCGATGGAATCTCGGTCTCACCGAGATGGGCTTGCAAACTCTCTGTTGTCTATTGCAATAATTTCGGTGCCACCGAGATTTGCAACCGGCCCCACCGAGTTTGCTTGGCCAACATTCTGTTTCACTTATTACACAAATCGGTACCACCGAGTTTGAGTAATCGGTCAAACTGAGTTTTGGATTTACCCTAACCCTAGCACATCGGTCCCACCGAGTTGATCTAGTTGGTCCCACCAAGAATCCTAACGTTCACATTTTGAACTAAATCGGTCCGACCGAGTTCTCTGAATCGGTCCCACCGAGTTTGGTGATTTGTGTGTAACGGTTAGATTTTGTGTGGAGGCTATATATACCCCTCCACCCACTCTTCATTCATGGAGAGAGCCACCAGAACATGCCTACACTTCCAACACATATTTTCTGAGAGAGAACCACCTACACTTGTGTTGAGGTCAAGATATTCCATTCCAACCACATAAATCTTGATCTCTAGCCTTCCCCAAGTTGCTTTCCGCTCAAATCTTCTTTCTACCAAATCCAATCCTATGAGAGAGAGTTGAGTATTGGGGAGACTATCATTTGAAGCACAAGAGCAAGGATTTCATCATCAACACACCATTTGTTACTTCTTGGAGAGTGGTGTCTCCTAGATTGGCTAAGTGTCACTTGGGAGCCTCCGACAAGATTGTGGAGTTGAACCAAGGAGTTTGTAAGGTCAAGGAGATCGCCTACTTCGTGAAGATCTACCTGAGTGAGGCAAGTCCTTCGTGGGCGACGACCATGGTGGGATAGACAAGGTTGCTTCTTTGTGGACCCTTCGTGGGTGGAGCCCTCCGTGGACTCACGCAACCGTTACCCTTCGTGGGTTGAAGTCTCCATCAACGTGGATGTACGATAGCACCACCTATCGGAACCACGGATAAAAAATATCTGTGTCTCCAAATTGCGTTTGCACACTCCAATCCCATCCCTTTACATTCTTGCAACTTGCATGCCTTACTTTCCGCTGCTCATATACTCTTTGTATGCTTGCATGCTTGCTTGATATGTATTGTGAATGTTTAAACTTGTGCTAATACTCCACTTCAACTCAAGAGATTAAAAATTGCAACTTTTCTTGATTAGAGTCTATTCACCCCCCCTCTAGACACCTCTTCTCGATCCTTTCAGGAAGCAACAATATGTGAGTACAGACATAAGTAAACAAGTTGCCATAAGATGGCTAGCACAAACTGGGATACAGATCGAAAGAGGCACATGCCTCCTGCCTGGGATCCTCCTAAACTACTCCTGGTCGTCGTCAGCGGCCTGCACGTAGTAGTATGCACCTCCAGTAGGAGTCGTCATCGACGGTGGCGTCAAGCTCCTGGGCTCCAGCATCTGGTTGCGACAACCAGGTAGTATGGAAAGGGGGAAAGAGGGAGAAAAGCAACCGTGAGTACTCATCCAAAGTACTCGCAAGCAAGGATCTACACTACATATGCATTGGTATCAATGAAATGGGTAGTATCGTGGACCGAACTGCGAATGCCGAATAAGAGGGGATAGCTAGTCCAGTCAAGACTACGCTCGCAGCCTCCATCTTGCAACATGTAGAAGAGAGTAGATGGTAAGTTCACCAAGTATCATCGCATAGCATAATCCTACCCGGCGATCCTCTCCTCGTCGCCCTGTTAGAGAGCGATCACCGGGTTATATCTGGCACTTGAAAGGGTGTGTTTTATTAAGTATCCGGTTCTAGTTGTCATAAGGTCAAGGTACAACTCCGAGTCGTCCTTTTACCGAGGGACATGTCTATTCGAATAAATAAACTTCCCTACAGGGGTGCACCACATTACCCAACACACTCTATCCCCTTTGGCCGGACACACTTTCCTGGGTCATGCCCGGCCTCGGAAGATCAACACGTCACAGCCCCACCTAGGCACAATAGAGAGGTCATCATGCTGGTCTAAATCCTATGGCGCAGGGGTCTGGGCCCATCGCCCATTGCACACCTGCATGTTATGTACGCAGCTGGAAGCAGATCTAGCCTCCCTAATACAAGAGCAGGCATTCCAGTCCAATCCGGCGCGCGCCGCTCAGTCGCTGACGTCAAGAAGGCTTCGGCTGATACCACGACGTCGAGTGCCCATAACTGTTCCCGCGTAGTTGGTTAGTGCGTATAGGCCAGTGGCCATACTTAGATCAAATACCAATATCTCGTTAAGCATGTTAATTGATGTAACCACGGACACCGACCAGGGCCAGACCCACCTCTCTCCTAGGTGGTCTCAACCTGCCCTGTCGCTCCGCCACAAAGATCCACTCAGAGGGCCGTCGGGACAAACGTCCTTTCGGTCCCAATCCGTGAATCACTCGCGGGTACTCTACGAGCCGACCCGACTTTAGTCACCACATGTATCACATATTATGTATATAAGTAATATACCCGTGATCACCTCCCGAGTCATCACAGCCTGATAGTATAGCATGGTAGACAGACAAGAATGTAGGGCCAATGATGGAATACTAGCATCCTATACTAAGCATTTAGGATTGCTGGTAAAGGTAACAACAGTAGTAGTAAGGACAGGCTATGCATCAGGATAGGATAAACGGAAAGCAGTAACATGCTACACTACTCTAATGCAAGCAGTAGAGAGAAGAATAGGCGATATCTGGTGACCAAGGGGGGGCTTGCCTGGTTGCTCTGGCAAGAAGGAGGGGTCTTCAACACAGTAGTCGATCGGGGCACCAGCAGCGGCGTCAGTCTCGTAGTCTACCGGAGAGAAGAGGGGGAAGAAACAATGAATACAATGCAAACAGATGCATAACGATGCATGACATGACAAGTAACGGTGCCAGGTGTGCCCTAACACAGTAGAAGGTGATACCGGCGAAGGAGGAAAACATCCGGGAAAGTATCCCTAGTGTTTCGCGTTTTCGGATAGATGAACCGGAGGGGGAAATTTGTGTGTTTGCTATGCTAGGGATGTGTGGCGGATGAATGGGCTGTGGCGTCTCGTCGTTCTGAGCAACTTTCATGTACAAAGTATTTTCATCTGAGCTACGGTTTATTTTCTATGTTTTTCTAAAGTTTTAATCATTTTCTGAATTTATCTAAATTAACAGAAATGGAATTGTGACATCAGCATTGCGTTGGGATGACGTCAGCAGTCAACACACTGGTTGACTGGTCAAAATGACCAGTGGGGCCCACTCGTCATAGACAGTGGGGCTAACAGAGATGATGCTACTTGACCTACTACAACTTCGCCGCGTATCGACACTGCACCAAGTTCTTCTGCACCACCGGACTCCAACGTCGACCCTGCACCTTCACCTACTCCTCATGGGAACGAGTAGAAGCTCTATGTCTTCAAACCTTTTTGGTCCTTACTGACAAAAGGGGGAGAAGCATATGAGTTGATAGTCTTCAAGCGGGTCCTTATGGGTGGTTGCTATACTTTTTTCCAAGTGTTTACAACTCTCGCTTTTGATACATTTGGTTCTTTGAGTTGTAACACTTAAACTTGATGGTCGTCTGCTACCTTTTCTGTCAACTATGTGATGCGACGATAAATTCCGCATGTGCGATGATAAATTCATACGAAGTCATTCCATGACGTCCATTTTTCATTATGCATCTCATTATCTTTGTTATATCTTTTCATGCATGATGAATTGTCTTCTTAAGTTGAAGAGGATCTCCACAAGTACAACCTGCCATGTGCATTTGCATTCAAAAGCAAAATACTTATATGCACATCTTCAGGGGGAGCCTTTTGCTACTTATGAAGACAATACCTCAACCCCTACAATTTCACATACTTTTATCCCCGTTGAAAACTTCAACCAGTTTGTCATCAATCACCAAAAAGGGGGAGATTGTAAGTGCATATAGTGCCACCCCTAGTTGGTTTTGGAGTATTGACGACAAACCTGGTTGAGGGACTAATGTGTTTGTGAGAATTGCAGGATAACACAGGTAGTAGTCCCTCATTGATTCGGTTTACCAACTAGAGATGACCCCTAAAAATGTGTGAAGACATTGAAGACAATGGTGGTCTGTGAAGATATTCACATAGAAGACTATGAAATGAGAAGACATCGCATGAAGACTTTGGAGCTCGAAGACATAGCTGTTTTGTGTTTCCTTTTCTTCTTTGTTGAGTCATAGGAACCACCATACTGTTAAGTGGGGTCCAAGTGAACAAAGTCAGAGTGACTGAAGTGATGCTCAACCAAATCCTATGTCTTCAAGCGAAGACAATGAGAGCAAATCTTATCCAGAGCTGGATGAGTGAGCTTTACTTGTAGCCCAAGTCAAGCTGCCGCGTGTGTTTGAAATCTGACCGTTGGAACACGTGTCAGTTCCTTAGTGACCCAGGGTCATTTCGGACAAATCAGGTCGGGTTGCCTAGTGGCTATAAATAGCCCACCCCCTACACCATAAATTGGTGGCTGCTCAGAGTTAGTGCACGGCTTTTGTCGTTTGAGAGCAACCCACCTCTGAAGCATTTGAGAGAGAGATACTTGCGAGGACAAAGCCCAAAACACCCAGAGCCCAAAGAGTGTTTGGCATCACTAAAGTCTTTCTGTCCGCGTGATCTGAAGAATTATTACACTTGAGGACTGTGAATCCTCCAGCCGGTTAGGCGTCGCGTTCTGAGCATCCAAGAGTCATTGTGGATTGCCGGCGAACGAAGTATGTGAAGGTTCGGAAGTCTACCTTGAAGACTTACCAGAGTGATTGGGCCAGGACTGAGTGTTCTTAGCTCAAGGGGAATAAGGTGAAGACACGGTCTTCTGAGTTAAATCCCAAGCTCCCTAACCAGACGTACAGTTGTCACAGCAACTGGAATTGGTCCAACAAATCCTTGTCCTCACCAAGCATCTGGTTCTATCTCTCTCTCTCTCTCTCTCTCTCTCTCTCTCTCTCTGTCTCTCTTTATTTACCGTTTGTCTTCGTGAAGTCATTTGCCTGTTTGTCTGATCTGATTGACTTCACTGTGTGACGACTATTGTTGTTTGGCTTCATACTATCTTACATCCTGATCTATACTACCTAGCTGCTAATAGGTTTCGTGCTTTCACTTCATTACTTACTTGACTATGGCTTGTCTAGTGTAGTCTACCTTCCGCTGCATGTCAATAGGTTCATTTCTATTGTTTGTCTTCAAAACACCCATGTTTTGAAGACTTTCATAAAAATCACCTATTCACCCCCTCTAGTCGATAACTAGCACTTTCAATTGGTATCAGAGCAAGGTACTCCCTTGTTCTGTGTGATTTGGTTTAACCACCTGGAGTTTTAGCTATGTCGACTGCAGGGATAATCAAAGTCTCCGCTGCGTGCCATGTCTTCGATGGCACTGATTACCCCTACTGGAAGAATAAGATGTGCATGCATATTGAAGCCATTGATGTCGATCTATGGTATGTCGTCAAGAACGACGTTCCCAAGACTGGTGAAGGTGTCACCCCTGCTGATGTGAAGAAGTTCATTCAACTGGATTCTACTGCCAAGAACATCATCTGTGGTCATCTGACCAAAGGACGGTATGGCCGTGTGAGTGCTCTGGAAACATCGAAGCTAGTCTGGGACTGGCTCTCCAAGGTCAACGAAGGCATCTCAATCCAGAAGACTCAAGGATCAGTGTTCTTCGCAACCTCTTCAACCGCTTCAAGAGAAATGGCAATGAGAATGTCCATCTCACATTTGACCGCCTCACTGATATCACAAATGAGCTTCATGCGCTCGGCGCCACTGAGATCACCAAGCATGAAATCGTCAAGACACTCCTGAGATCACTTGATAGCTCGTTTTACACCCTAGCCCTGATGATTCAAGAACGCCCTGACTTCAAGACACTCGATCCGTTTGACATACTTGAGAGGCTCAACACACATGAGTTTTAGCTATCTGAGAAAAGAGACATCTATGGTCCCAACTATGGCCGAACTCGTGCTTTGAAGGCAAAGGCTGTTTCCTAATCTGAAGAAGAATCATTGCAGTTCGGTGATCCACGAAGACATTGGAAAGGAACTTGCTATGCTTGTGAAGAAGTTCCAGAAATTCACTAAGAAGAAAGGCTTCAGAAAGTCTTCACGATCCAGCACAAGAAATGATGAAGCTTCTACTCATGACCACAAGAAGAGAACATGCCACAATTGCAAGAAACCTGGTCACTACATCTCTGAGTGTCCATAGTGGGACAATGAGAACAACAACAAGAAGAAGAGCAAGGAATATGATTATGATGACAAGAAGAAGAAGAAATCCTCAAAGTCTTCTTCCAAGTCTTCATTGAAGTCTTCATCACACAAGAAGAGCTCATCTGGCAAGGCTCGTGCTTTTGTTGGCAAGGAGATGGATTCAGAGGAGGAGTCTGCTTCTGAGGAGGCCGAGGTGGAGTCTAAGGAGGAGTCCGACTCTGGCGTTGCAAGTCTGGCTCTAGCTACAACCTATGTTGCCAAGTCCATCTTCAACACTGAAGACAATGGCTCCATCACCAACGCCGATGCTAAGGACAAGAACGACTCTGCTCCCACCTAATACTTCATGGCATGTGGTGCCAAGGTAAACTCACGCGATGCTTACTTTCAAACTGTCGGCGTTAAGGAACAGGGGTCCCAGACTTGCACTGCTGCGGCTGCTGGCGTGGCTCGAAGGAGGCCCAGGGCGGCCCATCTTCATCAACACAAGCTCAAGACCCTCGCGAGGGGCAAGCCTCATGGGCGGGCGACCAAGGGCTTCCTCGAGCACGGCCTCGTCAGGCTGGCTCACGAGGGGCGGAGAGTTCAAGGCGGGGTGCCTCGCGAGGTGCCCGTGGCGTAAGCCATGACGACCAAGGCGCCCGATCAGGCGCCAGCCAGCAGGCGTCCTCCTTTCCTCTTTGGTGCAAAGGGGCAAGCGCAGCAAGGGCATCGAGCAAAGGCATCCGTTTTGGTGCAACAAGACCAAGACCAGCCCCAACGGCTGGAATGCAGATCATTGTGGAGCCCAAGCAAAGCGTCATCACGAGCCTTTGGCGGCGAGGACCAACTTTAGTCAGGATAAGTGTACGCGCTGTTCCCCTTCAAATGGCCAATTGTTGGCGCCCTACCCGCTCAATATTTGGGGAAGAGGCCCAGGGCCTTCGCTGATAAATAGGGGTAGCCACACTCAGAGAGGGAGAGGACGATGGGATCGAGCGGTCGGAATTCAGAGAGAGAGAGAAACCCGTTCCTCAAGCTAGAGCGACGGGCACCACTTAGCAGTTCATCACACCCACCAAGAACAGACCCTTGCGAGGCTGTTCTTCCTCATCTTATTCTTCATCGGCCCTGAGGCAATCCACACACCACAAACTAGAGTAGGGTATTACACCACAGCGGTGGCCCGAACTAGTATAAATCTTGCGTCTCTTGTGTTGTTCTTGTTAGTAGTTTAGATCCTTGCGATTGGCGAGGTGCGAGGCGGTGGAGGGTTGGATCTCCGCGCGCACCCTGTAGTTCGAACCTTAAGGGTCTGCGGAACCCGTGATCCGACATTTGGCGCGCCCGGTAAAGTGCGCGGAATATGCCTTTTTGTCGCCTCGTTCTTCCCGACCATCGCAACCATATCGGCGCCCGTCGGTTTCGCGCCAGCGCCGAGCCGCCCTTGCTTCCCACGTCGCCCAGACGGCTCCCGCCGGCGGACGCCCTCGTCGTTCCCTGTCACCGGCTGTCAACGCCGCCACCGGCCCGGCAGGGAACGAGCAGCAAGCGTCGTCCCAGCACCCGTCCATGAGGCGGGACGGCCGCACCGCCACGCCTTCGCTCACCCCCGCTGGTTCTTCGTCGCGCGCGCCCCGCGCGCCCATGGAGGCCCGAGCTGCACTCATCGCGGCCAACGAAATCCTGCGCTACCGCCCCGTCGATGACGTCTACGAAGAATGGCTCGACCGCGTCGCCGAGCTCGTCCGTGCTGCGGGAGGCGACCCCGTGCCGTCCGTTTCGCTGCACCGCACCCCGCCCCACGCGGGCGATGAAGCCCCCGGGGCGCCTCAGCCGCCTCCTCCTCAAGACGGCGCCCTGGCCCCAAGGCGCGCGGCCCTGGGCGGAACCCGCTCTGCCACGCGCCGGCGCGACAAGAGCAGAGCTGCCAAGAAGTTCCTCGCCCACAAGAAGCTGCCCGAGCGCTCCCCGCTCCAGCACGTCAAGACCTTGCGCTGCCCCCAGCTGCGGCGCAGGGAGGCCTGCAAGACCAAGCTCTCTGCCGTCCGAGGCCCCCCGCGGCCACGGCGGGCTGCCGCGCCTTCACTACTGAGCTGCGCGGCGTCGCGTGGCCCGCCAAGTTCAAGCCAGACCTGCCCCCACGCTACGACGGCACGGCAGACATTACGGAGTTCCTCCAGCTCTACGAGCTGGGCATCGAGGCTGCCAACGGAGATGAACAGGTCATGGCGAACTGGTTTCCCATGGCGCTCAAGGACGGAGCCCGCACTGCTCCTCGAACCTGGCCCCGAGCACGATCTCTTCTGGGCGAGATGCGCACCGCTTCATCGCCAACTTCCAAGGTACTCGCGACCGACCACCGCCGTGGCGACATCGCAGAATCAAGAAGCAGCCGGGAAACCGCAAAATTACATCGGCGCTTCAACAACGCTACTCAAGATCCCGTGGTGACGGAGGAGGCCATCATCTCTTCCTTCTCCGGCGGCGTGCGCGACGTTAAGATGAAGGAGGAGCTGGCGATGCATGAAGATCTGTGCACCTCCCTGGAGCTGTTCAACTTGGCGACCAAGTGCGCCAGGGCTGAGGAGGGGCGCCTCTCCCTCCTCGAGCTGCCTGCCGCGGATCCTGAAGAGAAGAAGTCCAAGGCCAAGGACGTAAAGCGCAAGGGGGCTGCCGTACACGCGGCCGAACCAGACACCAAGCGGGGCAGAGGTCAGCCCGAGTCTTCCAAGGGCAGCCGGTACTGCGTGTACCACGACCTCCGCACCCACAACACCAATGAATGTCGAGAGCTCCGGGCCGTGCGCGAAGGAAGGGTCGGCAGACGCCCTGAGCGCAGCGACCGGGGCTACGGTCGAGGAGGAGGAAGAAATGTAGGACGCTGGGAAGACCGCGGCCCGTGCCAAGGGTGGCGCGACCAACCTCGCGAGGACCGCTGGCAAGACCCATCTCGCGAGGGGGGCTGGAGGGATCAACCTCGTGAGGATCGTCCGCAAGGGAACGCAGGCCTCCCTCCGCTGCCGCCGCCACCAAGGAGAATTGAAGACCGTCATCAGGACGAGGGGGCTGGGGGCTTCCATGAAGCGCGCGCGATCGCCTGCATCCTGGGCGGAGCCCAAGCCCCAGCCTCCCACCGCATCTTCAAGTAGTTCGCCCGTGAAGTGAATGTAGTCCTCCCCAAGCTCGAGTCCACGCGCCCTCTCAGGTGGTCGGCGTGCGCCATCACGTTCAGTTCAGCGGATCAGCTCAAGTGCGCAGCCACAGCTGGAGTCCTCCCAATGCTTTGCTCCCCAATCATCAGCAACGTGCTGGTCACCAAGACCCTCATCGACGGTGGAGCAGGGCTCAACGTCCTGTCCGTGGAGACCTTCAACAATCTTCAAGTGCCCTACAGCCAGCTTCAGCCAACCAAGCCCTTCTCCGGAGTCACCGACGGCTCCACGGTCCCGATCGGGCAGGTCCGCCTTCCCGTCACCTTCGGGGCCCGCGACCTACCACACCGAGCTCATCGACTTGGACGTCGCCCACATTCGCTG
The DNA here is from genome assembly GCA_021605205.1 of Aegilops longissima. Taxonomy (NCBI): domain Eukaryota; kingdom Viridiplantae; phylum Streptophyta; class Magnoliopsida; order Poales; family Poaceae; genus Aegilops; species Aegilops longissima. Next base: position 238,483,423 of record CM038681.1, read on the forward strand.
CCAGACAACGCCATCCTCGGGTACCCAGCGTTGGCCAAGTTCATGGCCGTGACCCACCATGGCTACAACATCCTCAAGATGCCGTGAAGTGGCGGGGTCATCACGGTGCCCCGTCAAGAGAGAGATGCGCAGTGCTCCTTGGAGCGAGCTTTTGAGCCGCATCGCCGGAAGACCAGCACCACGGCGGGGCGCCTCCCGAGGCAGCACCCAAGAAGAAGAAGACATCGGCCGGCCCGGCTCATCAAGAGAGAGGCCCCTCAGGGCCCGCGCCGGGCCAGGGGGAGCCTCCTTCCATTGCATAGGAAGGCGCGCCCGACGCCCTTCTCAGGCAGGGCTTGGGGGCTCTCCCCTGGAGGGCCACCGACCTCGCCAAGATCTCGAGGGAGGCGCTTGGGCACCACGTGGAGGCGTGTTTCGAAGCACGTTTCCCGCAAGAAGGAGCAAGACCAGGAGAACAGAACCCTCAAGAGTTCATCAGCAAGGCCATTCAGGAGCTACAGGAGTCAAGGGTCATGAGGGCAGCCGCCGCTGCCACTGTGTGGCCCCCCATCCAGCGAGGATGGTGGGCTGCGTGTCTGCATCGGCGTGCAGGGCTCAACCGAGCCGCATCTCAAGAGTGCCTCGGCCCTCGCGAGTGGGGCGTTGCGGGCCCGCCCACAGCTACGTGACGCATGCCTTATGGCCTGCCAAATGCGGCTGCTGCACACCAAGATCTCATGAGGACCATCCCGAGGCTCAAGAGGTCGAGCACGCCGCAGCCACAGCGGAGATGGAGATGGCCCGTGAGGGCCGCCAGCGCCTCGAGCCTCCCGAGGCCCCGAGCCCGGGGGCTCGTGAGGATCGGCTCCCGCAGCCCACCGAGTCTGCTACATCAACAACCCTTCATCCCCAACATCACCAGGTGACATTAAGTTTTATTTCTGGCTGGGAGCGCCTTCAGGGCCGCATTATTCCCAGGCCTCGTGGGTCCGTCCCTGCGGCATGTATCCCTTTTATTTCATGTCCTTAGCTTACCCTGTTGGGGGCGCCCCTCGGGCTGCATCATCCCCAAGCCGTTCGGGCCAGTCCCAGTGGCATGTATCCTTCATGCGTTTTCCTTAGGATTATGCTCCACCATGCTTGTTATTTGGTGCCTTCTCCTGGGTGGCGAAATCTTGCACGTTAAAGGGGGGTGCCTGAGCATCGCGACTCAGGGCTCCTACCGGCTCTCCGGCCCTCACCCTCTGGTCTTGTCCATGGCATCGTGACCTGGCTTGCCAGCGACGGTAGAGACCAGCCCGACAGCCGGGACCCGAGGACGTAGAGTTTCGTCATCCAATCCAGCTTGCGCGTTAAAGGGGGGGTGCCTGAGCATCGCGACTCAGGGCTCCTACCGGCTCTCCGGCCCTCACCCTCTGGTCTTGTCCATGGCATCGCGACCTGGCTTGCCAGCGACGGTAGAGACCAGCCCGAGAGCCGGGACCCGAGGACGTAGAGTTGTGTCATCTAATCCTGCTTGCGCGTTAAAGGGGGGGTGCCTGAGCATCGCGACTCAGGGCTCCTACCGGCTCTCCGGCCCTCACCCTCTGGTCTTGTCCATGGCATCGCGACCTGGCTTGCCAGCGACGGTAGAGACCAGCCCGAGAGCCGGGACCCAAAGACGTAGAGCACCGGCATCTAGCCATTTTTGTAGGAACACACTCGAAGATAAGGCCCAGAGCCAGGCGCAACCCGCCTTGAGGTAGGGCCTCGTGAGTCCCGCGCTGGCTCACGAGTGCCCCGGCACACCTCGCGAGGCCTCTCGCGCCGCTCCAAAGCAACTAACGGCAGGAATAACAATCGCCCCGGTGGGCTCTTGTTCCCTTTGTGGTGAACCTGCAGGGCCCCTTCGAGGAGCACGGAACAACCTCGCCACGCAATCTCTCGCCAGCCAGGGCACGGACCTAGCGCCGCGCCAGGAAGCATCGCCCTAACCCTCGAGATAAGTCACCCTCCGGACACACTAGTCATCGCAACACCATCCCCGCACTCAATGCAACTCCGTGTTAGCAACGTGGCTCTCCTTTCTCACCGAATGATGGCTGCTTGGCGCCAAGGGGACCCCCGAGCATCACGACTCGAGGCTCTTACCGGACCTCGGGCCGCTCACCTCTGGCCTTGGCCCGCGGCATCGCGACCTGGCATACCAGCGACGGCTGAAGCCGCCTTGGGACTGGGACCTGTCGGCACAGAGCACCAAGCCCTCACGAGGTCTGAAAGGAAGGAACTGAGCTAGAATGGAATGAGCATCCCACATTGCCTCATAACAAGGATCATATTGATAAATGAAGCTACAAATATCTTACAAGCCCCCGCGGGGTACATTCTTGGCTCTTCGCAGGAACAAAAGACGCGAATCCTAAGGAGTCCTATCTACAGGGACCACCGCGGCGGACGCCATCATCAACAGTGGGCCACCCGGTCCGGAGCCAACCCATCCAGGTCAGGGGCGGCGACGACCTGACGAGCTTGCCCTGCTTCGAGAGCGGCGCAGGCTCGGGGGCTCGTAGCTGTCGTCGCTCGTCTCTGGCGTCGCGAAGAGCTCGGCGGAGTCGCTGGATCCCCCGACGCCTTCATCGCCTGGGAAGCTGCCAAGGGAGCGGGCGGTTGACCTCTGTCTCACCACAGTAGAACCCCGACCACCTCTCCTGGGGCAGCACTCCAGCCGGTGACCCTCCGCATCGAAGAGCTTGAAGGACATCACCGAAGCGCCGTCGTACTCCAGGTGGATCGTGAGGCGCCCTCGTCCCCGCAAACCGGGCAATCTCGCTCCACCACGAGTCATGAAGACCTCGCCGGTGCAACTCTCATGCGACCTTTGCCCGGTCGCGAGGGTGCCGCAGCCGCGCGGCGCAGCCAGAGTCGAGGGGCTCCCCCTGCCGGACGACGGAGGCGAAGAAGGAAGGAAGTCGGATCCAAGACTTAGGAGGCGCGGCGACGCGGAGCACGAATTCCCGGCAGGAACCCTCGGCGTGGACTCCAGGGGGGAAGACGCACACCTTCGTGACCCGCCGGCGCCGTCGACGGCGCCGCTCGTGGCGCCCAGCGTCGCCTCGCCGGGGCCACCAATCCAGCGTAAGGGAAGAGGAAAACCTGGTGGCGGTTGCACGCACTGCAGCACGGGCGCCTCCTGGCGCTCGCCTCGACACCGAGAGCAAGCCGCTTCTTTGGGGGGAGCGGGTCAGGATCCTCTTGAGGAGCCTTTCCCTTTTCTTCCCTGGAGAACCGGCGGATCGGAGCCATGGCAACCAGACGAGACGAGGAAGAAGAGAAGCAGAAGGATGGACTGGAGGAGCGCACGCCGTTCCGTACTTATAGCCGGCGGAGGCCAACCGTCGGCCTCCACGATCACCAGTCATCATGCCCAACTCTGCATGCGAGGACCTGTCGAATCCGGGCGGTTACCAAGGCGTCGTGGGGGAGCAAGCGCCCACGTCCAATCAACCGCCACGCGGCGCCCAAGGCCACAGGCTGTTAGGGCCCATGATGCTTTGCACTTGCCCTTTCGCCTCTCTGCACGGCCAAGTCCGGGCGCGTCGTGGCCCGGGGGCTCTTGCCGGCGTTACGGGAACGGGGTCCCAGACTTGCTCGCTGCGGCCTGCGGCGTGGCTCGAAGGAGGCCCAGGCGGCCCATCTTCATCAACACAAGCTCAAGACCCTCGCGAGGGGCCAAGCCTCATGGGCGGACGACCAAGAGCTTCCTCGAGCACGCCTCGTCGGTGGCTCCCGAGGGGCGGAGAGTTCAAGGCGGGTGCCTCGCGAGGTGCCCGTGGCGTAAGCCATGACGACCAAGGGCGCGATCGAGGCGCCAGCCACAGCAGGCGTCCTCCTTTCCTCTTTGGTGCAAAGGGGAAAGCGCGAGCAAGGGCATCAGCAAAGGCATCCGTTTGATGCAACAAGACCAAGACCAGCCCCAATGGCTGGAATGCGATCATCGTGGAGCCCAAGCGGCGCCATCACGAGCCTTTGGCGGCGAGGACCAACTTTAGTCAGGATAAGTGTACCCGCTGTTCCCCTTCAAATGGCCAATTGTTGGCGCCCTTCCCGCTCATTATTTGGGGAAGAGGCCCAGGGCCTTCGCTGATAAATAGGGGTAGCCACACTCAGAGAGGGAGAGGATGATGGGATCGAGCGGTCGGAATCCAGAGAGAGAGACAAACCCGTTCCTCAAGCTAGAGCGACGGGGCACCACTTAGCAGTTCATCACACCCACCAAGAACAGACCCTCACGAGGCTGTTCTTCCCTGTATTGTTCTTCGTCGGCCCCAGAGGCAATCCACACACCACAAACTAGAGTAGGGTATTACACCACAACGGTGGCCCGAACTAGTATAAATCTTGCGTCTCTTGTGTTGTTCTTGTTAGTAGTTTAGATCCCTGCGATTCGGCGAGGTACGAGACAGTGGAGGGTTGGATCTCCGCGCGCACCCCAGAGTTCGAACCTTAAGGGTCTGCCGGAACCCGTGATCCGACACAAACATCAAGTGAAGATGACTCTGATTGTGAATCCAAACCTAGCTACAAAACACTTGCTAAAATTGCAACTGAACAACAGAAAGCTATGGAACATATTCAAAAATTGCTAGACAAAAGTGATGACCTGTTGGACATGGAAATGACCCGATCTCAGTCCTTAATTGAAGACATCAAAAATCTTCATGTTAAGTATGAGGAACTTGAAAGTCATCATGAAACGCTCTCAACAACTCATGAAAAGCTTTCCTACGATTATCTTCAAAGGAAGCAAGAGCTTGAGAAATTGAGAGCGGCTCATGAAGATCTTCAAAAGGAGAACAAGTCACTACGCGCTCAACAGATCAGTCCCACTCAGGAAGGATTTGAACCACCATGTCTAAAATGCCTTGAGCGTGATAACACTACTTCTGTTGCTGAATGTTCCACTGCTACCACTGTTACAATATCTTCAACTGCTGATGTGGTAACTAACCCCTCTGCTGAGGATACCACTACTATTGTTGATGAAAATGCCAGGTTGAAGACATCGCTTGAGACAGGAATGTACAAAAGTCTCAAAGGGCATTAGACATTATGTGATGTCCTCAAAAAGCAGATTCTGAACCAAAACCCTAGGAAAGAGGGTGTTGGGTTCGAGAGGAAAATGAATGTTGATGGTTCTTACTGGAAGCCTGAGCAGTACCCCAAAACCACGTGGGTTGCTGCAAAGGGACCTTCAGTGGATTCATCCACCTTATCTGGCTTCACTTGTGCTAACTTGATTATCATTGATGAATCCTTTGATGCAAACTACAAACTGTTTAAGAATCAGAAAGGTGAAGTGTTTGCCAGGTATATTGGTACTAACTGTAGGAATGGGCCACCTATGAAGAAGATCCGGGTGCCCAAAAGGTGTCTTGAGAATCTTCCTGTGAATGTCATCATGACACCACAAGGGAATAAGACAAACACCAGACCAAAGGCTTCATATGGTCCAAAGGCTCCATACAGACATAGGACTCACCAGAGTCACCCTAACGCCAATGTTTTGCAGGGAAATCATACTCAGACTTATGAATATGAGCGTGTTTCTTCAAACCGCTACGTTCATAAAACTAAAAACTTTTCTGCTTATTCATATGAGTATTATTCACCTCCTGCAAGTCTATTTGCTAGGGCTCCAAAGCCGGAGTTCTCATATGCTGCACTTAGACTCATTGCTTCTAAGCCACCCCTGAAGATGTGGGTGGTTAAGAAAACTTAACTCTCTTTTGCAGGGAAAGGTCTCTAGCCAGAAATCAAAGGCGTCCGATGCTTATGCTGGGGACCTAAAACATCTTGTAGGGCGCAAGATAAAATGCCCAAATGGTCTTACTATGTATTTTGTTCCTGAATCGCTTGCCAGACATCCTATCAGTCCTAACCTGGATCTAAGCTTTGATAATCCGCTTGTTCGTCAAATGTTTATGCTTCACAATACCCTTGGTGAAGTCTATCCCCCTAACTGCACTGTAGGGTATGACACCATAGTCTTCAGAATGGATTATGGACAATGGATGCACTAACCACATGATTGGCGATCGAAGTCTTCTGATGGACTCAACACTACGTCCATCTGACAAGAGTCACATCACGTTTGCTGACACTGGTAAAATCAAGGTATTGGGTCTAGGTAGAGTTGCAATCTCAAAGGATCAGCACATGGATAAAGTGATGCTTGTTGAATCCCTTGGTTTCAACTTAATGTCTGTTTCGATGCTTTTTGATTTTAACATGATTGTGATATTTGGAAAATATCGTTGCCTGGTTCTAATGGAATCTGACAAGTCTCTAGTCTTTGAAGGGTATCAAAAAGATGATCTGTATATGGTAGATTTCTCAGCAGGACCACAATTGGCCGTATGTCTTCTAGCAAAAGCTTCAGAGTGCTGGCTCTGGCATCGGAGGCTAGGACATGCGGGCATGAGGAACTTGTACACACTCGTGAAGAAGAAACACGTCATTGGCATCGAGGGCATCAAGTTCAAGAAGGATCATCTGTGCGGTGCCTGCGAAGCTGGAAAGATGACAAGGGCCAAGCATCCCTCGAAGACAATCATGACTACATCTCAACCCTTCGAGCTGCCTCACATGGATCTCTTTGGCCCTACTCACTACTCTACTCTTACTACCACTGCTTGCCTCTATGGCTTCGTCATTGTTGATAAATATTCTAGATATACATGGGTGCATATAATCCTCTACAAAAATGAAGTACAGGATGTCTTCAGACGCTTCGCCAATTGTGCCATGACGAACTATGGCATCAAGATCAAGCACATCAGAAGTGACAATGGCATAGAGTTCAAGAACACAGGCCTCGACACTTATCTTGATACAATGGGTATCACTCATGAGTTCTCTGCTCCCTACACACCTCAGCAGAATGGCATCATGGAGCGCAAGAACAGAACACTTATCGAGATGGCTCGGACGATGCTTGATGAGTACAAGACTCCAACAAAGTTCTGGCCTGAAGCCATTGATACTGCATGCCATGTCATCAACCATGTCTATCTTCACAAGCTTCTGAAGAAGACATCCTATGAGCTCCTAACTGGTAAGAAGCCAAACGTCAGTTACTTCGGAGTATTTGGTGCTAGGTGCTGGATCAAGGATCCACATCACACTTCAAAATTTGCACCGAAAGCACATGAAGGTTTTATGCTTGGTTACGGAAAGGATTCGCACTCCTACAGAGTCTTCAACCTCTTTCACTACAAAGTGGTTGAAACTGTGGATGTGTGGTTTGATGTAGCGACCCGACCTCAGATGGTTATAGTAAGAAGAGGCAGGGGAGGTATGCTTAGCAAACAAAGGAGTGAAACCTCCAACCGAGAAGAACCGACATACCCTCCAACATCGAAAACATCATAGAAGATGCATGAGAACTCCATTTTCGATGAACTCGAGCTTGTCATAAAAATGACCATAAGCTCCAAATCTCACAAGGAGAAGAACCAAACAAGAACCAAGAAACATGATGCAAGGATGCAATGGTTTGAGCTCTCGACGAACGATACGATCAAGCTACTCACTTGAGAGCCCCCTTGATAGTACTGCTATCGATCCTATAACCCGTCTTCCACAACTACCATGAGACCGGTAAAATAGAAAACCTATCAAGGGCAAACCTTTGCCTTGCACATGGTCCACTTGAGCTAGATGATGACGATCTTGACTCCCTCAAGTTGGACCACCTTTCTTGATTCGTTGGCTCAAGAAGACTAGTTGATTGCTCCCCATACTCCACTATGGGTGAGCCACTCTTCCAAGACATCTTCACAAGTCCATTGTCACCAAATGGACGGCAAGCTTCAAGCACTTGATCTCTTCGTGATGCATCACTTGAACTTGCACACCGCAACCTAACCCCACAAAGAACTCTCACGAAGACCATGGGTTAGCACACAAAGCGTAATGGACAATGCTTACCATACCATGGGATCACTTGATCCCTCTGTACATCTTGTACGCTTTGTGTGTTGAATCTTTCCAACTCTCTTCATTTGGATGATGTCTTGAAGGTGGACATGAATGATCACACAATCTTATTCTTCAAGACATGCTTGCAATAAGCTCAACACTCATAAGACCAATCTCTGGATAATTCCTTAATAGCAACTTGGTCATCACAAACTCTCCTTGAAACCAACAAATGGACTCCAAGAAAGGCCTATGGACAAACCCTTCAAATATAACTCAAGGCAACCATTAGTCCATAGAAATTGTCATCAATTACCAAAACCACACATGGGGGCACCGCATGTCCTTTCAACAATCCAGTTTGCTCCTCGCCTATTTAAAAGAATGAAATCTTGTGTCTTCTGAAAGCAAAAACATATGCAGTAATGACCATGAATAACATTAGTACATTACTTACGCGTAAGTTGCGGAGGAAGACTGAAAATTATTCTGTGTCTGCGGTATAATCTTTCCATGAAGGAAAGATGCGCACAAAGTTCCTGACAACAACATAAGCTTTGTCTTCTAAACTGGGAAGAAATAGAACATGAGTCCTATTTGTTGCAATTGGGGCTCTCTCTGGTTCAAAAAGGGATTTGGCAACTGGATTTGGTGTACTCTTTGCTGGAATGGGGTTTTATGTCAGTATAACCGGTGCTATGTCAACTAGCATAATCATACTATTTGCTGCGCTTAGAATTCTGCTGAGTTAGGGCATCGAAATGACCAGATGTAGTAGGGCTAGAGTCTGCTAGAGTTGGGGTATTTTGTGGGTCGGTGATATTGCAACTACACCTAATGGGCTATTTGATTTATCGGTGCCACTACCTTTTCGAATACTTTGCTTGTGCTCCTCCACGATCAGCAATCGCCCTCTTCCTTTTGAGCGTCGATACACAAGAACAACATTTGAATGGATAAATATGGTATGATGACAGATGGAATATGTCTTTGAAAATGGATAGGCAGGGCGTATTCACATACACGATGTGTAAACTAAGCTAATGGCAGTTTAACAAAGTAGAAGCAATGCAAAGCATCGGTTGCAAGATATGTGCGAGCAATGTAACCTTGGAAAGTTAGAGCAAGTACCTTGATGGGTGAATAAGATAGGGCATCTTCCTCGACTCCTCCACTAGGGAGCTACATTGACTTAGGTCTCCACAGCTCGTAATCACTATTAGGATCATATTACGGCGTGAATCTCTAGGTGGAGAGCATTTGCATTGCATTGCATCCAGACTTGATTCAGTCCCTTAATGCCAAGTTTGACAGCCATGGCATTGTTACGCTTTATTCTTTTCATGCGGCGCAAGCTCATAATCATTATGATGCTGTTTAGAATCTGAGATTCATGAAAACATAAAAATAGTCAGATTATCTATGGAATGCATTATGGATTCAACTCGGAGAGTGTCTCCTATAAACCCCTGCATATGCAAAGTTCACCTCCCGACCGTCTTGACGGACCACACACGAAATACAAACCCTTATGTCTCTATAACAGTGACACACATTTCAAAACTGAAGTAGGAACATTAGAATCATATGAAATTCAGTATTTGAACAAATAAACTAAGCAATTATGAGTGGTGTAATGTTTATCTTCAAGGGTGGAGTGTTGGTAGTGCGACACAAAGCAAGTAGGCAGATTGTATTCCATGTAAAAGATCGAAACCTATGTAAAAGCTGGAAATGACACTTTCTTTCTATACAATGCAGGTGTTCGTTACCCACACATGATGGAAGAGATCACATAGAAATACTATTCACTCATGTCTACGGTTCCAAAGATTTAGAAACAGGTGGTCCACCCTAAAAGCATATTGACAACAAATATGGCAAGGCAAGCATAGATGTAGTGAATCAATCATTTACTTGTGAGCTTACTAGGACAAGTATGCGAGAATTGTAATCGCAGAAGAGACCGTCCAAAATCTGAATGAAGAAGTTTGTCTAGCACTTATTGTTTACAACTAATCGGCGTGAATAATTGGATATTATATCAAATGAGTAAGAAAGAAAAGTAAAAGTGCCAACAAACCTGGCTTGCGAGTAATCTGGGTCAATGTCACTACGACCAACAATCCAAAATGACTAGTTTACATTCGAGGGCGAATTTTGAAAACCACAGGAAATTTAGAGGTACTAAAGATTACGAAATACATCTGAACCATTAAGTGTAGGTAGCACTAAGCACACAACAAACCCTAATGACAGTCCTGCCTAATGAGTAATGAATCAATTAGAAAATGGGTGATGAGGAGTGGCTGCTGAGTGTTGAGGACATATCTCAGGATAAATCGGGTTGGCTTGGTGGGTGCTGCACGCCTGAGCCCTGAACGGACTGGGAAGGTAGGCACGGCGGCGCGCCCGGGCAGCGGTGACGCTGTTGGGCGAGCGGCTCCTGGCCTCCTGTTAGTCTGGCGTCTCCTCCTAGAGTCATGTCGTCCAGGGACGGCATGTCGCCGGCGAGGAAGGCGGCTGGGGGCGAGTAGAGATCGGAAGCGCGCAGCAGAACAAAGGGGAATTGGGGCCTGGGACGACCCAAAATCCCAGGGTGTGCTGGCCCACCGTGGGCACCCTGTAGAGATACACACCCGAGTGGCGGACATGCATTTTCGAAACTAATTTAGGAACATTTTAATAATATCAGATTCGTATTTGAACAACTAAGCTTGTTTAGCTTGATGGGTGGAGCAGTGTTATTATGACATGAAGCACGTATTCTGATTGTATAGTGATCATAAAAGGGGGAAACTCTAAGCATATTTTTTTAGCAAAAGAGGGTTTCCCCTCCGACTTCTATTAAAGAAACTACCACGGAACCAACATGATCAATTAAACCCTAAGCATGATCAATTAAACTGTGCCATGGCAGATTTGAAGCTGCAAACAGGAGAAATGATATTTAGCATCCATTGTTTGCTTCGAACAAAGAACTAAATTCTAAGAGCTGAGAAGAAAGTAGAGTAACCAAGTTAAGATCTATTTTCTGGTTGAGACCAAAAAGTTGAGGAGATATGAAGTACCACCTCTCTTGCGGCGCCGTGTAGGCATCGGGGGTGCGATGGCTGTCGGTGGCGTTGAAGCAGATCTGCAACGGTAGACGGGTGCATCGAGGGATAAGTCCCGTTGCGGTGGAAGAGAAGGTCGTGTGAGCGGCCCCGGCAAAGAGGACGACGGCGCCGATGAAGCGAGAGGACGCGATGCAAGGCTATTGGTCCGTCGCCGTGGATGAGAAAGGTCCATCTCTAGCAGTGGACGACGCGGTCTTGGTAGGCGCTCCGGCATGGTGGCGGACGGTGGCGATGGATGTGGTGCAGGACGGCAGCGATGAATGGGGTGGCGGACAGAGGCTGGTGTGGGGATGGGGTGTTCTAGCGCGGATGGTGTATGAATGGGAAAATGGAGGGAGAGGTACGGGGAACCATGTTTCTGGGACGCGCCTGTCTGAAATATGGGAAAATTACGAACTTAGCCCCCGTTTAAAATTTGGACGTCTCGTCGGTTGGGGATAGGACGGTAATCTCGCATCTCGCCAATATTTGCCCAGAGCGATTTCGGGCGAGGAGAGGGTGGTTGGCGCCCATGGTTGGCGCCCACGGTATATGAACGGGGCTGACAGGTAGGGCGGTTGTGTCACGTCTGAGTGAAGTTACAAACTTGCCCCTATTGAAAATATTTGCCTACATCGATTTCGGCCGAGTCGAGTTTGTTTTACCGCCCACCGTGTATGAATGGGGAATGGAGGGAGAAACAGAGGTCTTTCAGACGAGCTTGAATCAAATGAGTTTTGCCGCCCATGTTTGACACCCACCGTGTCGGAATGGGCTCAGAGGCGGTCGTGTCATGTCTAATTGAAGTTACTAACCTACCCCTATTTAGAGCAGTGAAAATCGGGCCGATGGATTGTCCGTGTAATGGGTAGACAATAATTTCCATCTCCCAAACACTTGGCTTCGGGCAGACAACGTGGGAGTGGACATTTTGCTGCTTCTTTCGAATTTTGGGACAATAAGCATCCACGTTTACCACAGGCAACTAAATTCGAATCCATTTTGTATTCCTATATGAATCTTTATAAATCATTCTATGTGTTTTATATATCTTCAAAAGGACGACAAATATGTATTCCATCATCATATATGAATATGGTTTACAAATGCCGATACTCAAATTCAGAAACTAGAATCCAGTTTAAGGTGAATTCAATATTTGAAACACTTCATGTCCAACTCAAATGTCACACGCAGCATAATGTGTACTCCCATTTAGATATGTACACAAGCGATGTATCAAGATTCAAATACCGAGTCAATCAACCAAGAATGTACAGAACTAATGTACATATAAACACTTATAGAGTATATGGATCAATAATATCAACTAACATACATAAGCCAGGCATTGTACTTTTTTTTTGGCTACAACAAGATTCTTTTTTAGCCAGCATCTTGGCCCTTTCCGATGCATGCCACTTATGGTCCATCTATACTACTACTATTGCTGAATGCACATTCAGCCCGATTAACATATTTGTAGGTCTAGCACAACAATCCAAATGAAATGTCTCCAGTCTTATCAATTAATACAGACTTGTGCTCAAATAAAATTACAAACAAAAAAAAACAATTATTACATGATCTCTAAAACAAATGGTTTGATTGATTACATGAACAGACAACACAAAGGTTATTCAACTATGGAAAGAACATTTCACCTATGATTTACCAAGTAGGAATTTAATTTCCTTTTTTCCTTCAGGACCTTAACAATCTGGTCAGTCTCAGCTTGCTTCGTTTTGAAATCCACCAAATATTTAATGGTTGTCTTGAGTACTACTTGTGATTATGCTATTTGCTTCCTCAACATGTCAACTTCATCTCTAAGTGCAGAAGCAGAATCTCTTTCTACCACTAGTTTAGCCTCTAGAGCATCAGCAGTTGGCAATTCAAAATGCACGATTGGGTCGGTGCCACTGCTGTGGGATGATGCAACGTCCATGGGGACCTCGCTCTTTGATCTTGGGCTAACCTGTTTTGCCATTAAAGTTCCGATTGGATTCAGAAAAGTTGAAGTTAGCAAAACATCTCATCTGGGAGTTATAACAGCAAGCCAGTTAAACAAACACGGAATTAAAGAGTTTCAGTTTGATGCTGAAAAGTAGTTATTAACATCATTGCAACCCGCTGTTGCAGCAGCAAAGCAGTTAAACAAACAAGTAGATATTTAAGTTAAGGCAAACAGGTAATTCTTAACAGTAAGTATCAAACACATAGATAGGCGCAGTCTACAATATGATTAACAGGCTATGCCATTATGTAATCAGTAGCAAACTAAATTAAGCCAAGCAACATAATTGAACAATTTTGCAATAAGTGGCTAACTAAAATTCGAGAAGCGAATAACGAACTTACGCTAGTTCTTTATGCAGCACACTGCAACTTCTTTTTCACTTACAAGGTTATGCGAAGGAGTCCATGGCATCAATTGCTTGGATCGCAGTCCCAATACTTCTTTCTTCCCACACCGCATGGGTAAGTCGAATGGTTAATCTGGTAAGATGGTGCGTCCTTGATATGTTATATGAGGATGTGTAGTCGACTAGTTGTAGCCAAACACATCACAATGGCTTTTACTATATATTTCATGCGATTACTTTTGGCATATCGAGATCTAAGCAATCTACAATAGGATGAAAAGACGGCATCCTTCACATTATTGGCGAACTCAGTTCATAGAAACAAGCAATTCAACCATTCTGTGGGTAAATCAAAAGCGCCACTAGAATATTTTTCACTATCCAATCATACACATAAAAGGGTGGCGCCACCATAGGGGCTGGTATGGGCGGCCGCCTCGGTGGCTGGAAAGTGTGCACCTAGTTTGAGTCGTCCAGGTTGGCCCATGCTAGTTTTGTTCGTCCCAGCGCACGAGCAGGCAATGTAAAAATGAAGAAAAATGTTTCAATTTGGATGGGACAATAACATAAGTGCAAGGCAGGCCCTATAGCAGGCTCGCGGCCCAAACGAGCGCCTCCCATATCGATCGACAGCAGGAAAATCCCAATTCATTCGCTCAAGCCTCTAGTCTGGTTCGCTCCTAACCTAGCCGCCGCGGGACAGACCGACACAGCACTTCCTCGCGCCCTCGTTGGAGGGCGGTCGCCGGGCTTCAAGCGAAGGACAAGAATATGAAGATCCAACCCTGGGTGTAGCCTGCATGGGAGGCAGCGGCGGCAGCACGGGCATGGCATCGAGCTTGCATAAGCGGACGATCGCAGCTTGCAAGAGTAGCATGCGCAATGAGCAGGTACATCACATCCCTAATTATATCTAATTCAACTCTTCAATTTCTGGCCAATAGTTAAACTGGACGGTGTTGTAAAACTGCTTGTATGTAGGGAATCTATGAGAAAATGAAACCAATTTCTACTTATTTTATAACTCCCCAATCAATACTGAATCGATTGAATCGATGTATCTAATCAAGTTTCCGTGCAAACATACAAGCTCATGTTGTTCTTGAGCTCAAGTGTCTAATGAACAGATTGCTAATGAAGGATTTGATGCAAACATTTTACATGCTCCTGGTGATGAACATATAGTGTCTAATGAGGGATCTAATGCAAGCATTTTGCAAGCTCATTGAAGGATTTAGTGTCTAATGATGATCTACTATGTTGAGAGAGATAAAGATTTGTAGGCATTGATGATAAGCAAATTATAGTGCATTTTCATAGCTTGAGGAAACGTCAAGGCCATCTACCAGAAAGTCCCCGTATCATGACAACATAGCATAAATAATTTTCTAATCTGTTATTTGAAACTATTGACATACTTGTGCAGGATAGATATATTGATATGCAGTTTGCACACTGGTTATACGTGCAATTACACTTCGATATTTTCAGCCAGAGAACAAATAATTCAAGCAGGTACAGACCATGTTTATAGTCCTCGTACACCATGTTGCATTTTGTGTTTTTGGTGCTTGCATCATTTAGTGTTTATAATCTGAACTACTTTGGATCATTAGCTGGTTTTCAAAGTGCATGTAGCTTCACATTTCTCAAGTTATGTTGATTTCCGGAGTGCAAGTGCCTTCGTATTTTTAAGTTAAATGTTAGCCTGGTAACTTGAATTAGTGGATCAGCCACTGCACACAAATCATACACGAATGCCAGTACGAATTAAATGAAATGCAAGGACTTACGCTAGCTCGTTGTACAGGCTCACTGCAGCTCTGCTTGCACTTGGTATGTTCCATGTACAAGTCCATGTTACCACTTGCTTGGATGTGCAGGCCTTGTGCTCCTTGCATCCCCCTCTGCATTTTTGACACGGCGAATGGTTGATCAAACAAGAGGAATCGACCTTGAGGTTGTACTAGAGGACAGATACTTACAAGGTTATACAAGTGTGCAGGATGTGTACCAGATCCCGTAGCGCCGTCATGCTTCGCTAAAAAATGGATTTGCTTGTTTCAGATGATATCTCTAGAAAAATAAGAGTTAAAGTCAGAGTTGCATAGGCGTGTAAGCTAAGAGAGCAGTGAAAGGATATCCAAACATCGTCGGAACAGTGCACAAGGGAGTGATGTGTGGATACCTAGTTCGGGTCGGCGTTTGGGCATGCTCGCCTAGCTAGAGTGCGTGTCACTTCAGAGCCGTTGAGGGTGATGCGCTGGCGTTGGCTGGCCGCGCACGAATGCGGATCTTGAGTGGCAGCGGAGCGCTACGATGCGGTGGACGAGACCGTTGGTGAAGCCCCAACGGCCTCGGGGGGTGGAGGTGCGACGATGTGCTCAGTGAAGTAGCCCTGATGAGCTGGGAGACGGTGTCGGTGAAGCACACCTGATGCGGTGGAACTTGGTGTCTGTGAGGCACTCGGTTACGGCGGCCGACGTTGTCGGTGGACCACCCGGTGCGGTGGACGAGGGCGTAGATGAGGTAGCTCCGGTGCGGTGGTGAAGCGTGACCATCATCTTCGTCGTCATCGTCCAGCACAGAGGTGGGGAACGGTGGGGAAAGAGACGCGACGAGGGTCGATTCGAGGGTTGGCGCCGAATTAGGGATTTGAGCAATCTGGGCATGGAAGGGGACGGTGGAGAAGAGAGATTTTGCAGGGCTGGAATTGGGGTTGCCAGATATTTCAATCCGAAATGTGGAAGCGCGAACTTATATTGTCGTCATCCTTTTGGGGGGGGGGAGGGGGTGGGTGACTGGGTGCTACGCATCCGTCCGACACACGCGACCACCCCGACAGGACTATGCTTCGGTGCCTTAAGGCACCTGCCTTTGTGTCCATGACTTGTGGGCCCAATAGGTGGCTTGCCGACATGTCAGTGACCCAAACGCAGTTGCCTTTAAGGCACCGAAGCAGCGTCCACCCCGACACGACCCTGGTCTGCCTGGTGCGCCTACATTTGAGAATGCAAACGAATCTTCTTTCATTTGCAAACAAATCTGTATGTATTACCATGCCCGTGTTTTCCTTGCAATAATTAGTCATTCGAAACGAGATACTCCATCCGTTCACTTTTCTAAGTCGTTTCAGACAACTTAAAATGAACTGTTTTGCACATTGTCTGAAATGTTTTCAAGGTCTTACAAAAGTGAACAGAGGGAGTACTATAAATTAATTAATGAGGAGTTATTTGAAAAAAAATCGAAACGGTACCTATGCTAACGTGGATTAGAGTGTGTGTCACATAATTAGTTATTTGAATTAGAGTGTGTGTCACGTAGTTAGTTATTTGAATTAGAGTGTGTGTCACGTAGCGATCTCCAATTCTAACGTGGATTTCGCATTTCACTGTATCCATGCTACTTTTTTAATACAAAATCATATGTATATGATGAACACCATGGTAGTGAGAAAACTTTTGGATGGACTCAAACATATGACCTACAAAATAGCACAACAAACTGAGTCAATGACAACTTTTTGATACTTAGTATGGCACGAATTCGGAATAATTACCCGTATGCCTGGTCCTCGGTTCAAATCTTACAATGTACACCAAATTGAAACATCGATATCAAGTCTCGTACTATGTACATTCAAATGTTGTTTTTAGCCCCCTTCCCCCCCGCACAAACGCTACATACTTCCTATATCAGTCAATCTTCCTCTCCTAACCACCTTAGGAAGCTATCGGTTTCCAACACACGTTCATTCTTTCTCTCCATGTTTCGATCTCTAAGTCTCTCAACTACACAACCCCTTTTTCCACTCTGTTACCAAATGTATTTACCTCACACACCCGCCATTGCACCCCATGCCGAGCTCTCTCTCCCCTCTCCCTCTCACCCTCTCGCGCTAAATACATGCATTGCCTATCTAGCCCCCCCAACCTCTCGTGCGCCGCACGCACGTTGTATATCTAGGTCACTCCCTCGAGACTGTCTCACTCTTTCTTCCCTGCAGGCGGGCCACACTCGCTCAATCTCGCTCTCTTTATCCGAGTCTCGTTTAACCTCGTTTTCTTTCACACACAAATGATATATCTCCCTGTTCGGGCCTCGATCGACACACTCTATACTCTCTCACGCAGATTGTCTATCTAGGTCAGTCCATCCAAGCCGCCGCCACTCTTTCGACCTCATGGTGGGCCACGCTCACTCAATCTCTCTCTCTCTCTCTCTCTCTCTCTCTGTATGTCTCGATTGACCTCGCTCTTTCTCGGAAAAAAATGATATATCACCATCTTTAAGCCCAATTCGAACTATTCACATTGTATACTCTCTCACGCACATCGTCTATCTAGGTCACTCTCTCCAACCCGTCTCACTCTATCGATCGCACGGCGACCCTATGTGATCGGTTGACCTTGCTTCCTCCCACGCACAAAATATATCTACACGTCTGTGACTGGATCATCTCTCAAGCTCTATCTTACAGCCCTCACCCTTGCCAAAAAGCTCAATCGGACAATATCTCCCTAGAGCATATATATTTGTTCAATGAATGTTGGACCAACTCACTTTGTCTCTCTATCTATATGTCTCTCGATTGACCTTGCTTTCTCTCACACCGTATCTTCCACGCGTTGAAGCTACTACCTCTCCATCCCTTGCAAAGCCAGAGCTATTTACATTGCGAGGGGCACTCCAACCTTGGATTAATTTGTGTAGGCATTTATTCCGGTCGGTTTAGATTATATTTTCGTAGCATTCGGCCCACAACTACTCCAAACACCGTTGCAACCCGCGCAACTCCCCTAGTTGATTTCCCTCTAGCTCAGTCATCGCTCTCTCGCACGTCCTTTCTCGCCTTCAACGTCGCACCATGGTATTATTGAAAAACTATGTTGTTCTCTTTAATTATTATAAATAAGCTACAAAACTACACACCGATAGTCCACTTGGAATGGAACAAATTTCGACCCACAAATTAAAGTGCTACAAACTACACACCGAGGGGCCCACATGTGATGAAACAAATTTGGACCCATATACAAATTAAAAAATAAAGGACGAGGATCGAATATGCGACCGGGCCTTCATGCCGCACGTCAATAGGCAACATACGTAGAATAGCAATGTTTGTTGTACCCCCTTTGTTCACATAATGTTTTTATATTACCACAACCTAATTAATGGATAACATGTAATATTATTTTTAATACTATTCGCCTTCACTTACTGGTGGGTTCCATGTGTGCTCTCTCTCTCTCTCCTTCCCTTCTGCGTTTAGACGCACGGGCAAACAGGAAGAACTCGCGGGTGATGTTGCCGTTGACCATATCTGGACGCGTTCACAAGTCACGGCACCAGTTTCACGTACTAGCAGCACTAGTCAGTGTGTACGTGCAATGCACGTTAATTTGGAAGTATATTAAGTGCATGCGGATATTAACTACTAGGATATTATTTGCGTGTTGTCATGTGATTAGCACTATTTTTGGCATGAAATTAATTGCACGCTAAACGTGTTGAGCGCTCGACATTGAAGCAGTCTAGGTTGTTGGATGACAAGGAATACATGTGGCTTGATGACGTTTTATATTTAATTTGATACGGCTCTAGCAGAACATTCAATCGATCAAACCATACATTTCGTTCAGTCTGACTCCGACTTTAAATTATACCACGATCGATATAAAATAAACGGAAATGATAAACGTTCGGATTTTAAGCATGGCAATCGAGCGTTTTCATGGCAAATTAGATTACGCGGTGGCGGGGTCTCGCGGTGGGAAGCGGCTCCTCTGCTATGCTCGTGTGTCGTCGGACCCGCGACCGACGGGCGACGGCGGCGTCTTGCGCCGTTGTTAGCGTACTCTGGGCGTTGGCCTAGCTTCAAGGAAGGCCAAAATGTTACGGACTTGGAGCGATTCAATCTGGCGGGAGGAGGCAATGGCGTTAGTGCAAGGAAGCGGTCGATGGTGGCCATCCATGCCGCCGAGGGGGCAACGCGCACACCGCGAGGGACAGGGCTGTCAGCAGTCTGGCGGAGACATTCGTGTGCACGGCACCGCACGCAGCGCGCGACGTCGGTGCTGCAGCGCGCGCATGCGCTAGCAGGTGCAAGGGCGTACGCGTCAGTGCACTCGCAGGCGGATGCGCTGGTAGGTGCACGGGCACGTGAAAGTCGGCGGGGACCTCGTGGAACCCCGTGGGATCAAGCTCGGCGACAATGTGCGGCTCCCAGCCCATCAATGCCACGGGATGGGCGTTGGCGCGATCGGGCGGCGGGGCCGAGCGGGAGCGGGGACAGGCGCGGCGTCTTCCCGCAAGGCCAGTTCAAGCTCATCCCAAAGCGCCTTATGTTCTTGAGACTCCGGCTGGGTGTCTTCCTCAGGAAACTGGAACACTAACGCCAGACCATCGTGATGCGGCATGGCGTACGTTTAGGTCAGGCAAGTTGGAGGTAGACGACAGGAGAATCGGAGAGGAAGAGAGAGGATTGTAGCGATACGGGGTAGTGCGGGGTTGATTTTAAACTGCGGCGCCAGCGACATTAAAAGTGGGAGCAGTTGGGACGACGGTGGGTAGCGGAGCCTGGTCAAAGGCTCGCCTCGGTGAGCTCACACACAATCTGCTCGCCGCCGCCTCGACAGCCCGGCGCGCGATCGCTCCGCGCCTCCCATCGACTCACACGCTTGCTCAGACGGCACCTGCCGATGAGAAGCAGGGACTCGTGGAGGCACGTAAACGCCCACGGTTTCCAATAGTGAAAGCATTCGCCTTAACGTGACAGGTCTTTGTTCCAAAATACTTTGGCTCTTCATTTGTGCAACTTGTCATAAGCAGCTTGTCTCAAATTGAAGAAAAAACTTACGAAGTAATATTTGTGCCATATCACGTGACCATGCTTAGTTTCAAGAATTTATGCTCACGTTTGGATTTTCTGAAATTCAAGATCCAGGATTCGAAACAATATCATAACATGCATCATGCAATAAATTTTCAAGCCGTACATCTGTCCTGTTGTATTTCTTAAGAAAGGATTTGTTCAAACATTTTGCTTAGTTAGACTTCGACAAGTTATATATGCAGAGTAAAGGATAATCCTCCGTACCAAAGGTGCATTGCACGATATATTAACTCAAGTACTAGGCACGAACAAACGGGCTCAATTCTGTGCTCATCCTGGTGTAGTAGTAGTAGTAGTAGTAGTAGTAGTAGTAGTACTAGGCAATGCAGTTGAACGGGTGACCTTGACGAGCGGCGACCGAGGGAATAGAACCGTGCTCGGCACGGTAGGTAACGTTGTCTAGTTACTAAAGCATCCCTCCGTTGTTCATCGGTAGTCATTATGGACCGGGGACATGAGGGGAATTTCCTAGGGCTGGAATTCTGGCCGCCAGATATTTGGACTTGAAACGTTGAGGCTTGACTGGTTGGGGTTGCCTAATGTGCGTACCACGCACGCCAACGAAGGACACGAGCCCGGTTTTTTTTAGGATCAACACGAGCCAAGGTCTGGCTGGTACGCCGTTGGGTCCTACCGTTTGAGAATACGAAAGGAACCTTTTAAATTGCCGAACGAATCTATGTGTATTACAATACCCGTATTTTCCTTGCAAATACTAATCTCAATGTGGTAATTGATTTATGACGAGTTGTTGAATTAGAGTGAGTTTGTGATATAGTGATCTCAACGTGGATTTCACATTTCATGGTATCCCTAGTAAGTTTTCCAATGCAAATTCAAATTTAAAAGATGAACAATATGGAGGTGAGAAAAACTTTGTATGTATCAAGCATATGACCACACACACACACACACAGAGAGAGAGAGACATACACGCATGAACACAACAACAATCCAATAAGTATAGTGCATCTATTTTTCCAAACCATGCATGTATGACACGAATTCAAAAATACTCCTTCTATACCTAAATATTAGTCTTTTAGAGAGTTCAACAAGTCACTACATATGGAGCAAAATGAGTGAATCTAGACTCTAAAATATGTCTATATACATCTGTATGTGCCAGTCCATTTGAAGCCTCTAAAAAGACTAATATTTAGGAACGAAGGGAGTAAAATGTAAGACATCCATGGTCCTCAGTTCAATATTTAAAATGAACATGAAACTGAAACATGAATATTAAGTCTAGTACTACAAAGACATGCAAATTTTGTGTTTAGGTGGAGCTATGATTGTCGGGGTCAACCCTCGACCTTAGATAAAATTGTGGAGCTCTGTTTAGGGTTGTTTAGATTATATTTGTCCCGACCCTCCCAACCACCGATTGGTTGTGCACCCCACCCTCCTCCCAGGAGAATATCATGTGCCCCCATACCTTAGATGCTATATGCCGATACGAGTTGCTTGGAGCTTGTAGATCTGAGATATAGCAACTCACATGATGTGTCTTAATATTTTTGCAGGAAACCTTGATGAGTTTAAGAATTGCACACAATTTGTACAAAAACTACTTAGATGCCCTTTGATCCCATATCCAACAACCTCGAAGCTCGTATCACCGTAGCATCTAAGATGAAGGAGGACATCATATTCTCCTGTATGTAAGAATATCATGTGCTACCACATCTTAGATGCTTTGGTGATACAAGCTCTTCGTAGGCGTTGGATTTGTGACCCAACACCTCCTCGGTGGTTCGAATGGGTTTTTGCAGAAAAGCCCCAAAAGAGTTTGGCTACTGCTTACAAGCACAAAGACTGCTTAGATGCCATTAGATCTCAGATCAAACAACCTCCAAGCTCGTATCACCATAGCATCCAAGCTGCGATAGCACCTTATGTTTTCTCGCACGGGAGAGTATGAGGTGCTCCCACACGGTAGATTCTATGTTGATACGAGTTCACTGAGATCTAACGGCCCACAGTAGGAGGTTTGAATGTTTTTGCAATATACGACTGATAGAGTTTGGGAAATGCGCAGAAAGTACAAGTACTATGCATGTGCCATTTGATCACTGATCATCGACCTAGATGCTCATATCACCGTGGCGGGTAATTAAGCTACGGGAGCACCTAATATGAGCACCGGGAGCCGTTGGATCGAAGATGCAGCGGCACACACGAACCTGAATGTTTTATTTGCAAAAAAACCTTTGGAGAGTTTGGAAATTGCGCATAATTACAAAGACTACTCCCAAGCCATTGGATCCCACTTCCAACGGTGTAAAAACTCGTATCACCATAGTATCTAAGCTGCGGGGTGGATGTGATATTCTATGCCGTTGTCATTTTTGTTCGCAAACTTGCAAAATACGTGTAACTCGTGCCGTTACTTGTCTAACCGCGCAAAGTGTTTGTTCAAAAAAACCATCCTACATTGAAATATCGGAACAACACACGGGGGTCCCACTTGTCATTAATCAAATTTGGACCTAAAACTAACAAATCTGAAAGACGAGATTCGAACTGGGAACCTGGACTACAAAGTGTAAGTCGATAGCCTGAAAAAACGAACGGTTGTTGGGTTTGTCCCATAACTTGATTTTATATAGTACTTGCGCTGAGTAGAGTAGAGGGAGTGCCTCGTCAACACGTGCATGACCGTTGTCTCACTTACTGGTGGGTCCCAGGTCTGCGATCTCAATCTCTCTTCTCTCCATCGTCTAACCTTTGCACGGGCACACACGAAGAGCGGCGCTAGCTTGCCGTGGTGTTATTACAACTAAAAAAAGCTTGGAAAATAGAAGAATCGCCTAGAACAAGAGACGTTGTGGCTGGTCGAGACGGAGCTAACCACATCTATCCTCCGTGCCACATTTGCATGATGAAGCTGTGTGGCTAGTTGGGTGTTTTCGACCGACTGGCTGGGTCCCGAGGTCGAACAATAGGTACTATGTCTGATACAGTATATTTTTACACGCACATTTTTCCTCCGTGCCGAGACGTGGCACACCCTACCGCGCGGTTTGGGGGTCCTCCCGGGTGGTGCACGCATATATTCTTCCTGACGTGGGACGCCCTACCGTGCGTTTTCTGGGTCCTCCTCGGTCGTAGCGCCGAAGCAAGTAAATGAGTCGCCAAATCACGAAAGACCACCTTTCCCGCCGAGTACATCAGTGAAGCACGGTGGCTAGCTAGTTGGGCTAGTTCAAACGATTAGCTAGGCCACCGCCACATTTGTTTTTTTCATCCCTTTTTTTATCTACTTGCCGGCAGGTAAATTTAAATATCCACCGCGGCGTTGCTTTGGTGTTTGGGTGCGGCCGGATTTTTAATTTTTTGAATGACGGGAGCAGGCGCGGCAGGATTTTTAATTATTTGATTGACGGGAGCAGGCGCGGTAGCAATTAGTCACGATGACTCCGCCTGTAAAAACCCACTGCTCCCTGATGTGAGAAGTCGTCGACCGGTGTTTTACCGTGGTGAAAACCAAAAGATTCCCCGCTCCCTCCGCCTTCCCGTAGATTGCATTGCCTTTCAGCCGTTTCGCCCCCTTTGCTTCCTCTCCCCATTGCTTCTACCTGGTGCCATGGCGGCGTAGTAGATCACAGTTCGAGGTGAGGCGTCGACACGGAGCTCCATGCCAGGATGCGGAGCTCGGGGCCAGGGCGTGGAGCTCCGTGAGCTCAAGGAGGAGAGGAGTGCCATGCTCCTCCGTTATGTGCGGGAGTTCACGGAGCTTCAAAAGCGGCAGGCGTCCACCACAAAGATGCTCGAGGCGTCGGCGGTGTTGCTGCAGAAAACGGGAGATACTATAGGCTGTCAGGGGAGCCGGCTGGAGCGTGAGCGGGCTGATCGTGACGAGGTCCAGGATCGCCTCAGCCACTTGGTGAACCAAGTTGCCACGCATGTGTTCTTGGCTGCGCGATGCCTACTTGTCGTGCGGTAGCGACGATGCCAGCCATCGGGCTAAACCCGTTTGACCACCCGGTCGACTTCAACGAGCTGCGGCTTCCTGACCTGGTCTCCTTCTTCACCTATATCTCTGAGGAGCCGAGCCGTCTCCGCGCGATGGTGGGGGCTGAGCTGGACAAGGAGGGGTTGCGGGCTGCCGTCGCCGTTGCCGGGCGAATCCTTTCAGGGCTCCGTCACCGGAATCCATTCGTGCCATTGGACGCCGTCTTTGACGAGCTGGCTCCCGTCGACCGGGAGCGGGCTCTGCAGGCGGTTGCACCCTGCATCACCAACATCGTGCACCTCGAGAAGCAGAGGGACTTCGGTGGTGCTTAGGCGCCCTCTGCATGGGCATGTCCATGTCTCGACGCAACATGACCATTGGATCAAACTCAAACGGTGCAGATCAGTCACTGTAGCACAAAGCGTGTGGATGTGTTTGGTTGCATTCTCATCTCAATATAGTTGTTTCCTCTTCGAGTATTTTTGTCAACCTACTAGTGTGGACTCATGCACCCTTCATGCACTCTACCAAACACCCAAAAGTGGGTCGAGAAGGGAACTTTTGCTCCCATCCCGTGCACCCTTCATACACCCTGCCTAACACTATTCGTGCTTCATATGGTTCATGTTTCGTGGAGTACTGTAGCACCGTACTCTCCGTGCGTTGTGGACCTAGTTCTGTTAACATTGATCTCACCGTTCATTCTCGATCGGACAGTCGAAAAAGCGGTACTATGTTACACTAGTAAGTTGCACGTGCTTTGCACGCTAACCTGTAAAGCATGCGCTTGACTGATGGATTATCCATGGAGCACATTGGAGATTTTTATATGTTCGCATTTGGAAGCTCACCTCCAATGCTTGCTACTCCACTGTCTCAGCTTCCAATGCCCATTTTCTTGTTTTGCCTTTTTCTTTGATCAAGCTCAAAGTTTGGAAAGCTTGGGCACCTTCGAAGTGCAATTTTTTTGCTTGGCAAATGATAAATTGTAAAAAAGAGGATAGCCTAATTGTAGCTTTTGCCATCTTTGCAAATGTCACATGGAAACCTTGGGACACATCCTATTCCAATCCAAATATACATAAAGAATTTGGTGCATGATTAAAGATTGGCTTGGAAAAAAGGACCTCGACCCCCGAAATTTGGCATCATTCAACTCCACCCACCTTTGGTGGACCAAAGCAGTCGAGTCAAATGAGAAACCAAACGATGCCATGGCTTATCTTCTTAAGAGCTTGTCATGGGAGATTTTGAATGAGGAATGCTCGAGTTTTTCGCAATTTTGCATCTTTGCCTACGTCTGTATTTGGCAATATCAAGAGAGAGGCTAGGTTGTGGTATATCACCGGGGTGAAACACTTAGGGGAAATCATTCCTGGAGAGTAGTTTTTTTTGTGAATTTCCTGGAGAGTAATCTGTTTGCTCCTTTTTGAATATGACCTTGTACGTGCTCTTTACTCCTTGCTCATTTAATGAAAAGGCAAAGCTTTAGCCTTCCTTAATAAAACCTTTACCATCTAAAATACTTCATTAGTTCCTAAATATAAGTATTTTTAGAGATTTCAATGTGGACTACAGCGGAGCAAAATGAGTGATTGTACACTCTAAAATATGTCTATATACATCCGTATGTTGTTTTTATTGGATTATCTAAAAAGGACTTATATTTAGGAGCGGAGGAAGTATGAGATGGTGAGCATATTAGAATAATGTGAAGCATCTATTTAGTTTCTTCTATGTTTATGGATTGGTAGAAATCTCTCTCTTTGCTTAGAAAAATATGACTTGTACACGCTAGCTAGATTAATTGCCCGCATACCCTTTTTCTATGGCGGGTGAATCGTAGTACTCCTTTTTTTGACATCAAAATCGTAGTGCTCCTAGTGATGTGACAAGACAGTGCTCGGTCAGGCTAAAAAAATCCATCCATTGGGACCGGCCAGACCGCAGATGGGTAAGTTTCTAGAACAGCCTTCTAGCTTCTATATTTTTAAGGGAAATATTGTATAGCCTCTAGGTGGTTCCCACAGCTGGGTTAGTGTGGACCTGCGACTCACGGCAGGAGAGGCGAATCCGGCACATGCTAGCCATTGGATACATAGCGCTGACGATTGATGAACGGTAGATGTCAACGTAATGTGGGAAATCAATGGCTCCAAGCACCTCAAAAGCGTTTTGGTGGGAAGCTGGGAGGGAAGTGGTAAATCCAAATTCAAAACTGCTACACTATAGTAGTAGAGACAGAGATATAGGAGTAGTTGACATGCGCACAACATCATTTGTTATCGTCATATCTTACTACACTAGCAACAAGATTGTGTAGTACTGACGTATGAACCACTGCACATGCCTAGTAGTAGGAGCACTGTGTATGTTCAAGTGGCTGCCGTGTTTCGCACTCCTGTGTCGTAAGAGTGGAAACGCTTGCTGTAATCATTTTTTTCTTCAGAAAAACAGTGGACACACTCTACCGTGCGGATCCTCCTTCAGCCATGCACTAAATTACTCACTTTCACCGACGTGTGGGACAACCAGCACCTGGGTCCACCAGCCATGCACTAAATTACTCCGTAGTAGAGTGACGGTAGACTACCCCGATCGAACCGCCAAAGATAATGCCCAATGAGCCATCAAATCACAAAACCCCTCCTTTCCAAAGATAAGTTGACTGGACGAAGCAACCATCATTTCACTCTTCTCTCTCAGCTTCCTCTCTTGAAGAAAATGAAGGAAATATGCCCTAGAGGCAATAATAAAGTTATTATTTATTTCCTTATTTCATGATAAATGTTTATTATTCATGCTAGAATTGTATTAACCGGAAACATAATACATGTGTGAATACATAGACAAACATAGTGTCACTAGTATGCCTCTACTTGACTAGCTCGTTGAATCAAAGATGGTTAAGTTTCCTAGCCATAGACATGAGTTGTCATTTGACTAACGGGATCACATCATTAGGAGAATGATGTGATTGACTTGACCCATTCCGTTAGCCTAGCACTTGATCGTTTAGTATGTTGCTATTGCTTTCTTCATGACTTATACATGTTCCTGTAACTATGAGATTATGCAACTCCGTTTACGGAGGATCACTTTGGGTGCTACCAAGCGTCACAACGTATCTGGGTGATTATAAAGGAGTACTACAGGTGTCTCCAAAGGTACATGTTGGGTTGGCGTATTTGAGATTAGGTTTTGTCACTCCGATTGTCGGAGAGGTATCTCTGGGCCCTCTCGGTAATGCACATCACTATAAGCCTTGCAAGCAATGTAGCTAATGAGTTAGTTACGGAATGATGCATTACGTGCGAGTAAAGAGACTTGCTGGTAACGAGATTGAACTAGGTATTGGATACCGACGATCGAATCTCGGGCAAGTAACATACCGATGACAAAGGGAACAACGTATGTTGTTATGCGGTTTGACCGATAAAGATCTTCAGTAGAATATGTAGGAGCCAATATGGGCATCCAGGTTCCGCTATTGGTTATTGACCGAGAATAGTTCTAGGTCATGTCTACATAGTTCTCGAACCCGTAGGGTCCGCTGCAACAACGTTACGATGATAGTTTTATTATGAGTTTATGAGTTTTGATGTACCGAAGGAGTTCGAGTCCCGGATGAGATCGGGGACATGACGAGGAGTCTCGAAATGGTCGAGGCGTAAAGATCGATATATTGGACGACTATATTCGGAGTTCGGAAAGGTTCGAATGATTGGTATTTTTGAATACCGGAGAGTTACGGAATTCGCCGGAGAAGTATTGGGCCTTATTGGGCCCTCAAGGGAAAGAGAGAGGGCTGCCTAGGGCAGGCCGCGCCCCTTCATGGCCTAGTCCGAATTGGACTAGGGAGGGCCGCACCCCTCCTTCCTTCCCTTCTCTCTTCCCCTTCTTTGTCTCCTACTCCTAATACATGGAAGGACTCCTAGTTGGACTAGGAAGGGGAATCCTACTCCCGTGGGAGTAGGACTCCCCATGCGCGCCCCTCCTAGGGCCGGCCTCCTCCTCCCTCCCTCCTTTATATACGGGGCAGGGGCACCCCATGGACACACAAGTTGATCTACGGATCGTTCCTTAGCCGTGTCGGTGCCCCCTCCACCATATTCCACTTCGGTCATATCGTCGCGGAGCTTAGGCGAAGCCCTGCGCCGTGAAGTCATATCGTCGCGGAGCTTAAGCGAAGCCCTGCGTCGGTGGAGCATCATCATCGTCACCACGCCGTCGTCTTGTGGAACTCATCCCGGCGCTTTGCTGGATCGGAGCCGGGGATCGTCATCGAGCTGAGCGTGTGCTGAACTTCGAAGGTGCCGTGCGTTCGGTACTTGGATCGGTCGGATCGTGAAGGCGTCGACTACATCAACCGCGTTGTTATAGCGCTTCGCTTCGGTCACGTGGTGCGTGGACATACACTCTCCCCTCTCGTTGCTATGCCATCACCATGATCTTGCGTGTGCGTAGGAAATTTTTGAAATTACTCGTTCCCCAGCAGTGGTATCGAGCCAGGTTTTATCGTTGATGTCATATGCACGAGTAGAACACAAGTGAGTTGTGGGCGATATAAGTCATCTGCTTACCAGCATGTTATACTTTGGTTCGACGGTATTGTGAGATGAAGCGGCCCGGACCGACATTACGCGTCGCTTCGCGAGACTGGTTTCACCGCTTGAGCACTTTCGTTGCTTAAAGGTGACCGGCGGGTGTCTGTTTCTCTCACTTTAGTTGAACCGAGTGTGGCTATGCCGGTCCTTGCGAAGGTTAAAACAGCACCAACTTGACAAACTATCGTTGTGGTTTTGATGCGTAGGTAAAACGGTTCTTGCTCAGCCCGTAGCAGCCACGTAAAACTTGCAACAACAAAGTAGAGGACGGCTAACTTGTTTTTGCAGGGCATGTTGTGATGTGATGTGGTCAAGGCGTGATGCTATATTTTATTGTATGAGATGATCATGTTTTGTAACGAGTTATCGGCAATGGCGAGGAGCCATATGGTTGTCGCTTTATTGTATGAAATGCAAGCGCCATGTAATTGCTTTACTTTATCACTAAGCGTAGCGATAGTCGTAGAAGCAATAGTTGGCGAAACGACAACGATACAACGATGGAGATCAAGGTGTCGGCGCCGGTGGCGATGGTGATCATGACGGTGCTTGGAGATGGAATCACAAGCACAAGATGATGATGACCATATCATATCACTTATATTGATTGCATGTGATGTTTATCCTTTATGCATCTTATCTTGCTTTGATTGTGGTAGCATTATAAGATGATCTCTCACTAAAATTATCAAGAAGTGTTCTCCACAGTATGCACCGTTATGAAAGTTCTTCGTCTTTGAGACACCACGTGATGATCGGGTGTGATAGGCTCTACGTTCAAATACAGCGGGTGCAAAACAGTTGTGCACGCGGAATACTCAGGTTAAACTTGACGAGCCTAGCATATAACAGATATGGCCTCGGAACACGGAGACCGAAAGGTCGGCGTGAATCATATAGTAGATATGATCAACATAGTGATGTTCACCATTGAAACTACTCCATCTCACGTGATGATCGGTTATGGTTTAGTTGATTTGGATCACGTAATCACTTAGATGACTAGAGAGATGTCATTTAAGTGGGAGTTTTTAATATGATTAATTGAACTTTAATTTATCATGAACTTAGTCCTAGTAGTATTTTGCAAATTATGTTGTAAATCAATAGCTCGCGTTGTTGCTTCCCTATGTTTTTATATGTGTTCCTAGAAAATTGTATTGAAAATGTTAGTAGCAATGATGCGGATTGGATCCGTGATCTGAGGTTTATCCTCATTGCTGCCTGAAGAATTATGTCCTTAATGCACGCTAGGTGACAGACCTATTGCAGGAGCGGATGCATACGTTATGAGCGTTTGGCTAGCTCAATATGATGACTACTTGATAGTTTAGTGCACCATGCTTAACGGCTTAGAATCGGGACTTCAAAGGCGTTTTGAGCGTCATGGACCATATGAGATGTTCCAGGAATTGAAGTTAATATTTCAAGCAAATACCGAGTTGAGAGATATGAAGTCTCCAACAAGTTCTATAGCTAAAAGATGGAGGAGAATCGCTCAACTAGTGAGCATGTGCTCAGATTATGCAGGTACTTCAATCGCTTGAATCAAGTGGGAGTTAATCTTCCGGATAAGATAGTGATTGACGAATTCTCTAGTCACCATCACTAAGTTACTAGAACTTCGTGATGAACTATAGTATGCAAGGGATGACGACAAAGATTCCCGAGCTCTTCGTGATGTTGAAAATCGGCGAAGGTAGAAATCAAGAAAGAGCATCAAGTGTTGATGGTTGACAAGACCACTAGTTTCAAGAAAGCGGCAAAAGGAAGAAGGGAACTTCAAGAAGAGCGGCAAGCAAGTTGCTGCTCAAAGTGAAGGAGCCCAAGTCTGGTCCTAAGCACGAGACTAAGTGCTTCTACTGCAAAGGGACTAGTCACTAGAAGTGGAACTGCCCCAAGTAGTTGGCGGATAAGAAGGATGGCAAAGTGAACAAAGATATATTGGATATACATGTTATTGATATGTGTGCTTTACTAGTGTTTATAGAAACCCCTCGGCATTTGATACTGGTTCGGTTGCTAAGAGTAGTAACTCGAAGCGGAGTTGCAGAATAAGCGAAACTAGTTAAGGGCGAGGTGACGATGTGTGTTGGAAATAGTTCCAAGATTGATATGATCATCATCGCACGCTCCCTATAATTTCGGGATTAGTGTTGAACCTAAATAAGTGTTATTTGGTGTTTGCGTTGAGCATGAATATGATTTATCATGTTTATTGCAATCGGTTATTCATTTAAGTTAGAGAACAATTGTTGTTCTCTTTACATGAATAAAACCTTCTATGGTCATACACCCAATGAAAATGGTTTGTTGGATCTCGATCGTAGTGATACACATATTCATAATATTAAAGCCAAAAGATGCAAAGTTAATAATGATAGTGCAACTTATTTGTGGCACTTTGCAGTTTAGGTCATATTGGTGTAAACGCATGAAGAAACTCCATCTTGATGGGATTTTGGAATCACTTGATTATGAATCATTTGATGCTTGCGAACCATGTCTCTTGGGCAAGATGACTAAAACGCCGTTCTCGGAACAATGGAGCAAGCAACAGATTTGTTGGAAATCATACATCTTGATGTATGCGGTCAATGAATATTAAGGCTTGCAGCGGGTATCATTATTTTCGACCTTCACAGATGATTTGAGCAGATATGAGTATATATACTTGATGAAACATAAGTCTGAAATAGTTGAAAGGTTCAAAGAATTTCAGAGTGAAGTGGAAAATCATCGTAACAAGAAAATAAAGTTTCTGCGATCTGATCGTGGAGATGAATATTTGAGTTACGAGTTTGGTCTTCAATTAAAACAATGTGGAATAGTTTCACAGCTCACGCCACCGGAACACCACAACGTTATGGTGTGTCCAAACGTCGCAACCGTACTTTATTTTGATATGGTGCGATCAATGATGTCTCTTACCGATTTACCAATATCGTTTTGGGGTTATGCATTAGAGACAGCTGCATTCACGTTTAATAGGTCACCATCTAAATCCGTTGAGACGACACCGTATAACTATGGTTTAATAGTAAACCTAAGCTATCGTTTCTTAAAAGTTTGGAGTTGTGATGCTTATGTGAAAAAGTTTTCACCTGATAAGCTCGAACCCAAATCGGAGAAGTGCATCTTCATAGAATACCCAAAAGAAAATGTTGGGTACACCTTCTATCACAGATCCGAGGGCAAGTTTTTCGTTGCTAAGATGGATCCTTTCTAGAGAAGAAGTTTCTCTCGAAAGAAGTGAGTGGGAGGAAAGTAGAACTTGATGAGGTAATTGTACCTTCTCCTTATTGGAAAGTAGTTCATCACGAAATCAGTTCGATGATTCCTACACCAATTAGTGAGGAAGTTAATGATGATGATCATGAAACTTCAGATCAAGTTGCTACCAAACCTCGTGGGTCTTCGGAGTAAGATCCGCACCAGAGTGGTACGGTAATCATGTTCGGAAGTCATGTTACTAGACCATGATGAACCTACGAACTATGAGGAAGCGATGATGAGCCCAGATTCATGAAATGGCTTGAGGCCATGAAATCTGAGATAGGATCCATGTATGAGAACAAAGTATGGACTTTGATTGACTTGCTCGATGATCAGCAAGCCATGTTAAATAAATGGATCTTCAAGAGGAAGACGGACACGATAGTAGTGTTACTATCTACAAAGCTCGACTTGTCACAAAAGGTTTTCGACAAGTTCAAGGTGTTGACTACAATGAGATTTTCTCAAACTATAGCGATTCTTAAGTCTGTCCGAATCATGTTAGCAATTGCCACATTTTATGAAATCGGCAAATGGATGTCAAAACTACATTCTTTAATGGATTTATTAAAGAAGAGTTGTATATGATGCAACCAGAAGTTTTGTCAATCCTAAAGGAGCTAACAAAATGTGCAAGCTCCAATGATCCATCAAAGGACTGGTGCAAGCATCTCGAGTTGGAATAAACACTTTGATAGTGTGATCAAAGCATATGATTTTATCTGAGACTTTTGGAGAAGCCTGTATTTACAAGAAAGTGAGTGGGAGCACTACAACATTTCGATAAGTATATGTGAATGACATATTGTTGATCGGAAATAATGTAGAATTATTCTGCAAAGCATAAAGGAGTATTTGAAAGGAGTTTTTCAAAGAAGGACCTCGGTGAAGCTGCTTACAAATTGAGCATCAAGATCTATTGAGATAGATCAAAACACTTGATAAGTTTTTCAATAAGTACATACCTTGTCAAGATTTTGAAATAGTTCAAAATGGAACAGTCAAACAAAAGTTCTTGCTGTGTTGCAAAGGTGTGAAATTGAGTAAGACTCAAATCCCGACCACAAGCAGAAAATAGAAAAGAGAATGAAAGTCATTCCCTATGCCTCGATCATAGGTTCTATAAAGTATGCTATGCTATGTACCAGGACCTATTGTATACCTTGCTCTGAATTTGGCAAGGAGTACAATAATGATCTAGGAGTAGATCCTTTGGACATTGGTCAAGAACATCCTTAGTGAGGACTAAGGAATATTTCTCGATTATGGAGGTGATAAAAGAGCCCGTTGTAAAGAGTTACATCGATGCAAGCTTTTACACTGATCCGGATGACTCTAAGTCTCAATCTGGATACATATTGAAAGTGGGAGCAATTAGCTAGAGTAGCCCGTGCGAGCATTGTAGACATAGAATATTTGCAAAATACATACGGCTCAAATGTGACGAGACCCGTTGACTAAGCTTCTCTCACGAGCAAAACATGATCATCCCTTAGTACTCTTTGGGTGTTAATCACATAGCGATGTGAACTAGATTATTGACTCTAGTAAACCCTTTGGGTGTTGGTCACATGTGATGTGAACTATGGGTGTTAATCACATACAGATGTGAATATTAGTGTTGAATCACATGATGATGTGAACTAGATTATTGACTCTAGTGCAAGTGGGAGACTGAAGGAAATATGCCCTAGAGGCAATAATAAAGTTATTATTTATTTCCTTATTTCATGATAAATGTTTATTATTCATGCTAGAATTGTATTAACGGAAACATAATACATGTGTGAATACATAGACAAACATAGTGTCACTAGTATGCCTCTACTTGACTAGCTCGTTGAATCAAAGATGGTTAAGTTTCCTAGCCATAGACATGAGTTGTCATTTGATTAACGGGATCACATCATTAGGAGAATGATGTGATTGACTTGACCCATTCCGTTAGCCTAGCACTTGATCGTTTAGTATGTTGCTATTGCTTTCTTCATGACTTATACATGTTCCTGTAACTATGAGATTATGCAACTCCGTTTACGGAGGAACACTTTGGTGCTACCAAACGTCACAACGTAATCTGGGTGATTATAAAGGAGTACTACAGGTGTCTCCAAAGGTACATGTTGGGTTGGCGTATTTGAGATTAGGTTTTGTCACTCCGATTGTCGGAGAGGTATCTCTGGCCCTCTCGGTAATGCACATCACTATAAGCCTTGCAAGCAATGTAGCTAATGAGTTAGTTACAGAATGATGCATTACGTGTAGTAAAGAGACTTGCGATAACGAGATTGAACTAGGTATTGGATACCGATGATCGAATCTCGGGCAAGTAACATACCGATGACAAAGGGAACAACGTATGTTGTTATGCGGTTTGACCGATAAAGATCTTCGTAGAATATGTAGGAGCCAATATGGGCATCAGGTTCCGCTATTGGTTATTGACCGAGAATAGTTCTAGGTCATGTCTACATAGTTCTCGAACCCGTAGGGTCCGCACGCAACGTTAAGATGACAGTTTTATTATGAGTTTATGAGTTTTGATGTACCGAAGGAGTTGAGTCCGGATGAGATCGGGGACATGACGAGGAGTCTCGAAATGGTCGAGGCGTAAAGATCGATATATTGGACGACTATATTCGGAGTTCGGAAGGTTCGAATGATTCGGTATTTTTGGAGTCCGGAGAGTTACGGGAATTCGCCGGGAGAAGTATTGGGCCTTATTGGGCCTGCAGAAAGAGAGAGGGCTGCCTAGGGCAGGCGCGCGCCCCATGGCCTAGCCGGGTGGACTAGGGAGAGGCGCACCCCTCCTTCCTTCCTTCTCTCTCCCCTTCCTTGTCTCCTACTCCTAATACATGGAAGGACTCCTAGTTGGACTAGGAAGGGAATCCTACTCGGTGGGAGTAGGACTCCCCATGGCGCGCCCTCCTAGGGCCGGCCTCCTCCTCCCTCCCTCCTTTATATCTGAGGGGCAGGGGCACCCCATGGACACACAAGTTGATCTACGGATCGTTCCTTAGCCGTGTCGGTGCCCTCTCCACCATATTCCACCGTTCATATTGTCGCGGAGCTTAAGCGAAGCCCTGCGCCGGTGAAGTCATATCGTCGCGGAGCTTAAGCGAAGCCCTGCGTCGGTGGAGCATCATCATCGTCCCACGCCGTCGTCTTGTGGAACTCATCCCCGACGCTTTGCTGGATCGGAGCCGGGGATCGTCATCGAGCTGAGCGTGTCTGAACTTCGGAGGTGCCGTGCGTTCGGTACTTGGATTGGTCGGATCGTGAAGGCGTCGACTACATCAACAGCGTTGTTATAGCGCTTCGCTTCGGTCTCGAGGGTGCGTGGACATACACTCTCCCCTCTCGTTGCTATGCCATCACCATGATCTTGCGTGTGCGTAGGAATTTTTTTGAAATTACTACGTTCCCCAACAGAAAACCCCCACTCGCTTCGCTTCTCCCTCATCTCGTTCCTCCTTTCACTCTTCTCTCTCAGCTTCCTCTCTTGGATGGATGCCGGAGCACCGGCCGACGTGATGTCTATGGCTCTAGCCAAAACCGTCGAGGCTCATGGTACAAAGAAGCGCAAGCACCCCGCCGAGACTACCGCAGACAAGCTCAAAGCCATCGCCCTGTCCAAGCCCCCCTCTCCGGGATCCCTCATTAAGCAAGTCCAGGTAATGTCTCTTGTTGACGATCTTTTCTCGATCTTGATCGTGTTTTTCATCTAACACGCAGTACTAGTACTGGTAATACAACTTCTGGGTGATCTTGCATGTGATTTTAGTGTGCCAAATGGCGGTTCTAAATTCCTCTTTTGACCAAAACATGCGAGAGGTTGACACTGATTTCTTATAGATTACTTTCAACTTCTCCCTCTGTCCCAAATTTCTTGTCTTAGATTTGTCTAGATACGGATGTATCTAATACTAAATGTGACTTGATACATCCGTATCTAGACAAATCTAAGACAAGAATTTTGGGACAGAAAGAAATACTATAATTTATCAATGCTACCTTTTAAGAGGGTATATTTTCCTCAGTAACTTGTGTTATGGATATTGCATGTAATGAGTCTGCTCTCATGCCTTTGAAGACATATTCTGGTGTCTTTGTTCACTCATTTCTATGCGTATATGTAGTCATATATGGAGTATAATATCAAAAATCATCTTATATTTCTGAACGGAGGTAGTAATAAAATATGGTTTCTGTTTGAATTAGAACCAGGTCCGCGGTGGAGATGAAGTTCTCAAAGTCATGTCGTGTGAACTGGAAGACCTGATGATGAGTTCTGCTGCTGAACTATCCAGCTGATGTGTCCTTGTCTCCATGTGTCCTGAACTAGTGTTTTCCTGTAGCATTGTTGTCAGGCGTGTTCTCGAGGCTGTACTTGACCACAACAATTTCCTGGCTCTGCCTTCGATTACGAAGGGTGTGGTTCTTGTAAAGCTTCCCAACAAATCTGATGCGGCCTGTCTTCATCATCATGTTTATGAGTGGAAATACCACTCTGTTAGGTTCTGCAAGGTTGACAAGATGGTGATGGTGCATGTAGACATCTCACACGAAGTCCATGGCCTAGTCCGTTATGCGGGGTTCATCCCGTGGGTCGGTGGCAAGAAATAGTCTGCGAGTATAGTTAGTGCAACTTTGCTTATCGTAGTAAGTACTATTGTTCGATGACTTGATTTGTGTTTGTGAACCCTGTATTGTTTATTAGTCTTGCCGCTTTTGGTGTGTGAGCGGTCTATGTTAATGTCTATGTTAATGTCTGTCCACTCAATTCAGTCTGTATATTTTGAAGTATCGGATCATATTTTTTGTGAGGACGGTTTATCAATTATGGTTACACTCCAATATCTGTATGCATTGCAGGGTTTATCGCACCCACCAGGATTTCCAGTCCATGGATGTTAGGTCCATACGATTTGTCACAACCTTTGGACTGTCACCTTGTGGGAGTAAGCGGGGCCCTGCATGCCACGCATAGTTGGACGATCAATCTTACATTTAGTACTTCAACATAGTGATTTCCTGGTAAGGATTCACTCGTGTCACATCAAGTAAATCTTATTGATTTCTTGTCTAAATCTTATTGATTTAATGTCATGTTTTCTTTCTTTTCCTGCAATTTTACGATGCAGGTTTTGCCATGTGACAATCATCACAGAATAAACCGTTTGGTTTGCTCTATGATGGCTATTTTTGCAGGTTTCACTTCTTATATCGTGTCGATGCTTGAAGGCACTGTCCATCACTTATATTCTTGGAAAAAATTGGATCGATCATTGTGCGAGTACAAGCTGAATCCCTATGATGAACTGCAGTTTGGTTTAACAAAAGCATACAATTAGTCCTTCTCGCGTTTAAAAGAAATGAAGAAAAAATTGGATCACGGTCACGGATCCTAGTCAAGTTAAGCTGATCATAGCAGACCGGACACGATCGCCGCTGTCTCGCATACAGATCAATCACCGGCGGTTGCTCTAGCATGACACGGCAGCAGCTCGATCGATCCAGGTGAGGATTGGGCACCGACGTCGGTGGATCGGTCGATCTACCGAAGGATCGGGCATCGACACGGCACCTGCTCCGACACGGCACCAGCTCTACAAGGAGCACCATCTCCGGCAGCAGCAGCGACTTCGCACTGCACCAACACTTGCACTTGCATCTGCTCCGGCCCGTGCGGTTGCACCAGCAACGATCTGCTGCAGTTCACACTTCATATACCAAAGTCCTTACAAAAACCGACATGTCCACCTTCTTGGTAAGCATTGGCCGCCCAAGTGCTTCCTTCTTTTTTCTTTCCATGTTGTTTCAAATGATTCACTGTGTTGATCTAACTATTTGGGCATGTCTTCTTGTTTGCAAACAGATAATTCCTAGAGCAACGAGGGAGTCGTTCAACAATCCAGGCGACCGCGGCCAAGTTTCTATTACCATGCGCAGCCTTGGTGTGAATGAACCTGCTCAATATACCGTAAGTACAAAGGATGATCGCATGATGATTGATGCTAAAGGATGGTCAAGGTTCAAATCTAAATCATATCTTACGGTAAGGGATGATGTCAAAATCGAACTTTCTCGGCAAGGAGAGATGGTCCAAATCAACTTTGAAATTCTTGATGGCAGACGCAATTGCGAACTGATCTATCCTCGAGAGATTTTGATGTAATAATCTGGCATGGTGAAACAAGTGTCTGTGTGTATAAGTAGTCTGACGATTATTTATCACATGGTATATCGTTGATAAATTGCAACTCGATTGCTGGTTAAGAAGCGTCGTTCGATTTCATTCCAACAGCTGCCGTGCTTTATTCAATTTTGTGTATTCACCTTGCGACACATCTAAAACCAGCGTCGTACCGATCGCTTGCAATATAAAAGCTGAGGTAAACACATGGGCCCCCAAACATGCGAGGGTCGGCTGCGGCCCAAAGTCGAGAACCGTGAGCCTATCTGAGTATTATATTCTCAGCTGAACCCCCATAAAAAAGCTGAACCCCATAATGCCCGTGCGTTGCGGAGGAGTATATTTCTTGGCAAGGTGAGCCTGTGATATAAAAGGTTTGTATATTTCTTTACGGAGGGAGTATCTCTCAAAAATATATTTATGTGTAACTAGTTACTCTGTCTTTCTACTTCCTTTCGCGATATGTGGGGCAACCGCAGCGGGTCCACGTGCCATATGCACAAATTAGAGTGCACAACTTCACGGTAGACACACCCGGTCATAGCGCCCTTGATAATGCCCAATGAGTCGTCAAATCACAACCCCCCTTCCAGCTTTAGCGATAAGTGGATGGACGAAGCGGCAATATTTCACTGGGCTTGAATCCCTTCTCCCTCGTCGCTTGTTGAGAAAACCCCTCTCGGCGATTGCATAGGGTTTTCTCATGGAGAACCAGTCTGAATTCTTCATCCATCCCGATAAATCCAAGTCCCTTGGTCGC
The DNA here is from genome assembly GCA_021605205.1 of Aegilops longissima. Taxonomy (NCBI): domain Eukaryota; kingdom Viridiplantae; phylum Streptophyta; class Magnoliopsida; order Poales; family Poaceae; genus Aegilops; species Aegilops longissima. The sequence continues at coordinate 238,522,523 of CM038681.1, forward strand.
AGGTAATCCTAGGATGGCAGCCGCCGTTGATGCATTTTTGTTCCTCTTGAATCTAATGTGTTTCATTTGTAGTGCCCAAAGTCGAGTACCCTACAGGTTTCTGCGCCCTCGTGAGAGGCATACACTTGTTCCTTCTCATCCTAACACATCATTTTGAAAGGCACAGTATGTTCCTAGAATCCTCTTTTCTATCCGGGAGGGTGGGGTTTTTTGAACATGTTGTGTTCTCATATTATTTTCCTGCGGTGTATTATTTGCTCTGCCAGAACACATGTACTCAAGATGCTCGGCCTTGCCATAACTGAATACACTAGTTTAATGGTCACAGTGAAGACAAGCCATGGATATAAGTTCCGAGTTGGGTTCATGAACCAAGAAGATCGCTAATTTTTTTATGGCCGAACTTGGATAAACTTTCTCAAGTGTTACGGACTGAAAGTTGGCGCACAAATATTGATGGAAATAGCAGAACCTGGTCTCATCTTCACCGTGATCTTCCACCCCGACGTCGTTCCAATTGTTCATCCATGTTAGTTTTGTATCTAGTTCTTGCTTGTTGCCTTGATTACTTCTTAATCCACCTATTCTGTCTAACTAATCACAATTTAACTTCAGAAGTAGCAACAAATCTCTCACGAAGATGCTACTTCTAACTAATATTTTCTTATAATTGGTGGCACGTGTAGGTTTTTTCAGAGTTAAGCAGTCTGCTCGTTTGTTACTCCGTAATAACTTCGGCTGTTACTAATGGCCTTGAAGTTGGTGGATCGACATCCACAAGTTCCTACACTTTATTGATCGTCTTGAGGTCCTTGTGGGGGCGTTTCAATGGTGGAAGGCCACGTGGGATATGTGTGCCCTTCGCTGCACTCGTTGAACAGGTCCAAGCGTGTCGAGAAACTTATGGTACGAGCTGTTTTCTGTTATATATATTGTTCATAAACTATTGCTTATACACAGTTTACAGTTGTGATCTTCTTGAAACAGAGGCTGCCGAGTTCTATTGTTCCTATCAGATGCTTGACCATGGTCGGGTCAGACTTGCGCTTGGTCACAACATGATGTTTATGTCGACCTACTCAATTCCCTTGGAGGTGAAAAGATACTTATTCATGGGTGGTCTCAAATAATGAAGGCCCGTCCATCTTGGAGAATAGGACAGAAGATTATGTTCATGCTTTTCCATGGCTCTAAGCGAATATCCTGTTTATTGACCACGTTGCGAGATGAGGCCGCTTTGAGAAGGTTGTGGATCGCGAGGTGGCGCTGGGCCTTGGCACAGGGCTTGGTGGCCTCACCCTTGGTTATTGTAGGCAAAGTAGCCTTTGTTAGGCGTGCTTTATGCAGTTGAACACAGTATAAATCGCATCTGCTTTCAGCTTTGGTTGTTAAGTGCCCTACTTGTTTGATTAAGGTTGTTAAGTATTCCTGCTGCTTTTACGATCATCGTGTTTCTTTAGTCTGTCTTCCTCCGGCCCAAAAACCAAACCAGCGCCCGGCGCCGCCTTCCGCCTCCACGGCTGGCTGCGCCTCGGCGCACGCATCACCCCACCGTCTCCTAAATCATTACGCTTGGCGTCCTCCGGCGCTTTAGTGCGCTTCGCCCATGGCCGCCCTCTCGCGTTGTCAACATGGTCAACAAACAATAGGAATCGGCGGAAATGCGTGGAGAGGATGAGCGGTAGGGGCCCTGCGTCGGTGTATGGAAAAATAAAATGCTTCCTCAAGTGTTTTCGACATCTAGGACCCATGACATTGTGGCGTATATAGTCAATAGACAAAAGAACAACACAAGATCGGTGACACACAGGGCGTAGCTACTCGAGCGATATTTTTTTGTTTGGTATTGTTGAGGCGGAGCGGGGTTTGAACGGGTTGTGGCCCGTCTAGCCCAGGCTTATTATCGGTGTCAAAACCGGCGGATCTCGGTAGGGGTCCCGATCTGTGCGTCGGCGGATGGTAACAGGAGACAAGGGGCACGATGTTTTACCGAGTTGGGCCCTCTCGATGGAGGTAAAACCCTACTCCCGCTTGATTAATATTGATGCTATGGGTAGTACAAGAGTATATCTACCACGAGATCAAAGAGGCTAAACCCTAGAAGCTAGCCTATGGTATGATTGTTGTTAGATCCTCTGGACTAAAACCCTCGGTTTATATAGACATCGAAGAGGTTAGGGTTACACAGAGTCGGTTACAATGGTAGGAGATCTACATATCCGTGTCGCCAAGCTTGCCTTCCACGCCAAGGAAAGTCCCATCCGGACATGGGGCGAAGTCTTCAATCTTGTATCTTCATAGTCCAGAGTCCGGCCAAAGGTTATAGTCCGGCCATCGGACACCCCTAATCCAGGACTCCTCGGTAGCCTCACGAACCAGGCTTGAATGACGAGTCCGGTAGCTGCAGATTGTCTTCGGCATTGCAAGCGGGTTCCTCCTCCGAATACTTCATAGAAGATTTTGAACACAAGGATAGTGTCCGGCTCTGCAAAATAAGTTCCACATACCACCGTAGAGAGAATAATATTTACACCAATTCAATCTGGCGGCGTATTCCACAGTGACATCACCTGCAGCCAAGCCTTTATTGAATCGTTTTCTTGTCCCACCTCAAGTAGCGTTTAGCGAGGCGGTTTCCTGGCACATCTTGTCAAAGCGAGATCGTGTCCCCTTATTCCGGGATTCTCGTTAATACGGGCGTGGGTAACCCGATCGTGCCCGTTAGCGTCTCCTCTATCGGCGAGCCCGAACGGTCACGGGGAGGGCTCTTGGTATTCAACCTCTTTATAAAGAGACCAAGGCCCCACTCCTTTCTTTCAATCTCAATCGAATCCGCCCCTCGCCTCGAGTTCCAACACCCAAAGCTCCAGATTCAGGTGCTTCAGACCTTCGATGATGTCCGGCTCCGACCTTCAAGGCCGGTGGATGCCTTCCTCCGTTACGGAAGAAGACGTGCTAAAGCTAAGAGATGGCAGGTATCTAACCAGCGAAATTTCGCATAGGCTGCCTGCCCAAGGGCAGGTTATTCCCACTCCCAAGCCTGGTGAAAGCGTGGTGTTCACGTCTCACTTCCTTCGGGGGCTAGGTTTCCCGACGGACCCCTTCGTGAGGGGGCTCATGTTTTATTATGGGTTGGAATTTCACGACTTGGATCCGGAGTCCATCCTCCACATATCATCGTTCATTATCGTATGCGAAGCCTTCCTCCGCATTACCCCTCACTTCAGATTGTGGCTTAAGACCTTCAAAGTGGGCGAAGATGATCAAGGGCAGCAAGAGGAGTCTGAGAGGGTTGTTATAAGCAAGAATCTGATGCTCCATGGCCGAGGGCTCTTTTCAAGAGGAGCTCAGCCTATGGCAACAAGAGTGGTTTTATATCACAGCTCGGGGCACCAAATGGGTGGCGCCACCTGCCTTTCGCTTCGGGTCCTCCACCGCGGATGGCGTCATGGGTCAATAAAGGGCTTGGCGGGGCCGTCCAGGGCGTGCCCTTCTTGCGGGCCGCATTCAAGATCTCCTAGAAAGAGACATCAACCTGGTAAGTAGTGGCCGAGTCATGTTGATTGCCGCACCTTGCCACCGCAAGCGCCGCCCACTCCGCCTATGGGAGTTTAATCCGGAGGGACCACGAGCTCGCCAACACTTCTGGTAGCGACGCCCATTGAGATGTACAAATTGTTCTTGGACGGAAGCAATGTGTCGGACTTGGCCGAGGACGAGTCTGAGCTGCAATCGCCGGATACTCAAGTAAGTAGCCACATGCACGGACATGCTATCTGTATATTTATCATAAACTTGCCCTTAAAAGAGTTGTCCCTTAAACAGGAGTGGATAGCGAAAGCAAAGTTAATCAGGTGTCCGGCCCCCCTCCCTAAGACCACGCCGGATCCCGTGTTAACCAGGATGTTGGAGGTTGCGCCATCAGGAGAAGGCGAAGGGGGGAACAAGGAAGGTACCGCCTCCGCGAAGGAGGCTGTCAGGAAAGGAGGGATCGAAAATCCCTCCATCCAGGGGAAGAAGAGGACCGCCTCTGAAGACCCGGAGACCATGGTCTCAAAGCGGGGGAAGAAATCTTCGTCAGAGGGTCCTGCGCTGAGAGATGCCTCGGCCGCACTGTGCCCAAGGGGATCAGCCTTCCATCGAGCCGTAAGTAGAGAGGGGAGTTTTAAAATAAGAGACATCCCTGTTTTATTTCTGAAGATAACTGAAATTTTACCTTGCAGTTCGGATCTCAGCCCTTCTCAGAGCTCATCTTGAGGATCTTAGTCCGAGATGATGGAGGCGGGCGCCTCCCCCTGCCATACCGCCTAGTGAGGCGGACGACCCTGAGGTGTCGTTGTGGAGGGTTTCTCCGAATCCGGCAGGGCCGGAAGGTAGTCGTATGGCCCCCCAAAGCCCTCCGTGTCCGGCCTTCGAAAAAGGCCATCAGACGAGTCCGGCACCGTCTGGTGCATGGTCGGAGGAGTTGAAGGATCTGCTCGGGCGGGCGTCTATCTCAGAAGATCACCGTGCGTTGATGGGTACGGTGATTGAAAGAATTTCATCCGCGGAGAGCGGGTTGTACGAGGCTGCCAAGAGTTTATTGACGGGTTTTGAGGTACGCGAAATGATGTACCTTTTGACGGTTCCACATATATAAGATGCGCCCTATATAGATAGTAGCCCCTGAGACTCGGTGCGTTGTCAAAAATGATAGCGCGCCGAGGATCATAATCCAAGTATAATATGTCGCCCTTCCTATGCAGGCGGCGAAGTGTCCGGTAGCTAGCTGGACTGATGAATTTGCCGAACTAAAGCGGCAGCTTGACGTGGCAGATGCCGACATCACGCTTGTCAACAAGCGGCTTGACGAGTCACAAGGTATGCAGTTTTTCCGCGGACACCTGGTAAGGAGGCTTGATGCTCGTGCCTTACAACATGTATGCTTGATGCAGATGGTGCGCTACCATGGAGAACCTTGGCGGAACTTCGCCCGAGCCAAAACAGCAGGCGAGAAAAAGTGATCGGCTGCCTTGAAGGCGGCCGAGAGCTAAAAAGCTGAACATCTTTGCTCACTTCTTTGAAGCAAGAAGGAAATGGCCGAGATGGCTGCGAAGTTGAAGAATGCTGCCGACCGCTGCAAGCTTCTTGAAAAAGAAGATTGGGCGGAACAGAAGGACCTGAAGAAGGCCATTACCGAGGCCATGGATGCTCGCTCTGCAATGAGAGCTATGAAGCAGGAGCTGCGTCAGGCTGGAGATATCGCAGCTGGAAAGCCCTTTCTGCTGCGGATGAAATTCGGGGATCCTAAATATGCTCAGTTGGACCGGCTGTGGAGTGCGGCGGATGCTTATCTGGACTTGGCGGCAAGTGCCGCAGACGCGGCCGGACACTTCCGAGATCAAAAGGATCACGAAGTGGAAAAGCTTTTTTGGTCGCAGTTCCATAATCCAGAGCGCCCGCTTTCATTATCCGATCGTTTGGCCGAATGGGCGGAGCTGAATAGGTTATCGAGACTCGCCATGAAGGATGCCGTGAGCCATCTGTGGCGAAAAGGCCCGAGCCAAAAAGTTATTTTGGCTTGGTGCAGCGGTTCCTTGGTGCGGTGCATATCAATGCAATGAAGAGGTCGGCATGCATCGAGGGTGCGGATGGCTCTTGCCGTGTCAAGACATCTTTGGCGGAGATGAAGACCACCGATGTTGCATCCCAAGATTCGGACGGAGCCAGTACACGCGAGCACTATTTTCGGAAGTTCTGCAGGCACTCGTTTAATAGAGACGCGATGCTCGAAGGATGTTATGTTCGAATAACATGTATTATTGTAAAACAATGTTTGATGGAATATAAAGCTTTTTATACTTGTGCCTTCAAAATTAAAATACCTCATGTGCGGCCGTTAATGTATATGTGTATATAAACTGAAAGATGGCAGTCTTGACTTCCATTACACGCATATAATGCGAGGTGTTATGAAAGCGCATTTTCACACTTGATCAACGTCTTGGTCCTATAAAGGAGGTGATAGCGCGGCGAACTAGGCAACGGACTATAATGCTTTATCACTTTCCTTAGCCATAGGAGTTTGACGGTGGGGCTACTATATAGCCCCTAGGGGCACCGCTCACCCGAATTCGGGCGCGCGTGTGCCTGACGAAAGCGACCCTTCGTCAATGCGAAGGATTCCTAAAGATTCTGGCGGTTCATCGAGCGGTTGACCAGTCTCACGCTATATCATGACGTCAGTTTTGGCTTTCTCTCTTGAAGTGCTCTTTGGCGAACGGGCACAATGTCATGATAGTTCTCTGGTGCCGCCTTAGCCGATAGAAGCGGGCGTAAGGCAGCAAAACACGAGGCAGGCAAACCCAACATTTGACCAAAGACATGATTGAAGCTGATGCATATAAGGCCAAACTTCGCTGACGCCGAACACTCCCTAAGGTATTCGGTCTTTATGAAAAACGGGCTGAACAACGCCCTTAGTAATAAGCCCGGTGTCAGTGCGTGCAAAATTCTGGCGTGGCCACATGCCAAGACGCCAGCCTCCACCTTGGTTATAGCAAGAAACCGAGGGATGTGTATCAACAAGAGACAGTAAAAAAGGTTTACGCAGGGTCTTAATCTGAAAAGAATCCTTGCAGCGGGTCCCTCTTGCGTCGTGCATGTGTCTCCGTTGTGCCGTATCTGGGCGGGTGTATACGTTGTTCATGTGTAAAAGAGAGGAAGTTAGTTGAAAAAGATCATGCGGAAATGTACGTTATATTAAATAAACAAAGTACAATTCAAATAAAAAATGAATAAAATTGAGCTTTATTGTCTCTTGTTGTACATGCACGGAGCCCCTTGTACGGGGGTGTGCGGCTAGTAAGCCCTTGTATGTTTACGTCCGGACTCGTCTAGCCGTGTCGGGGGTCTGAACGACCTGTTTAGGTGCTTTGATTAGTGAAGCCGGTTTAGTGTGTGGCTGTCAAGGCAGCCACACAATCTTCCGCGCTCGAGGAACACTCGATATTTCCCTTTAATGAGATGATGCCTCGCGGACCGGGCATTTTAAGTGTAAGAGATGCATAATGTGGTATTGCGTGAAAGCATCGCGTCCCAATAGTGCTTGATAGATACTTTTAAATGGGGCGATGTGGAAGGTTAACTTTTCGCGATGGAAGTTGTCGGGTAAGCCGAACACAACTTCTAGCAGGAGAGAGCCCGTACAATGGGCATATGGGCCTGGCGTTACCCCTTGAAAGGAAGTGTTGCTATGGCGAATTTTGGTTGGTTGTGTCGGGGAGAGCTGACCGTGTCCCACGAACACCTACGGGACCTGGGTCCCTTGTGGTTCGGAGGGGGCGGAGATTGCGAAAAGCGGATCGGCGATGCACACAGGCAGATTACCCAACCGGAGCTCTCCGGAGATAATACTCCTACTCTTGCTTTGTGGATTATCTTGTGTTCTTGCTAGGGAGCAATGGGAGCTACAAGACCTAGCCTTGAGTGTGGTTTCGTATGAGTATGATGAACTAAGCGGAGCTAGACCGAACCCTTTCTCGTTGCACTTGGGCCTCCTTTTATAGGCACAAGGGGTCACCACATGTGGCAAGTAGACAAAGGGTAAGATAGTAAAAACATAGGTTGGTACACCGCTTTGTGCAGTGTCACGATAATCTATACCTAACTCGACGGCAAGGGACAAGAGTCATCAATGCCCGTCTCGATCGCCCGAACAGTTATGAGGGACCGTCAAGTGCGCCTCCATTTGCCACGATGGTAGCTTGTCGGCGCCGCTCATCGCTTCTCCCGCTGGCTGCACAGCCCGTCCGACGACAGCGTGCTTGGGAGAGCCCGTGGTGACACGTTGGTGGGTGGTGGGCGGGGATGAAGAAAGGTTGCCGCCCGGCAAGCGCCTTGCCACGGCGAGGAACTTTGTCGCGCTTGGGGGCTCGGCGCCCACCAAGCCTTCGGCAAGATCCCTTCGGCAAGCTCCTCTTGCGGGGCCTTATCTCTTCATCTTGAGTTCTCCTCTTGCGGGGTCTTGTTTTCCGAAGGGCATGGAGGTCTTAGCGGCGCCGGAAAGGCTTGCCACGAGGGCGCTGTTGCCCGTGCAGAGTTCGAGTACTAAGGTACCCCTACTTTAGTACACCGCAGAGCCCCAGTGCAGGCCATACAGGTGCGGCGCTTGTTGGGCGGGCCCAAAACAGCAGACGCAGCACGCAGCCTGGTCCAAACCAAATCCACCCGTATCCGCCGCGTTCCCCGTGAACGGCACGCGTCAGTGCGGTGTCGTGGGGAAGTGGGCGGCGTGCGAGTCGCCTCATCCGTCGCCTCGGTTACGCATCCCGCGCGTGGTTCCCATGCTCTTGGGGTCATGGACGGTGGAAGTGAAAGCTGGCTGTTGCGGCAGGCAGGTCTGCCCGATTCCCTGCTCTTCCTATGCCTTGATTCCTTTGGCGGCCGAGCCCCCACCTTGCTTCTTTAAGAAGAAGCGGAAGGGGCCTTGAAGCCGCACTCTCCCATCTCTTCCTTTCCTCGGCTTCTGCTCCCTTTCTCTCATTCGTCATGGAGAAAGGAACCTTGAATTCTTCATCGGTGGCGGCGAGTGCCGCGCTGAAACGCACCCTCCCAACCCCACGCCGGGGTGGCGAGCCAACCACAAGGGGAAGAGGGTGGGGGCGAGTCGTGGGCAGGTCGGCGCTCGGGGAAGAAGCGAGGCCAGGCGGCGTGCCGTCTCGCATCCGCCCGGCCAGTTCCCCTCCCAGCCGGTCCATCGAGGGCGACCCTTGCGAGTTCTTCGTCGAGGCTCGCCCGGGCGCCTCGTCGTCGCCTCGGCTTCAGCTCCGTTCATGGCGCGATGGTCGGATCCGCCCGAGACCTTGAGATTGCACATGAGGGCTTTGTGGGATCAGCGCACGCAGCAGTCGCGTTGTATTCCCAGCCCCTAATGTGATGTATCTTGATCGTGGGTGGAAGGCGTTCACGCATCCACAACTGATGGCGGGTTTACCCTCCATTTTAAGTTAATGGAGGTGATCTCCTCTCCGTCAAGGTCTTGAGGATCTCGGCACTTTCGGGCGAAGTGCTGCGTGGATAGCTCCTCGACGGCGAATTCCCCCTCGGCGAGTGGCGAGGAGGAGAGCGGCAGCGACGGCGAGGTAGCGGGCCCGATTAGTTGTCGGGCGCCCGCTCGTGCGTCTGGCGACCCCATCATCGCGTCGCGGCTCCTTGAACTCCACAGAATTCGTCTCCTTGGGCGTGGCGTGGGAGAGCTGCGGAAGGGAAGAGGATGGCGACAAGGCCGTCAAGTCGAGTCTGAGGCGTAGTGCCCTCGACAGCGTCTTGACGTCCTGCCGCCCGTCTTGAGCCCGCTTCGGCGCCCGCCGTCTCCGTTAAGCCCTCGGAGAGCTCGGGATGTTCCTTGGTGTCTTCGGCACTGTAGCTTGCCTAAGCGCTCCTTTGCCCTTCTCGCCTCCTTGACCTACCTCCACGAAGAGGGACAGGAAAAGGATTACGGGCATCTTATCTTTTTAATTTGTAAGCCTTGGGCCTTATCCGCATTTAAAACTTGTAATCCTCTCTTTCATGTTTTCATTCTCCACGAATTTGTATCCGAGTAGGATGTTTTTAATGAAAAGGATGCTTGAAAAGGGACGAAAGGCTTATCGATACCGCAGCCCTCGGCAACTCTGGCTTGCTGCAGCCCCGGCAACTCGGCTTGCGGGGCTTGGAGTCTTGGCGCCCTTCTTCTCCTCTTCGCTGTTATTTACTGTTCTAAGAACAATTTGCTGATGCCGCAATAAGTTATTTTGTAATATAACTTTATTCAGGGCAATATTTGCTATATTACTTCCTTTACTTGACTCTTGGCTTTGTATGTTACTGCCCTCGCTTTTCGGAAACTTGCGGTCGCGAGCACCCTTGCCTTGGCCTTGAAGTCGCGAACTTCACTGACTTTCTTTGGCGGGGCCGCTACCGACAAGCAACCTTGTCGCGGACTAGCCCGCAGCTCACTTAAGTTGTTGGCGGACTCGAAACAAAGTAAGTAGCGACCAGATCACGATTTGGTTCCTTCGCGCACAGGGTTTTCCATACAAAGCGCGGTCGTTCAAGGAAAATAACTTTAAAAATCGAATGCTCAAACTTTGGCAACTCAGCTTTTACATGCGTTCGCTCCCGGCAAAGGCGAAACTAGGTCACTGCTACGCACCAGTATTCAAAGCCCCGACAGTAGCGAGAAAGGGCCGAGGATGTCGAGTCCCCAGACCGAAAATGGCCAGGATAAAGGGACGTCAGGAAGCTTGAGCTGGTTGATGAATCTGTTTTGAATGGGCCAGCACGCTTCACACTTGGTTACTTGTGCGGTTGCATCTGGAGGCTTCGGCGGAAGAAACCTTCGGAAAGCTTTGCGGCAAGTGCTCTTCGCCAATGTGGTGACCACATATGCCTCCATGTATCTCTGCCAGCAACTTCATCCATCTTCGGCGAATACACTTCAATTTCACACGTTGAGTCTTCTTACTGTACAAGATGTTGTCAACAAACTGGTACATACTTGACTGCCGACTACGTTTTCCGCTTCTTCTTGCTCTTGGGAAGTTCTCTGTCTGAAGGAAATGGACGATTCTTTGTGCCCATCTTTGGAGCACGTGGCTCGACAACAAGGACTAAAGGCTCATCTATCACTTGCGGGAACATCAACCTGCGGCAAGAACACAATGGGTCCGTCGGACTTGATGATCCCGGCAAGTTTGCGAAGCGAAACTTGTCGGGGCGTTTGCTTCAGCGATACAAACTGCATGGTTTGTCGGACAGACTGCTCCTCGGTGATATTCGCGTTGATTTTAGGGACCTTCTTGGCGGCGGCTCGGGGAGCTCTGCGGAAAAGTAATCGCCCGAACCAATTTTCTTTTCTTGCTCATCACTGTTGATGGTGTTACGGTTGGCTGAGTTAGCTTGAGCACAAAATCCCTGGTTCCACAGGTAACTTAAGTGCGGCACATTTGGAGAGGCCATCAGCTATATCATTACATGCTCTTGGGCGTGTTCCATTTGCGAGGCCTTCAAAGTGCTCTTCCAGCTTCCTCACTTCATCTCGTAGGCTTCCATCAGCGGACTCGATAATCTTTATTTACTTGGCGGACGACAAGTTGCGAGTCCCCCCTGACAATGAGCTTCTTGATCCCAAGGTATTCTCTTCATCTTGCGTTGGCGTCCACTCAGCTATGAATTACGCCAATGCTACTGCTTTGGATAGTTGAAGTGCTTTGAACTTAAGACCAAAGCTTGACAATTCCGAGTGCCCACTCGACAATTACACTTTTGTTTACTGGATTTTGCAATATCCTCTTCATTGAAAGCGGTGGCATTTGTTATCTCATGTGCTTGGAAGTAATGGTGCAGCTTTCTCGAGGCCATGAGGAGGCGAGCAGCTTTTGCACACAGTACCTTGATCTAGCCCCTGCGAAGGAAGCCGACAAAATGGTAGGCGCTGCACCATGTTTTACGTATCTTATCGCAACCTGCGTTGATCCGTTCTTATCGGGACGAGCTTGTGGCGAAGCCCCACACTTGTCGCTAGATCGCCTGCCTCGGTTGCGGCTCATCATCATCTCCCTCTCTGCTACTAACGCAACACTAACCACTTGATTGGTTGCCACTATATATAGCGAAACTTCTCTTGTGGCCTAGGTGCGACAAGTATTGGAAGCGGAGGGCGGGTATCTCTTCAAGTCCTGCAGCGCAGCCTCCGCCGAGTCCATTTCATTGGACCTGCCTTTTCAAGATCTTGAAAAGCGGCGAGTAGCGTTCAGCAGAACTTAGAGATGAACCTCTTGAGAGCAGCCGCATAGCCGGCAAGTCTTGACATCCTTGGCGCTTTGGTGCTTGATCTGCTCAATGGCCTTGATCTTGTCGGGATTGGCTTCAATTCCCGCTGAGACACAAAGAACCGAAGCTTGCGGAGGAGACTCCAAACACGCACTTCTCGGGGTTGAGCTTGAGGTTGATCTTAGCAGATTTGCAAATGTTTCATCAAATCCTGAACCCGAGTTGCTTTGTCCTTGCTCTTGACTACTATGTCATCCATGTAGGCTTCTACATTTACGTGTATTTGTGGCTCGAAGGCATCATGGACTACTCTTGCAAAGGTTGAACCGGCATTCTTCAAACCGAAGGCATCGTATGAAGCGTCGTGCCACATGGTGTAATGAATGCGGTTTCTCTTCATATTCTTCGCCATGAAGATCGGATGGTATCTGAATATGCATCAAGAAATGAAAGCAGATCACATCCAGCCGTGGAGTCAACAATCTGGTCGATACGGCAAGGGAAATGGGTCTTTGGGACAAGCTTTATTAACATCGATGGAGTCAATACAAAGTCTCCATTTCCCATTAGCCTTGCGATACAACTACCGTATTGGCCAACCACGTGGGGTGGAGGACTCCTCGACAAGCCTGCTGCTTCTAACTTCTTGATTTCTTACGCTATGAACTCTTGGCGCTCCTTTTTGTTTCCTAACTTTTTGCTTGGCGGGCGCGTGAGGACAGACAGCCGGTGATGCTCAATTACTCACAGGAACACGGGGATGTCAAATGGTTGCCATGCAAACACATCGACATTAGCCCATGAGGAAAGCAGCGAGCTCGCCTTCCTATTTAGGATCAAGCGTGGCGCGATGGTGAAGGTACCACCGGTGCCGTCCTCCTAGCGGGCACCTTCTTGGTTTGGCGGAGCTGCCATCGTCTTCTTGCACTTGCGGTGGAGCTCGATGGTGCGTCCTCGTGCGATGGCGCAGCACTCGAAGAGTGCGCTTGCGGAGTGGGCAGAGCTCTTGCGGACTTGGTGGTCTTCTTCTTCCCCGGGAGCTTGGCGACAAGTGGTCTACTATCTGTGGCGAGTGCTTTGCATCCGGTAAATCTTGTCGGCGCGATAAGTGCATCCTTCTTGTCGCCATGGACAGAAATGGCGCTTATCGGGTCGGGCATCTTGAGTAGGTTGTAAGCATAATGAGGCGGCCATGAACTTGGCGAGTCTGGGCGGCCAAGTATGCCATTGTAGAGCGATGGAAATCGGCGACGTCAAGCGTGACCCTCTCGATTACGAAGTTGAGCTCGCTGCCGAATGTTACCCGACAGCGTGATCTTTCCTTTGGGCTTGCTCCTTCTGGGTTGATTCCTTGGAAAGTACCAGTTTCTTGAGCTGTTGTCGAGGGATTTGAAGCTTTTGGAGCACTGCGAGAGGAGATCAAATTCAGGCCGGCCCGCCGTCAACCAACATCTTTGTGACTTTGAGGTTGCGGATGGTTGGTGAGACCAACATCGGCAAGCATCCGACCCAGATGATGCGATCTGGGTGGTCCTCAATGTCAAAGATGATGGGCGTCTGGACCACTTGAGAGGTTTGCGTGACTCTATGGAGGTTCTGCTGCATTGACCTCACGCATCCATTGCTTGAGTTGGCGGTGCGAGGTATCGAGAAGCACCACCGTCAGCATAAAGGACCTCCGTTGCCTTTTGAAACTCCTGCTCGTCGGCGTCGCCGTCCTCCATGTCTTCGTCATCTTCATCTTTGTCTTCTTCCTTGTCGCGGCTGCGGGAGGTCTGTCTCCTTGCATTGCTTGGCCTTGCAGTGGCGTCCTCCCGACGGGTCTCTTCTTACTTCTGCACCTGCACCTTCTTGGGCCTTCTCCTTGTCTACGCCGCTCGTATTCAGCTCTCAGTAGCTCAACAAGCTGCTCGACTTTCTTGCAGCTCTGAAGATCGTGGCCCTTAGTGCGGTGGATCTTCTGATCTTGCTTGTTGGAGCTGTCGGGCTTGTCGGCGGCCGCCCACAGCTTGGCGGTCGGCGTCTCGGCAACCTCCTTGCGGAGCCACCAGCCTTAGCCTTGTTGGTGGCACCATCCTTGCGGACTGCTCGACAACTAGTACTTCTTGGTTTTCTTCCTCCTGTTGCTTCGCGCGGCACTTCCTTGCAGGCGATCTCCTCCTTGTCGAGAATCTGCTCCCACATTCTCTCACAGGAGTCTTCTTCCTTCTTGACCGTGCACACTTAGCCGGCCGAGGCGTGGGGATTCGCTGATGTCTTTCACTTTGCACATCGCCATCTCCTCTCTCATCCTGCGGTTTCGTACATTACGATGAAATGCGATCACACTTGGCGGGGTGGGCGTCAGGGATGTTGTAGTGCACTCGGTGAATCTCTGGATGAACTTGCGGGGACTCTCCTCCTACGGGCAAGCAGGTGGAGATCACTCTCCACCAGCCATGAGGCTTGTGGCCGCTGTGAAGCGCCAACAAGCTAGTGGCACAAATCTGCCAAGAAGAAATAGAGCCATCCGGCAAGTGCATGAGCCAAGATCGGCGTTTGGCTTGAGCACCGGGGAAAGTAGTTGGCGAGGATCTTGTCGTCTCGTCCCCCAGCGGCCTCAACGCGATAGTGTAGATCTTTGAGGAACTCCGATGGGTGTGTCCTGCCATCATACTTTTACGCACATCTGGTTTGAAGTTTTTCTTGCCGGGCCACGGACTTGCCGCAGCTCACGAGTGAGCAGGGGGCAACCTACGCGTCTGACAAGTCGCTGGTTCCCCAAGCGCATGCATATCGGCAGTGGGCGGCGCGTTGGTCGGATTGTGGCGCTTCTCTTGGCGCTCGTCGGGTTGGCGTCTTCTTCTGCCGTTCTCGGAGAACTTGGCGCTGGTCGCGGCGAGCTCGCGGTCGGGGCGCTGTGGAGTCGCTGTCGAGTGGATCCGATGAGTGGCGATCTTGGTCTTCGGGAAGGGAGTGCGGTGGCTGCACCCCAAAATCTCGTCGCCATCAGCTCGTGCCTTGTCGCCTTGCCACGGCTGCGAGGCACTTTCGGTTGCAGCGGGGCGTCGCCGTTAAGCGGCGATGAGACTCTAAATTGTGGCCCTCTGTTACGTCGACCTTGTCGGCCGTTCGAGTAATCTAAAGTAGCTGTGCTCTTGCCAAGGCTTATCTGGTGTGGTGGGTAGCAGCGGCGTGCGTAGCAAGGAAGCGGGAGGTGCTCGGACTCCTAACCAAGTTAGGAGGAGCAGCATCCACCAGCGACCGTACTCCCTCGTCTGCGGCATCTTTGGGGCGCATCTTGAGTCTCGAGGGCCTCGGGATCCTCCAGCAGCCTTGATCCAGCGGCGTATGGTGCAGCGAGTATCATGGCCATTGTCGGTCCAGCGCCTCCTGCGATGGGCCTTGGTGCGGACTCGGGCGCCGGCGCTTTGTGCTGCCTTGTCCTTGGACTGGCGGCATTGTGGAGCTCTCTCGGCGACACGGTTCCTCGCCCGTTTCCCCACCACGACAGCTCCGGTGGTGGTGGGTTAAACAGCAGACGGCTCTGCTGCTGCCGAAGACTTCTTCTTGGCGCCATGTTAGCGAAGATGTTGATGAAGTTGCTCGTGTGACCGCGGATCGGGTTCACACAGCCTCGGCGCCCTACAGCGCGCCAAAGATGTCGGGAGAGCTGACCGTGTCCCACGAACACCTCACGGGACCTGGGTCCCTTGTGGTTGGAGGCGGAGATTACCTGAAAGGCGGATCGGCGATGCACACAAGCCGATTACCCAGCAGGAGCTCTCCGGAGAGATAATACTCCTCTGCTGCTTTGTGGATTATCTTGTGTTCTTGCTAGGGAGCAATGGGAGCTACAAGACCTAGCCTGAGTGTGGTTTTGTATGAGTATGATGAACTAAGCCGGAGCTAGACCGAACCCTTTCTATGTTGCACTTGGGCCTCCTTTTATAGGCACAAGGGGTCACCACATGTGGCAAGTAGACAAGGGTAAGATAGTAAAAACATAGGTTGGTACACCGCTTTGTATAGTGTATAGTAATCTATACCTAACTCTGACGGCAAGGGACAAGAGTCATCAATGCCCGTCTCATTAGCCCGAAACGATTAACGAGGGACCGTCAAGTGCGCCTCCGTTTGCCACGATGGTAGCTTGTCGGCGCCGCTCATCGCTTCTCCCGCTGGCTGCACAGCCCGTCGACACGCGTGCTTGGGAGAGCCCGTGGTGACACGTTGGTGGGTGAGCTGGAGCGGGGATGAAGAGGTTGCCGCCCGACAAGCGCCTTGCATGGCGGGGAACTTTGTCGGCAGGGGGCTCGGCGCCCACCAAGCCTTCCCGGCAAGATCCCCTTCCCGGCAAGCTCCTCTTGCCGGGGCCTTGTCTCTTCATCTTGAGTTCTCCTCTTGCCGGGGTCTTGTTTTCCGAAGGGCCGCGGAGGGTCTTGGCAGACGCCCGGCAAGGCTTGCCACGGGGACGCTGCGACTACCCATGCACAGGTTCGGGGTACTAAGGTACCCCTACTTTAGTACACCGACAGGTTGTATCCCCATTTTGCGGATTGTGTCCTGATATAGTAGGTTTAGATCACTGCCGTCGTCCATTAGGACTTGTGTAAATTGGAGTCCGCCAATTATCGGATCTAATATCAAGGCAGTCCAACCTGCATTCCGGATACTTCTAGAGTAATCCTGATGGTCGAAGGTGATTGGTTTTAACAACTAGTGGCGGGACTCCTCTGGGATAGACCGTATGGTGCGCTATGGGCGCCGCTCTGTTTTTCCCTTTTGTCACGTGAAGTGAGTTTACTGTTTTGACTTCTTGTGGGAAATTCTTTTGTTTTCCGGTGCTCTGCTTGCGGGGTTCGTCATCGTCCTCGCTTGGTGTGTCGAGCCCCTTGTGTTCGGCATTGAGTTTGCTGGATTGCTTGAAGACTCAACAATCTCTGTGGGTATGGTTTGCAGGCTTTCCGGGAGTACTGTGGATTTGGCATATCTTGTCCAAGATTTTGTTTAAGTTAGATAGCTCGCCCCTGTTATCCTTGAGGGCAGTTTTTATAGTTACGCATGAGCTTTTGAATCGGCGTTGGTATGTCATTACTCTTACGGCTGTTTCCTTTGGTTGGCGCTGGTCCTTGCTGCGTCGCGGTTTCCGTTCCATCCTGACTTGGATGTACTTGGGTCGCTAGTGCTGCATCTTGCCAACCAGCTATCCTCTCACATGCAAAATGGGTCATGAGCTTGTTAATGCGGCCATTGTTCTTGGCTTTTCTTGGCGAGGTGTCTGGCGAGCCATTCGTCTCGGACGTTGTGTTTGAAAGCTGCTAAGGCTTCGGCGTCCGGACAGTCGACTATTTGGTTCTTTTTAGTAAGGAATATGTTCCAGAATTTCTGGGCTGACTCTCTGGGTTGTTGAGTTATGTGACTTAAATCGTCAGCATCCGGAGGTCGGACATAGGTCCCTTGAAAATTTGCCCGAAAAGCATCCTCGAGCTCTTCCCAACTTCCAATGGTGTTTTCAGGAAGTCTTTTAAGCCAATGCCGGGCTGGCCCTTTGAGCTTGAGGGGTAAGTATTTTATGGCGTGGAGGTCATCTCCTCTAGCCATATGTATGTGGAGGATATAATCCTCAATCCAGACTCCAGGGTCTGTTGTTCCGTCGTATGCCTCTATGTTTACGGGCTTGAATCCCGCTAGAAATTCATGGTCCAGCACCTCATCGGTGAAACACAGGGGGTGTGCGGCACCCCTATATTTGGGTGTGCCGTGATGTTCGGATACTTGTTGCATTACGCTGCGTACTGGAGCTTGCTTTCTTGGCCCGTTGATAGATCTGGCTGGGCCATCTTTTTGATGCGAATCCTTGTACGGATCGTGTGCCGGCTTGTGTGCGGTGACGTTTGCCGCTCTATGTTTGCCATGGGGTCGTCTATCCGACCGGGTGGCCTCCTTGTTCTTTGATTGCTGGGGCTCTACGGCTTCCTCATCAAATTCGGGCGGTAGTTTTCGCTTCGGGTAGCTCTTTGTTTGGCGACTGTCGCCGTACTTGTCTGCGGTGTTGAGTACTTTGCTCCATCTAATTCTGAGTGCATCTTCCGCTGTTTTGAGCTTCCGCTTCTGCTTTTTCAGGCTACGCGCAGTGGCGACGAGCCTTTTGTGGAGGTTCTTCTGCCTCAGCAACTTGTCCGACGTGAGATCGTTCGGACTGTTATCTTCGCCGGGGACGGGTTGTTTATCCGGGTTGTCCTGTTCGGACGATTGCTTGATAGCATGTTCGTTGTCCACTGGTTCGCCCTGCTCTATGGCTGGGTCTGTATGGCTGCTGTCTTTGTCGAGGCGGGACTTGGAGCGGCGCTTACGTCGCCGTTTTGACTGCTTTTCGAGGGAATGATCCTTCGTGGCGTCCCTTTGTTCCTCGTCGTCGCTTCCTTTAGGTGTGTCCACCATGTATACACCATGAGATGAGGTGGTTGTCCAGTGCCCTGTAGGCGCTGGTTCTTGGTCGTTTCCTGCATCGTCGTCCATACCGTCGATGTCTTCGGATTCGAAGTCGAGCATGTCGGTTAAATCATCGACAGTGGCTACGAAGTGGGTGGTGGGTGGGCTTCGAATTTCTTCGTCATCGCATCCCAACCTTGCTGACCATAGTCCGGCGGGGCTCTCTGATAAAGATAGAGACTTTAGTGAATTCAGGATGTCGCCAAAGGCGAGTCTTTGAAAGATGTCCGGCGGTGAACTCCATGATTGGCGTAATCGGATTCGATTAGCGGTAGCGGAAGGTTCGAGTCGGAGAGGAGTCCGGCACCTTAGAGTCACGAGCTTCACAAAGGACAAGGTTGGTGTGCGGCTCAATCGCCGTAGAGATCGCAGCCCCCGAGGCGGTGTCCAGCCACCGTCCTCGATCGGCGCGATCGACTCGAGCTAAGGGTCGGAGCGGACAGTGCGGCCTCCGAGGCCTTTTTGCTGGCGAGCGAGATCATGCCCATCGTGATGTCAAGCGGCACGCTTGGCTGTGGCTCGAACCGTCGGAGATCAAGTCTCCGTGGACGTCGATCGTGTATTTCAAACTTCCAAATCGACACGATGGCGGGGCGTAGCTTTCAATCTGCTCGGATGGCCAGCGAATTGGCCCGCAGCAAAAGCGCGAATCTGAAGATCTGTCCGGGAGAAAAGTCTCACCCTGGACCGCATCGTTGTTGATGGTCGGAGGAGCCATTGGGCCTAAAGATGATGACAGAGGAACTCTCAATGAAAGCACCAATGTCGGTGTCAAAACCGGCGGATCTCGAGTAGGGGTCCCGAACGTGCGTCTAAGCGGATGGTAACAGGAGACAAGGGACACGATGTTTTACCCAGGTTGGGCCCTCTCGATGGAGGTAAAACCCTACTCTGCTTGATTAATATTGATGATATGGGTAGTACAAGAGTAGATCTACCACGAGATCGGAGAGGCTAAACCCTAGAAGCTAGCCTATGGTATGATTCTTGTTAGTCCCTCGGACTAAAACCCTCCGGTTTATATAGGCGCTGAAGAGGTTAGGGTTACCTGAGTCGGTTACAATGGTAGGAGATCTACATATCCGTATCTCCAAGCTTGCCTTCCATGCCAAGGAAAGTCCCATCCGGACACGGGACGAAGTCTTCAATCTTGTATCTTCATAGTCCAGGAGTCCGGCCATCCGGACACCCCCTAATCCAGGACTCCCTCACTTATATTTTATGTTCACCATGTGACCAGCCCAGCTATTTTTTCTTTGTTAAAATGAGCCCAGTTTATTTTTTTCTAAAGAATACCCAATCCAGGCCTACTTATTTTTCTATGCCCTGATGGGCTGCAACTCTTTCAAGACGCCTGCAAATCTTGAAAGTAATATGAAATGGGTTGTAAATATAATAACAGATGACAAATTGGCAATTACTTTATAATTTCTGAATGTTTTCACATTTTCAGATTCCTATTTCACTGGGCATTAACCTAATTTAAATATATCTTCAAAGTACTTTAAATCTGGCTTGACATTTTGGTATTAAAATAGTTTGGAACCCACGAAATATCACGAAATTGGCCAGGCCAACAAAAAACATCGCAATAAATTGCATAAGAAGTTGCCATGAGCTATATATAAATTATTAAAAAAGAGAGAGTGCTCGACTTGTGGGCCTGTTTATTTGGCGCGTATGCAAGATTTTTAGTTATTATATCGTCAACAAGCGATTCTAGCGAGACATAACCGTTGGATGTCAATCCAACGACCGTCGTCATTTCTTCAATCTCGATCTTCTTGCTCCGGCCGCCAAAGCGAGGGCTGGCGGGATAACCTCCTCACCTCACGTGGCGGCTGTGTTGCCTTGCAGAGCCTCGGCGCCCCTACTACTCCCACTTTGTTGGCGGGGCATCCCTCTACTCACCCACCCCTGTTATTCTGCGGCGGCAGCCTCACACCGCAGACCGAACGGTGAACCCTCATACTCCTCTCCACGCGGGCTTCCACTGTCGCGTCTTCCCCGGCTCTACGTCGTCCCCTTCCTAGGCCTCGCCGTCGTCCACCGCCATGGTGCTCTCGGCGCGGCGTGGTCAACAACCGACTTCCATCGGAAGAAATCTTGTCAGACGTGAAGAGGCGGCAGTGGGTCCACGGCAGCCGCAAGGAAGTGCCTCCTTATTACGCGGAAAATAATTATTCCTCTACCTGACAGCAGGGACCAACCGGACGGGCCACCAATATTTCGCAAAAAAAACGTTTCCCCTGACTGCTGGGACCCACAGGACGGGCCACCATATTTCGCGAAAAAATGTTCCCCCCGCTGTCAGCTCGGACCCACCGGAAGTGCCTCCTTATTACGCACAAAAAAATGAATACTCCCTGCTAGCTGGGACCCACCATGGTGGGAGGCTGACTTGTGGGCCTACTAAGTAGAATGGGACGGAGGCCTTTGTCAACTTTAGTCAATATAGTATGAACGATTCTTGCTCCAGTGACCGTACGATGTCCATCCAATGGCCGTAGTGCTTCTTCAACCTCTGGTCTTCTTGCTCCAGCCGCCCAAAGCAGCGCCGGTCGTGCCGCTTTGCTCCTGCCGCCCGTGGCGGCTGTGATGCATGAGGCCTCACCGCCCCTACTACTCCCACCACCGGCCAGGCCATCCCTCTCGCACCCACACCCTGTTATTCTCTGGCGACGCAGCTCACACCACATGATCGAGCAGTGAACCCTCATACTCCTCTGGCGTGGGCATCCTTCGCGCATCTTCCCGGCTCGCGTCGTCCCCTTCCTAGGCCTCGCCGTCGTCCACCGCCTGGTGCTCTCGGCCGGCGTGGTCAACGTGGTCAGGAATGGCTTCCATCGGACGTGGGTATGCGTGGAGAGGTGACAGCTGGGTCCATGGCGCAGCAAGGAAGTGCATCCTTATTACGCATAAAATAATTATTCCTCCACGACGGCGGGGACCCTTTGGATGGGCCCTTGTATTCGTGAAAAACATTTCCCCCATTGCTTTGGGACCCACCGGCTACATCTTCATACGCAAGGAAGTGCGTCCAGAAAAAAATGATTCGCCCCGACTCACGGGCACCCACCACTACATCTTCGCAAGCAAGGAAGTCGTCCCAAAAAAAGATTTGCCCCATTGCTGGGACCCACCAGCTACATCTTCGCACGCAAGGAAGTGTGTCCGGGCAAAAAAAAACAAAGCGATTCCCCACATTGCTGGGACCCAGCGATTACACCTTCGCACGCAAGGAAGTGCGTCGAGCAAAAAACAAAGCGATTCGCCCCCCGTTTGGGACCCACCAGCTACATCTTCGCAGCCAAGGAAGTGCGGCGGTCGGGACCCACTGGTCGAAGCGTGCGTGGCGTTGTCATTCAGTGTGACGATATGCATACATATATCTTGGTCGATGTAGAGCGGCGCCGCGTGTCGTAGTAGAGGCGTCGTTAGTCGTAGTAGAGGCGTGCGTAGCATGTACACGCGTCGTCATAGCGGCGGGGTGCAAAAAAAATACAGCCACGCGTGCGTACATACGGGCGGGTCTCGGCGCCTACTCGCACATCGTCTGGCGAGGGCTCGTGTACATGGCTGGGTGAACGGAGAAACGGTGTCGTAAATGCGTGTTCATGGGGAGGCAGCGGAATCGTCGTGTTCATGGGGAGGCAATGGAAAGCGTCGTGTTCATGGGGAGGCAATGGAATGCGTCGTGTTCATCGGGAGGCAGCGAGCGTGTGAGCCAACCGGCTGGGTCGGAACAGAATGTGGTCATGTTCGCCGGGAGGCTTGGGCCGGAGCAGGCGAGATAAGCGAGGCTGGCGTACGCGAAGCGGAGAAGCGACCTTGTGTTCGATTGGCCACGTTAAAGCAGGATCCTGTTCATCGGGAGAAGTGCGCGTCCGCAAAGCGGAGAAGCGGACCTCCTACGGTCAAACGAGGTCTGTTGATTAGGAGGGTGTGGTGTACCGCCAAAGCGGATTTAAACGGACCTCCTACGGTCGAAGCAGGGGTCTGTTGATCGGGAGGGTGTGGCGTGCCGCAAAGCAGGACTCCACGGGATCTGCTCATCTCTACCGTCGACCTCCTCCGGCCTCCACGGGCTACCGTCGACCTCCTCCATCCTCCACGGGCTCCTGTTCATCCGGCCTCCACCGCGCTACTCCACGACTCTTGTTCAACCACCCCTCCACGGGCACCCCTCCACCGTCTCTGTTCATCCAGCCCTCCACACCACGTGGTCCTGTTCAGCCACCCCTCCACGGGCACCCCTCCACCGCCTATTGTTCATCCAGCCCTCCACACCACGGGTTCCTGTTCAACCACCCCTCCACGGGCACCCCTCCACCACCTGCTGGGTCCTGTTCATCCGGAGCAACGCCACCGCTCCTTGTTCATCAACCCCTCCCCCATAACACTCACTGTTCATCCCGGAGGCAGCATCGATCGGCTTGATTAGCAGCGATGCGAAGAATCGCTCGGTCGGGTTCGATTAACGACCATCGATCGATCGCTCGGGTTTAGTAACACGTAGCCTCTGATTACAATCGCTCGGGTTGATTAGAGCCCAACGCCTCGCTTCGGGTTCAATTAGAGCCAACGCCTACACACACGTGCGTCGTGTATGAGAAGCAGCGCATCGCTCGGCCCCCGACCTCCCACCGTAACCGGGAACTCCCCGAAATTTCCTCCCCCTCGCTTCTACCACGGTTTTTTCCGTCATGGACGGCCCAAAGAATGTAATGCAGCTGCGTCTCCGGCCCGCCCAGGACGGAAAG
The DNA here is from genome assembly GCA_021605205.1 of Aegilops longissima. Taxonomy (NCBI): domain Eukaryota; kingdom Viridiplantae; phylum Streptophyta; class Magnoliopsida; order Poales; family Poaceae; genus Aegilops; species Aegilops longissima. The sequence goes on from CM038681.1 coordinate 238,545,553, forward strand.
CCCATTTTCTGTCATGAACTTTTGTCATAGAAGTAGGAGCCCACCACATCTATGATGATACCGGGTTTTGTTACAATTATCGTCATAGAAGTGTCATATGTATGACAGAAAAAAAATTGTTCTGCTCAAAATGTCACGGATGTGTCTTTTTTTTGGTAGTGCATCCTCTCTGCTATGGTGTCGCGAAGACAATCTGTTCAAGCGCAACTATAAGTTTGCCAAGGATTCTACTGTGAAGAACAAGAAGAATCTTGGATGTAATTTCAACACAGGTCCTTCTGCACCCAGAGCTGATGGCACACGTGATGCCAATCTAAATGTCATCGGCCCCTTCGACAACTTTGATGGTTTCCTCTCCTACATCGCCGCTCAGAGGGCTATAGTGGATCAATCTGCGGATGATGCTGATACTGATGAAGCGCCAGCTCCACCAAAGCCACAGAAGTAGAAGAAAACAAAGGGTTCAAAGCCCTCTGCTGCACCTAAAGCTTCGTGTCTGAAGCCATTAGCCACTGCACCTCCTGAAACCAGTGTGCAATCAGAAGATATTTCCCGTGTCTCCAGGAAGACAGAGAAGTCCAAGAAGAAGATGCCCATCAAGAGTTCTGGGCATGCGCTGACCCCCGCTGCCGTTCTGAAGAACGAAGATGAAACCATTGATATGTCAAGTGACGACGATCTTGGTGATGATGCTCTTGAGCTGCTGATAAAGAGCAAGCAAGAGGCGGAGATCTTCAACGATCTGCCCCTCTTTGATGTGGACATCTTGAATAACTTCATTGATGAGTGGTTTGACAACCCGAGCCTCAGCATTGATGATCTTCAGCTTCCAATTGGCATAAGTGTCTCTTTCCACAGTGCCATTGCTAATGAGCTGGCTCTGGCTCAGAAGATCGTCGAGCTGAAGAACAAGATTGACCATGAGCAAGCTCAATTCAAGAGGAACATGGCAAATCTTAGTGTGGCTGATGTTCAAAGATTCAAGCAGATGCTACATGAACTCAAGGAGCAGTTTCACAAGAAACGTGAAGAAGCTAAGGATCAAGAGAACGGATGAAACTCTTCGCAAGCAAATGTGTTCAAGTTCATAATGAAGCTGAAAAGCACAAGGCACTTGGCCGTCCTGGCATCGACCCCAAGATGGCTGCTAATACGAAGCCTGTTGTGGCTGAAACTGAAGTTTCAAGGCAGGAAGCACCTCACATTGTCTTCCCTGCCAGTATGACAGGCTCGAAGCCTAAGGTCCCCATAGTAGCTTCAGAACTGAAGAAAACAAGGGCAGCTGAAGCCAAAGCCAGAAAGCGCAAGAACAAGAATGCCACTGACGATGCTCCACAGACCAAGAAGAGGAAGACGAAGTCTTCGAAGAAAGATCAGGCTGCTCCCTCAGAGCCCCTTGATGTTGAGCCCATCTCAGCTGCTCATCCTGCATACGCATACCAAGAGCGTCAGATAGTGATCCACGAGCCTGCTTTCACAGAGGCTCCTGAAGCTAAAGAAGTTCCAGCTGTTGACCCCACCACAGCTGAAGACATTGGTCACGAAGACAATGTAGATGATGATGAAGTCCTTCCTCAGACAGAGCACCAAACGGTATCATCGCCTGTTCTCACGAACAGCGAACTCATAAGCATTGGTCGTCCCTTGACGCCAATTGCTCAGGATGATTAATGGGCAGATCGCCCTCAAGACTCCCCCCTTCAAGATGAGACACCAAGTACTCCACCACCTCAAGTCACCACTCCGGTGCTTGACGATGACGACTATGTGGTACAGCCAACTCCCTCTCCAAAAGCATCGCCCACATTCCGCAGGCTTCGCAAAGGACCAAGGCCACAAGTCGCTCTGTCGAGCGTTCCAGAAGGAGAAGTGCAACAAAGCTCGGTGGCACGTCAAGTGTTTCCTGAAGCCACTCCAACTGCGAACATCTCTGAGTTTGAAGCAAAGGCTGCTGAAGAAATTCCGGCTGCATCAGCCGATGACCACCAAGAACCCCGTCAAGAAGATGAGCGAGTCGCCACACCCCCTACCAACCAAGAAGTTGTTCTCGAGGAGAACGAGTCTGTGCCCGACCCTCCAGCTACTCAAGGGGAGGTTGAAAACATTGAGGCCTCCACCCACAACACCACTGAAGCCAATGACATGTCATGGCTGAAGATATTGTGGCGCTTGAAATGAATATGGTGCCTGAAGCTAATGTTGCACCTGAAGCCAATGTGCAGCTTGAAGCCGATGTCAATGCCAATGCTCCTGTACCACCTCCAAGGCCTCACACCATTGAGCAAGAATTTGATCGTGGCCAGCTTGTCACTATTCGATGGTCAATTCTGGTTCCTCCGCCTGCTCCCGGACCGCAGTTTGACTATCATGTGGAGCACATGCCTCAGGTCCAGAAGCTGAAGCCCAGGCTACCAAGGTTTCCAGGTACTGCGACTTCGCCAGGATCGTTCAATGTGAATAGCTTCAAAGCACACAACACCTTCTTTGCTAGTGCCAAGAACCCATATTCGAAGCCAAGAATTTCATCTGATCGGTTTTGGAGCTATCAGCAGCGCAGTTATTACTCTTGTATCTTATACAATCAAGGGCGCATCTTTCCCCATATGCGTCTAGACTGCGAAGCCATTGCTGGCCTGCCCAACTTGGAAGAAGCCCTAGACTGCTTCAGAGATGCTGGCCTTCTGCAGTTTGTGACCGACAAAGAAAATTGGAATGAGGAGCTTCCGCTACAATTCTATGCCACTCTTCACGTTCGCGGCTACAACAGGGATCCGAAGACTTGGGTCCTTGAGTGGATGACAGGCAATGTACACCATGAAGCCAAAGCCCAAGATATAATTGAGCTTACTGCCCTGCCCACTCCAGGTGAATTGTTTGAACCTGGTTGTCAGCTCCACCGCAATGCTTTGGAGAGCTTATTCCAGAAGCCTGAGCCTAATATGAGCCAAATGCTGAGCATGATGAAGCCACTGCCACAAGATGCTGAATATCCAAAGGAATTCTTTGTCAAAGACTTAGAGTATCTGCCCCGCACCATCTATCATATTATAAGGAGAACTCTATGGCATGTCAAAGGACATTCTCCTGCAGCAAAGCTTGAAGGCTCAGTGAAGACATTGGTTTTCTATATTCTCAATGGCATCAGCTTCAATGCTCAGGATTTCTTCATCAGGAAACTTGCTGCATCTGGCTCTGATCTATTTGGTATGAAGTTTTATGCTCCATGGGTAATGCGCCTCATCAAGCTCCACTCTTCTGTCAACTATCAGCCCTCTGCGCGCAACCATATTATCTTCCTGCCAGAGGTTGATATGTCTGTCGAAGCTATCTACCCAGAGCCTGCCAAGGAGCCAATTTATCTTCACAATGTTGATCACCAAAGTTTCTCACAATCAATTGAGGGTGTTCTTGCTGCAACTCGTGTTTATCCTCTGGCTAGTACTACACGTGCACCTCATTGTGCAACAACTGAAGCCACTGAAAGCACTATTGCTCAAAGGCCTCGGAAGAGATCTCGCGTTCTCAATGACCGAGAGCTTCTCGTGCATTGCATCAAAAACATGATAAGCATCATTACTGGCAGAAGCATCATATGCAGAGCCTCTTGGTGGATGTCAATCGCATTCGCAATCTAGCCACCAAGAATGCATTTGTCACATGAAACATCGTGATCGTGGAAGAGTCGACCTTTGCTAAGCTCTGAAGATGATCTTCAACAGGATGGCTTCACAGAGCGATTCAAATTCGATACCACCCCTCCCAGGAACGTTGTCTTACGTTGGACTCCCTCTCTTGAAGACTCTGAGTACTCATCGGCGACCACTATCAATGCCAGAGTCATCGATGACGAAGACGATGCTACTTCACCTACTACAACTTCACCGTGTATCGACACTGCACCAAGTTCTTCTGCACCACCGGACTCCAACGTCGACCCTGCACCTTCACCTACTCCTCATGGGAACGAGTAGAAGCTCTATGTCTTCAAACCTTTTTGGTCCTTACTGACAAAAGGGGGAGAAGCATATGAGTTGATAGTCTTCAAGCGGGTCCTTATGGGTGGTTGCTACACTTTTTTCCAAGTGTTTAAAACTCTCGCTTTTGATACATTTGGTTCTTTGAATTGTAACACTTAAACTTGATGGTCGTCTGCTACCTTTTCTGTCAACTATGTGATGCGACGATAAATTCCGCATGTGCGATGATAAATTCCGCACGAAGTCATTCCGCAGACGTCCATTTTTCATTATGCATGTCATTATCTTTGTTATATCTTTTCATGCATGATGAATTGTCTTCTTAAGTTGAAGATAATCTCCACAAGTACAACCTGCCATGTGCATTTGCATTCAAAAGCAAAATACTTATATGCACATCTTCAGGGGGAGCCTTTTGCTACTTATGAAGACAATACCTCAACCCCTACAATTTCACATACTTTTATCCCCGTTGAAAATTTCAACCAGTTTGTCATAAATCACCAAAAGGGGGGATTGCAAGTGCATCTAGTGCCACCCCTAGTTGGTTTTGGAGTATTGACGACAAACCTGGTTGAGGGACTAATGTGTTTGTGAGAATTGCAGGATAACACAGGTAGTAGTCCCTCATTGATTCGGTTTACCTACCAGAGATCACCCCTAAAAATGTGTGAAGACACTGAAGACAATGGTGGTCTGTGAAGATATTCACATAGAAGACTATGACATGAGAAGACATCGCATGAAGACTTTGGAGCGCGAAGACATAGCTGTTTCGTGTTTCCTTTTCTTCTTTGTTTAGTCATAGGAACCACCGTACTGTTAAGTGGGGTCCAAGTGAACAAAGTCAGAGTGACTGAAGTGAAGCTCAACCAAATCCTATGTCTTCGAGCAAAGACAATGAGAGCAAATCTTATCCAGAGCTGGATGAGTGAGCTTTACTTGTAGCCCAAGTCAAGCTGCCGTGTGTGTTTGAAATCTGACCATTGGAACACGTGTCAGTTCCTTAGTGACCCAGGGTCATTTCGGACAAATCAGGTCGGGTTGCCTAGTGGCTATAAATAGCCCACCCCCTACACCATAAATTGGTGGCTGCTCAGAGTTAGTGCACGGCTTTTGTCATTTGAGAGCAACCCACCTCCAAAGCATTTGAGAGAGAGATCCTTGCGAGGACAAAGCCCAAAACACTCAGAGCCCAAAGACTGTTTGGCATCACTGAAGTCTTTCTGTCCGCGTGATCTGAAGACTTGTTACACTTGAGGACTGTGAATCCTCCAGCCGGTTGGGCGTCGCATTCTGAGCATCCATGAGTCATTGTGGATTGCCGGTTAACGAAGTCTGTGAAGGTTCAGAAGTCTACCTTGAAGATTTACCAGAGTGATTGGGCGAGGACTAAGTGTTCTTAGCTCAAGGGGAATAAGGTGAAGACGTGGTCTTCTGAGTTAAATCTCAGCCTCCCTAACCAGACGTACAGTTGTCACAGCAACTGGAACTGGTCCAACAAATCCCTGTCCTCACCAAGCAACTGGCTCTATCTCCTCTCTCTCTCTCTCTCTCTCTCTCTCTCTCTCTCTCTCTCTCTATTTACCGTTTGTCTGATCTGATTGACTTCACTGTGTGACGACTATTGTTGTTTGGCTTCATACTATCTTCCATCCTGATCTATACTACCTAGTTGCTAATAGTCTTCGTGCTTTCACTTCATTACTTACTTGACTATGGCTTGTCTAGTGTAGTCTACCTTCCGCTACATGTCAATAGGTTCGTTTCTATTGTTTGTCTTTGAAACACCCATGTTTTGAAGACTTTCATAAAAATCGCCTATTCAACCCCCCCTCTAGTCGATAACTAGCACTTTCAGTTGCGTCGCGTGGTGTGGTCGATTGGGCTCGTGGCTGGCCGGAACTGCGCCAGCGACGAGTGGAGGTGGCGGTGGGGTTCGGGCACTCGACGCAATGGAGCAGCAGCGCGCTAAAGCTTGCTAACGGGCGCGGGAGGTGCTACGCAACGCAACGAGCACGTTGGACTCCAGCCTACGACCAATTGGTCGTCGGAGTCACGCCGGCGACGTGCGCGGGCCGCGGCGCGTTCGGACGCCGTGGGAGAAGCAGCTAGCGCGCGTGCGAGGACGGCCAGAGAGATGAGGGAGGAAGAGAGGCTCACCGAGTGGCTCACACGATGGCCCGTGGTGGTTTAGGAGCTACAGAGACGTCGTCGGATCCGAGGATGAGCAGCGGCGACCAGAGATGTGGAAGAAGGGGAACCGATGCAGCAGCGCCACCGAGCTCCAGCTGCGGCCACCGGTTGACGAGGAAGACAATGGCGGAGACGACGAACACGTTGGCGAGGCGATGGCTGTAGCCGCACGTTTTACGATGGCGAGTCCATGGCGGCGCTCGGATGCGGTGGGGAAGGAGGAAGTGGAGAGGTGGATCTTAGGGGAGGGGAGGCGCAGGGGCCGAGAGGGAGAGCGGGAGTGAGTGGGGGAAGGAACCGATGAGGCGGGGGCGTGGCGGCCTTATCCCCTCCCGGCGTCGGTGCCGGCGAGCTGGTCGGGCGGGAACACGCCCCTGTTCCGACCCTGGTCGAGGGAACAGGGGAGGGAGACGGCAGGGGGCGGGCCGGCTGGGCCGGTTGAACTAGCCGGCTTAGCTGTTGGCTAGCTGGGCTAGTTGGCCTAGGGGGTTTGGGGGGTTTTCCTTTTCTCTTTATTTTTGTTAGGTTTGTTTTTTCTTTTCTTTTTTCATTTTATTTTATTTATTTCCTTTTCTGTTTTAGTTCAATTTAATATATTTATGCATTCTGTAAAGTGTGTTTCCTTCACCTTAAATACCTAAACATTAATTGGCACACTCCGAACATTTTAGTTTTAAAGTCTGAAATTTTTGTTATTTGACATGTTTTGAATTTGACATTTGAGCCGGTTTTGAACTAACGAGAGATTAGCAACAGTAACGGAGGTGATGTGACATCATTAGCAGAGTTTCACTGTAGCTTAATTATCTGGGCGTTACAGTGCATCAACCGCTGAAAGGTTGCCCCGACGTTACGCAGTCCAAAAGGCATGCAAGTGTAGCAATACACCCCGCATGGGGTCAGGAAAGCCGTCTTCTCAACATCTTGCACCGCCATCTTGATTTGGTGATACCTTGAGAATGCATCCAGGAAGCACAGCAGGTCGCACTCGGCGGTGGAGTCGACGATATGGTCGATGCGCAGAAGCAGAAAGGGATCTTGAGGGCAGGCCTTGTTGAGGTTGGTAAAATCGACGCACATGCGTTCCTTTCTGCCTTTCTTGGGGACAATGACCGGGTTGCCAACCATTCTGGGTACCGCACCTCCCGAATGACGCCAGCATCCTGCAGCTTGCGGGTTTCTTGGACGATGAACGCCTGCTTCTCCGTGGACTGCCGCCTCGCCCTCTGCTTAACCGGGCGCACATTGGGGCACACCCTCTGGTGGTGCTCGATTACCCCCTTGGGACTCCAATCAAATCCTTGGGCTCCCATGTGAACACCTCCTTGTTCGCGCGCAATAAATCGACCAATGCCTTTTCTTGGTCTGGGGCGAGGTTGGCGCCTATGGTGAAGGTGGCTCCTGAGGCGCCATCCGCGTCAACCGGCACCTGCTTTATTTCGGCCCGATCCTGAGAGAACAACTGCTTCTTCTTCGCCGGTGCTGCCCCCGGGACCTCAGGGGCTCCTCCATCAGCTGGGCATGCTGCCGACGCGGCCCTGAAGGCGAGCTTGAGGGCCGTCAGGGCCTCCTTGGTGTCTCCGGCCACGGTGAGGACGCCGCTGCTCCCCGACATCTTCACGAGGTTGTAGGTAGGGTGAGTCGCTGCCATGAACTTGGCCAGGGCTGGGTACCCGAGGATGGCGTTGTACGGGAGGCTGATGCGGGCGGTGTCGAAGTCGATAAGCTCGGTGCAGTAGTTGTCGTGGGTGTCAAAGGTGACGGGGAGGCGGATCTGCCCGAGAGGGCTGGTGGAACCGTGGACAACTCCGGAGAGGGGCTTGGTGGGGCGGAGCCGGCCGTGTGGCACGTGGAGCAAGCCGAAAGCTTCCATAGAGAGCATGTTGAGGCCAGCCCCACCATCAATGAGGGTCTTGGTAACCGCCACGTTGCAGATGGTGGGGGTGCAGAGCATCGGGAGCGCGCCTGAGCCCGCGGTGGTTGTTGGATGGTCCCTCGAGTCGAAGGTGAGGTCGGCCTTGGGCGCTGCCCATCCCGGAGGAGCCCCCTGCTGCACGTGGGCAGCACCCGATTGGCGGAAGAACTGCTTGACGTGGCGGTCCGAGGGCGGCGCCTACGAACCGCCGAGGAGGGCTGCGGCGGTGAGGGGTGCCTGTGCCACGAAGCACACGACGAAGCTCCTCCTAGGAGGCCCCAGAAGATCCCGGCAGGTTGAGCAGCCAGGCGCGCGGCATGCCAGCGAGGGCCATGGGAAACTGCTACCTCTTGAGCATGCGTTGGTTTTCCCTTGAAGAGGAAAGGGTGATGCAGCAAAGTAGCGTAAGTATTTCCCTCGGTTTTTGAGAACCAAGGTATCAATCCAGTAGGAGGTTACACGCAAATCGCCTAGTACATGCACAAACAAATAAGAACCTTGCAACCAACACGATAAAGGGGTTGTCAATCCCTTCACGGCCACTTGCAAAAGTGAGATCTGATAAAGATAATAAGATAAAAAAATTGGTATTTCTGTTGTATAGATTGGAAAGTAAAGATTGCAAAATAAATAGTAAACTAGAATTTTAGATTGAAAACTTATATGATGGAAATAGACCCGGGGGCCATAGGTTTCACTAGTGGCTTCTCTCAAGATAGCAAATTCTATGGTGGGTGAACAAATTACTGTCGAGCAATTGGTAGAAAAGCGCATAGTTATGAGAATATCTAGGCATGATCATGTATATAGGCATCATGTCTGTGTCAAGTAGACCGAAACGATTCTGCATCTACTACTATTACTCCGCACATCGACCGCTATCCAGCATGCATCTAGAGTATTAAGTTCATAAGAATAGAGTAACGCATTAGGCAAGATGACATGATGTAGTGGGATAAGCTCAAGCAATATGATATAAACCCCATCTTTTTATCCTCGATAGCAACAATACAATATGTGCCTTGCTATCACTGGGAAAGGACACCGCAAGATTGAACCCAAAGCTAAGCACTTCTCCCATTGCAAGAAAGATCAATCTAGTAGGCCAAACCAAACTGATAATTCGAAGAGACTTGCAAAGATATCAAATCATACATATAATAACTCAGAGAAGATTCAAATATTGTTCGTAGATAAACTTGATCATAAACCCACAATTCATCGAATCTCGACAAACACACCGCAAAAAGTATTACATCGAATAGATCTCCAAGAGAATCGAGGAGAACTTTGTATTGAGATCCAGAGAGAGAGAATAAGCCATCTAGCTAATAACTATGGACCCGAAGGTCTGTGGTAAACTACTCACAAATCATCGGAGAGGCTATGGTGTTGATGTAGAAGCCCTCCATGATCGACTCCCCCTCCGGCACAGCACCGGGAAAGGCCCCAAGATGGGATCTCACGGGTACAGAAGGTTGTGGCGGTGGAAATAGGGTTTCGTGGTGCTCCTGGATGTTTTCAGGGTACTTGAGTATATATAGGCGAAGGAAGTAGGTCAGTGCAGCGACGAGGGGGCCACGAGGGTGGGGGCGCACCCTCCTGCCTCGCGGCCACCTCGTGGCTTCCTTGACGTCCACTCCAAGTCTCATGGATTGTGTTTGTTCCAAAAACGATCCTCGCGAAGGTTTCATTCCGTTTGGATTCCGTTTGATATTCCTTTTCTGCGAAACACTGAAATAGGCAAAAAAAACAGCAATTTGCACTGGGCCTTCGGTTAATAGGTTAGTCCCAAAAATAATATAAAAGTGCATAATAAAGCCCATTAAACATCCAAAACAGATAATATAATAGCATGGAACAATAAAAAATTATAGATATGTTGGAGACGTATCAAGCATCCCCAAGCTTAATTCCTGCTTGTCCTTGAGTAGGTAAATGATAAAAACAGAATTGTTGATGTGGAATGCTACCTAACATAATTTTCAATGTAATTTATTTTATTGTGGCATGAATGTTCAGATTCGAAAGATTCAAGATAAAATTTTAATATTGACATAAAATAGTAATACTTCAAGCATACTAACTAAGCAATTATGTCTTCTCAAAATAACATGGCCAAAGAAAGTTCATCCCATACAAAATCATATAGTTTGGTCATGCTTCATTTCTGTCACACAAAAATGCTCTCATCATGAAAAACCCCGATGACAAGCCAAGAAATTGTTTCATATTTTAGTATTTCTCAAACTTTTTCAACTTGCACGCAATACATGAGCGTGAGCCATGGACATAGCACTATGGGTGGAATAGAATATAATGATAGGGGTTGTGTGGAGAAGACAAAAAAGGAGAAAGTCTCACATTGACGCGGCTAATCAACGGGCTAGGGAGATGCCCATCAATTGATGTCAATGCGAGAAGTAGGGATTGCCATGCAACGGATGCACTAGAGCTATAAATGTATGAAAGCTCAACAAAAGAAACTAAGTGGGTGTGCATCCAACTTGCTTGCTCACGAAGACCTAGGGCATTTGAGGAAGCCCATTGTTGGAATATACAAGCCAAATTCTATAATGAAAAATTCCCACTAGTATATGAAAGTGACAAAACAAGAGACTCTCACCGCCGTGCTCTAAAAGATATAAGCGAAGCACTAGAGCAAAATTATCTAGCTCAAAAGATATAAGTGGAGCACATAGAGTATTCTAGCAAATTCCGATGCATGTGTGTCTCTCCAAAAGGTGTGTACAGCAAGGATGATTGTGGTAAACTAAAAAGCAAAGACTCAACTCATATAAGACACTCCAAGCAAAACGCATATCATGTGGTGAATAAAAATATAGCATCAAGTAAAGTTACCGATAGACGAAGATGAAAGAGGGGATGCCTTCCGGGGAATCCCCAAGCTTAGGCTTTTGGTTGTCCTTGAATTTTACCTTGAGGTGCCTTGGGCATCCCCAAGCTTAGGCTCTTTCCACTCCTTATTCTAAAATCCATCAAATCTTTACCCAAAAACTTGAAAACTTCACAACACAAAACTCAATAGAAAATCTCATGAGCTCCGTTAGTGTAAGAAAACAAACCACCACATTAAGGTACTGTAATCAACTCATTCTTTATTTATATTGGTGTTAAAATTAGTGTATTCCAACTTCTCTATGGTTCATACCCCCCGATACTAGCCATAGATTCATCAAAATAAGCAAACAACACACGAACAACAGAATATGTCAAAAACAGAACAGTCTGTCGTAATCTGTATCAAACGCAAACTTCTGTAACTAAAAAATTCTTCCGAAATAGGACGACCTAAATAATTTGGTTATTGATCTACTTCAATTGGAACCAGTATTTTATCACGTTCTAGTGATTTTTAACAATTGTTTTCGTGAGCAGAAAGTTTTTGACTTTTTCAGCAAGATCGAATAATTATCATCCAAGAAGATCCTATAGGTTTTACTTGGCACAAACACTAACTAAAACATAAAACCAAATAAAACCAGAGGCTAGATGAATTATTTATTACTAAACAGAAACAAAAAGCAAGGAACCAAAATAAAATTGGGTTGCCTCCCAACAAGCGCTATCGTTTAACGCCCCTAGCTAGGCATTGATAATTTTAATGATGCTCACATCAAAGACAAGAATTAAAGCACAAAGAGAGCATCATAGAACACGTGATAAACACATCTAAGTCTAACATACTTCCTATGCATAGGAATTTTATAGGAAAACAAATTATCATAGCAAGCAAAAATTAGCATATGCAAGGAATAAAAAGAGATGATAGCAATCTCAACATGATAAGAGGTAATTTAGTAAGATAAAAATTTCTACAACCATATTTTCCTCTCTCATAAAAATTACATGTAGGATCATAGGAAAATTCAACAAAAGAGCTATCACATAACATATTCTCAACACGATCAACATGCATGCAAAGTTGACACTCTTCCAAAATATTGGGATTATCATTAACTAAAGTCATGACCTCTCCAAACCCACTTTTACCAAAAATATCATAAGATTGAACAATCTCCAAATATGAGGGATCTAAAGTTGACACTCTTCCAAACTCACTTTCAATATTATTTCAAACATTATTATCAATCTCATATTCATCATGGGGCTTAAATAAATTTTCAAGATCATAAGAAGAATAACCCCAATCATGATCATTGCAACAAGTAGTAGACATAGCAAAACTAGCATCCCCAAGCTTAGGGTTTTGCATATTATTAGCACAATTGACATCAAGAGAATTTATAGTAAAATCATTGCAATCATGATTTTTATTCAAGGAGCTATCATGAATCTCTTCATAAATTTCTTCGTCACAATTTTCGGATTCACGAATTTCAAGCAAAACCTCATAAAGATAATCTAGTGCACTCAAATCACTAGAAATTGGTTCATCATAATTGGATCTCTTAAAAAGATTAGCAAGGGGATGAGGATCCATAAAATTTTAGCAAACGAAGATGCAAGCAAAAGGAAGGCACATGGTAACACAAGATTGAACGGAAGGAGGGCGAAGAAAAGGCAAAGGTGAAGCGGGGGAGAGGAAAACGAGAGGCAAATGGTAAATAATATAATGCGTGGGATAAGAGTTTGTGATGGGTACTTGGTATGTCTTGACTTGTGCGTAGATCTCCCCAGCAAGGGCGCCAGAAATCGGCTCGTTGACAGGAGATCAAATCTTGACTTGACTTGGCGTAAACCTCCCCGGCAACGGCGCCAGAAATCCTTCTTGCTACCTCTTGAGCATGCGTTGGTTTTCCCTTGAAGAGGAAAGAGTGATGCAGCAAAGTAGCGTAAGTATTTCCCTCAGTTTTTGAGAACCAAGGTATCAATCCAGTAGGAGGTTAGACACAAATCGCCTAGTACCTGCACAAACAAATAAGAACCATGCAACCAACGCAATAAAGGGGTTGCCAATCCCTTCACGGCCACTTGCAAAAGTGAGATATGATAAAGATAATAAGATAAATGTTTTTTGGTATTTTTGTTGTATAGATTGGAAAGTAAAGATTGCAAAATAAATAGTAAACTAGAATTGTAGATTGGAAACTTATATGATGGAAAATAGACCCGGGGGCCATAGGTTTCACTAGTGCCTTCTCTCAAGATAGCAAATTCTACGGTGGGTGAACAAATTACTATCGAGCAATTGATAGAAAAGCGCATAGTTATGAGAATATCTAGGCATGATCATGTATATAGGCATCACGTCCATGTCAAGTAGACCGAAACGATTCTGCATCTACTAGTATTACTCCACACATTGACCGCTATCCAGCATGCATCTAGAGTATTAAGTTTATAAGAACGGAGTAACACATTAGGCAAGATGACATGATGTAGAGGGATAAACTCAAGCAATATGATATAAACCCCATCTTTTTATCCTCGATGGCAGCAATACAATACGTGCCTTGCTGCCCCTGCTGTCATTGGGAAAGGACACCGCAAGATTGAACCCAAAGCTAAGCACCTCTCCCATTGCAAGAAAGATCAATCTAGTAGGCCAAACCAAACTGATAATTCGAAGAGACTTGCAAAGATATCAAATCATGCATATAAGAATTCAAAGAAGATTCAAATATTGTTCGTAGATAAACTTGATCATAAACCAACAATTCATCGGATCTCGACAAACACACAGCAAAAAGTATTACAACGAATAGGTCTCCAAGAGAATCGAGGAGAACTTTGTATTGAGATCCGAAGAGAGAGAAGAAGCCATCTAGCTAATAATTATGGACACGAAGGTCTGTGGTAAACTACTCACACATCATCGGAGAGGCTATGGTGTTGATGTAGAAGCCCTCCGTGATCGATTCCCCCTCTGGCGGAGCGCCGAAAAAGGCCCCAAGATGGGATCTCATGGGTACAGGAGGTTGCGGTGGTGGAAATAGGGTTTCATGGTGCTCCTGGATGTTTTCAGGGTACATGAGTATATATAGGCGAAGGAAGTAGGTCGGTGGAGCTACGAGGGGCCCACGAGGGTGGGGCGCGCCCTCCTGCCTCGTGGCCTCCTCGTGGTTTCCTTGACGTCCACTCCAAGTCTCCTGGATTGCGTTTGTTCAAAAAACGATCCTCGTGAAGGTTTCATTCCGTTTGATATTCCTTTTCTGCAAAACACTGAACTAGGCAAAATAACAGCAATTTGCACTGGGCCTTCGGTTAATAGGTTAGTCCAAAAATAATATAAAAGTGCATAATAAAGCCCATTAAACATCCAAAACAGATAATATAATAGCATGGAATAATAAAAATTTATAGATACGTTGGAGACGTATCAAGCATCCCCAAGCTTAATTCCTGCTCGTCCTCGAGTAGGTAAATGATAAAAACAGAATTTTTGACGTGGAATGCTTCCTAACATAATTTTCAATGTAATTTATTTTATTGTGGCATGAATGTTCAGACCTGAAAGATTCAAGATAAAAGTTTAATATTGACATAAAATAATAATACTTCAAGCATACTAACTAAGCAATTATGTCTTCTCAAAATAACATGGCCAAAGAAAGTTCATCCTACAAAATCATATAGTTTGGTCATGGTTCATTTTCGTCACACAAAAATTCTCACATCATGCACAACCCCGATGACAAGCCAAGCAATTGTTTCATACTTTAGTATTTCTCAAACTTTTTCAACTTGCACGCAATACATGAGCGTGAGCCATGGACATAGCACTATGGGTGGAATAGAATATAATGATGGGGGTTGTGTGGAGAAGACAAAAAGGAGAAAGTCTCACATTGACGCGGCTAATCAACGGGCTAGGGAGATGCCCATCAATTGATGTCAATGCGAGGAGTAGGGATTGCCATGCAACAGATGCACTGGAGCTATCAATGTATAAAAGCTCAACAAAAGAAACTAAGTGGGTGTGCATCCAACTTGCTTGCTCACGAAGACCTAGGGCATTTGAGGAAGCCCATTGTTGGAATATACAAGCCAAATCCTATAATGAAAAATTCCCACTAGTATATTAAAGTGACAAAACAAGAGACTCTCTATCATAAAGATCATGGTGCTACTTTGAAGCACAAGTGTGGAAAAAGGATAGTAGCATTGTCCCTTCTTTTCCTTTTTTTTCTTTTTTATTTGGCCTCTCTCTTTTTTTTGGCCTTTCTTTTTTTTTCTTTTTCATGGGACAATGCTCTATTAATGATGATCATCACACTTCTATTTATTTACAACTCAATGATTACAACTTGATACTAGAACAAAATATGACTCTATGTGGATGCCTCTGGCGGTGTACCGGGATGGGCAATGAAACAAGAGTGACATGTATGATAAATTATGCATGGTGGCTTTGCCACAAATATGATGTCAACTACTTGATCATGCAAGGCAATATGACAATGATGAAGCGTGTCATAATAAATGAAATGGTGGAAAGTGCCATGGCAATATATCTCGGAATGGCTATGGAAATGCCATAATAGGTAGGTATGGTGGCTGTTTTGAGGAAGATATAAGGAGGTTTATGTGTGATAGAGCGTCTCATATCACGGGGTTTGGATGCATTGGCGAAGTTTGCACCAACTCTCAAGGTGAGAAAGGGCAATGCACGGTACCGAAAAGGCTAGCAATGATGGAAGGGTGAGAGTGCATATAATCCATGGACACAACATTAGTCATAAAGAACTCACATACTTATTGCAAAAATCTACAAGTCATCAAAAACCAAGCATTACGCGCATGCTCCTAGGGGATAGATTGGTAGGAAAAGACCATCGCTCGTCCCCGACCGCCACTCATAAGGATGACAATTAAAGAACACCTCATGTTTCAAATTTGTTACACAACGGTTACCATATGTGCATGCTACGGGACTTGCATACTTCAACACAAGTATTTCTCAATTTCACAATTACTCAACTAGCATAACTCTAATATCACCATCTTCATATCTCAAAAAAATCATCAAGTATCAAACTTCTCATAGTATTCAATGCACTCTATATGAAAGTTTTTATTATACCCATCTGGGATGCCTATCATATTAGGACTAATTTTATAGCCAAACAAATTACCATGGTGTTCTAAAGGACTCTCAAAATAATATAAGTGAAGCATGAGAGATCAATAATTTCTACAAAATAAAACCACCGCAGTGCTCTAAAAGATATAAGCGAAGAACTAGAGCAAAATTATCTAGCTCAAAAGATATTTGCACTGGGCCTCCGGTTAATAGGTTAGTCCCAAAAATAATATAAAAGTGCATAATAAAGCCCATTAAACATCCAAAACAGATAATATAATAGCATGGAACAATGAAAAATTATAGATACGTTGGAGACATATCAGAAACCAGTCGGCCATGACCTTGTCGTCGCCACCGGTTGCCCGAACAGCCTCCTCGTACGCCTGGAGGAAGGCCGCAAGGTCCGCCGCGCCATCGTAGCGAGGCGGCATCTCTGGATTGAACTTGGGCGGGCACTGTACTTGCCGCAAGGCGGGGGTGAAGTCCCGGAGGCCCACTGCACCTCCGTGCGCGCTTGTCGATCCAGCCGGAGGAGCGGTGCTCACCATGGGAGCTGGACAGAGAAGCGAAGCGGACAAAGAGGTGAAGCTTCGACGCACCCCTACCTGGCATGCCAAATGTCAGATTCGGGGTTCCGCGGACCCTTGCGAGGTTCGAACTCTAGGGTGCGAGCGAAAAACTTGTCTCCCCCAGTCCGCCTGCTCAACGATTCCACGGCCTAGGTCAACGAACCCCAAGGGACAAGAGACACAGCAGTTTATCCTGGTTCGGGCCACCTTGCGGAGTAATACCCTACTCCAGCTTTGTGGTGGATTGCCTCGAGGGGCTGGATGAGCTAGTACAGTGGTCGAACAGCCTCAGGAGGTGAGGTGTTCTTGTGCTCGACGAGCTAGTGAGCTGGTCAGGGTGGAATGGATCCGTCCTGGGTGAAATCGATCCCCCCAGGGTGCAGTCCCTATGGTGATGGCTAAGTCCTATTTATAGTGGCCTTGGTCCTCTTCCCAAATGTAGGCGGGAAGGGATCCCACAATGGCCAAATTTGAAGGAAGACAACTAGTACAAGTTATCCTGACAAAAGTAGTCTTCGCCTGCCAAAGCCTCTGGTGGTGATGCTGCGGTGGGCTCTGTAGTGTCCTCCGTCCTGCCGTCCTGGTGGTCTTGGTCTTGTTGCACCGGAATGGAAAACTTTGCTTGATTCCTCGGGACTCTGCGCCTGCGCTCGCCTCCTTAGCACCAAAGAGGAAACCGGTACAGTGCGCTCGCTGGCGCCCGCCTGGCCTTGGTCGTCATGGCTCACGTCATATGAACCTCGCGAGGTGCTGCTTGCATAGATATCTCCGCTCCTCGGGAGCCAGCCTGGGGAGGCCGCCCCCCGGGGAGGTCTTTGTGTCGTCCGCCTTGCGAGGCTTGGCCCCTCGCGAGGGTTTTGAGTCGTTGTTGTCAAACTGGGCCGTATCGGGCCATCGGTAGAGCCACGTCGTGGGCCGCAGGCAGGCAAGTCTGGGCACCCCCAGTCCCAGGACGCCAAGACTTTTCTTTTGTGTATTTCTTCGCATTCTCTGCATCTAATTCTTTGCAAATCTTTCAGTAAATTCCCTGCAAATCTTTGTGAAATTTCACTTGCCAAGTGAGCTGAGTTGACAAGTTTTCTTTAACTCGGACACCGAGTCCAGCAAATTGGCTAAACCGAATTACAAGGGTTCCTTGTATATAGTTCATCGGCTCAACCGAAAAGGACTAGCTTGGTCTAACCGATTCGCACTCTCAGTGGCAATGATCTCTCGGAGTTGCCTTTGAAAACCACTCGGTGTCACCGATTTCATTGCTGAAGAAAACGTTTTGCCATTGCATTTTGCACATTTCTTCCAGCTCCACTCAATGATTCTTATCCTCTACCCGCATCATAATCTACATGCTGCTTTGTAATGTGTCTCAAGGACCAAACCTAATTGACTCATGCTCCAGAAGATCCCTTCTTGCAAATTGATGTCGAAGGGGGAGAGAGAGCACATCAAAGCTTATCAGATGGAAGAGAAAGCACACCATAGCTTCCCCAGATGCTTGTTATCAATAGAGGAGAGAAGTCACATGTCTTCAAGAGGGGAAAGACATGTCAATATTTGATTGATTGTACCATTTCTTGCTTTAATGGTTATTGCTCTGATTTTCTCTTACCTACCTTCTCCCATTATCCAATATCAGATTCAGGGGGAGAAAGAGTTCATATCTAAGGGAAGAAAATCTTTGGAATTCATTGCATATCTTTAATCTTTGGGGACATGTCTATATCCAAATGGAGTACTGATATGTCTCCAACGTATCTATAATTTTTTATTGTTCCATGCTATTATATTATCTATCTTGGATGTTTTATGGGCTTTACTATGCACTTCTATATTATTTTTGGGACTAACCTATTGACCCGAGCCCAAAGCAGTTCTGTTTTCCCTTGTTTCAGTGTTTCGAAGAAAAGGAATATCAAACGGAGTCAAAACGGAACGAAACCTTCTGGAGAAGTTATCTTTGGAAGGAAAGCTACCCGAAAGACTTGGAGTGCACGTCAGGAAAGAAACGAGGGAGCCATGAGGTAGGGGGCACGCCCACCCCCCTAGGGCGCACCTTCCACCCTCGTGGGCCCCTCGTGGCTCCCCTGACGTACTTATTCCGCCTATATATATCCATATACCCTAAAAACTGCGGGGAACAGAATAGATCTGTTGCTCCGCCGCCGCAAGCCTCTGTAGCCACCAAAAGTCAATCGGGACCCTGTTCCGGCACCCTGCCGGAGGGGGGAACCCTCACCGGTGGCCATCTTCATCATCCCAGCGCTCTCCATGACGAGGAGGGAGTAGTTCACCCTCGGGGTTGAGGGTATGTACCGGTAGCTATGTGTTTGATCTCTCTTTCTCTCTCGTGTTCTTGATTTGGCACGATCTTGATGTATCGTGAGATTTGCTATTATAGTTGGATCTTATGATGTTTCTCCCCCTCTACTCTCTTGTAATGGATTGAGTTTTCCCTTTGAAGTTATCTTATCGGATTGAGTCTTTAATGATTTGAGAACACTTGATGTATGTCTTGCGTGGGATAACCGTGGTGACAATGTGTTATTCTATTGATTCACTTGATGTACGTTTTGGTGATGAACTTGCTGGTTCCGCCCATGAACCTATGCATAGGGGTTGGCACATGTTTTCGTCTTGATTCTCCGGTAGAAACTTTGGGGCACTCTTTGAAGTACTTTGTGTTGGTTGAATAGATGAATCTGAGATTGTGTGATGCATATCGTATAATCATACCCACGGATACTTGAGGTGACATTGGAGTATCTAGGTGACATTAGGGTTTTGGTTGATGTGTATCTTAAGGTGTTATTCTAGTACGAACTCCAGGGCTGTTTGTGACACTTATAGGAATAGCCCAACGAATTGATTGGAAAGAATAACTTTGAGGTGGTTTCGTACCCTACCATAATCTCTTCGTTTGGTCTCCTCTATTAGTGACTTTGGAGTGACTCTGTGTTGCATGTTGAGGGATAGTTATAATATCCAATTATGTTATTATTGTTGAGAGAACTTGCACTAGTGAAAGTATGAACCCTAGGCCTTGTTTCCTAGCATTGCAATACCGTTTACGCTCACTTTTATCACTTGTTACCTTGCTGTTTTTATATTTTCAGATTACAAAAACCTATATCTACCATTCATACTGCACTTGTATCACCATCTCTTCGCCGAACTAGTGCACCTATACAATTTACCATTGTATTGGGTGTGTTGGGGACACAAGAGACTCTTTGTTATTTGGTTGCAGGGTTGCTTGAGAGAGACCATCTTCATCCTACGCCTCCCACGGATTGATAAACCTTAGGTCATCCACTTGAGGGAAATCTGCTACTGTCCTACAAACCTCTGCACTTGGAGGCCCAACAATGTCTATAAGAAGAAGGTTGCGTAGTAGACATCAAGCTCTTTTCAAGCGCCGTTGCCGGGGAGGCTAGGTAAGCGGCACTCACACCCCGTCAATCAAGCTCTTTTCTTGCGCCATTGCCAGGGAGGTTAGTGCTTGAAGGTATATCTTTAGATCTTGCAATCGAATCTTTTTGTTTCTTGTTTTAGCACTAGTTTAGTTTATAAAAGAAAACTACAAAAAAATGGAATTGAGTTTGCCTCATACGCTTCATCTTTTTAATATCTTTCGTGAGTATGATGGAAAGGAAAATTGTGCCAAAGTGTTAGAAGAAGAATATATTAAAATGTTTGGCACTAAATCTTTGAATGATGAGCATGATTGCAATGTTGTTAGTATGAATTCCTTGAATATCCATGATGCTAATGATATGCAAAGACACAAGCTTGGGGAATCTATGTTTGATCAAGATGATATTTTTTGTCCCCCAAGTTTTGATGAGCAAATTTATTATGATAAAAGCATGCCTCCTATCTATGATGATTATTGTGATGACACGTATGCTATAAAGATTAATGATAACCATGAAACTTGTCATCTTGATCTTAATTTTCAATCACATGATAGTTATTTGGTTGAGTTTGCTCCCACTACTATTGATGAGAATAAATTTGCTTACGTGGAGAGTAGGAAAATTTATATGCTTGTAGATCATGAAAAGAATTCTTTATGTGATGGTTATATTGTTGAATTCATTCATGATGCTACTGAAAATTATTATTAGGGAGGAATATATGCTTGTAGGAATGGCAATAATATCAAGTTTCCTCTCTATGTGCTTAAAGTTTTGAAGTTATGCTTGTTTTGCCTTCCTATGCAAGTTGATTCTTGTTCCCATAAGTTGTTTGCTCGAAAAATCCCTATGCATAGGAAGTGTGTTAGACTTAAATGTGCTAGTCATATTCTTCATGATGCTCTCTTTATGTTTCAATTCCTATCTTTTATGTGAGCATCATTGAAATCATCATGCCTAGCTAGGGGCGTTAAACGTTAGCGCTTGTTGGGAGGCAACCCAACTTTATTTTAGTTTCTTGCTTTTTGATTCTGTTTAGTAATAAATAATCCATCTAGCCTCTGTTTAGATGTGGTTTTATGTTTTAATTAGTGTTTGTGCCAAGTAGAACCTTTGGGAAGACTTGGGTGAAGTCTTTATGATCATGCTGTAAAAAACAGAAACTTTAGCGCTCACGAGACTAGCTTCAACTTTTTACTGGAGAGTGCTATTTAGTTGATTCTTTTTGCAGATGATTACTAGACAAATTACTCAGGTCCACCAATTTATTTTAGAATTTTTGGAGTTCCATAAGTATACGTTTGATACAGATTACTACAGACTGTTCTGTTTTTGACAGATTCTGTTTTCATTGTGTTGCTCGCTTATTTTGATGAATCTATGGCTACTAAAATAGTTTATAAACCATAGATAAGTTGGAATACAGTAGTTTTAACACCAATATAAATAAAGAATTAGTTCATTACAGTACCATGAAGTGGTGTTTTGTTTTCTTTCTCTAACGGAGCTCACGAGATTTTCTGTTAAGTTTTGTGTTGTGAAGTTTTCAAGTTTTGGGTAAAGATCCGATGGACTACGGAATAAGGAGTGGCAAGAACCTAAGATTGGGGATGCCCAGGGCACCCCAAGGTAATATTCAAGGATAACCAATAGCCTAAGCTTGGGGATGCCCCGGAAGGCATCCCCTCTTTCGTCTTCGTTCATCGGTAACTTTACTTGGAGCTATATTTTTATTCACCACATGATATGTGTTTTGCTTGGAGCGTCATTTTATTTTATTTTTCTTTGCTTTCTGTTTGAATAAAATACCAAGATCTGAAATTCTTAAATGTTAGAGAGTCTTCACATAGTTACATAATTATTCAACTACTCATTGATCTTCACTTATATCTTTCGGAGTAGTTTGTTGTTGCTCTAGTGCTTCACTTATATCTTTTAGAGCACGACGGTGGTTTTATTTTGAAGAAATAGATGAAATCTCATGCTTCACTTATATTATTTTTAGAGTCTTAAACATCATGGTAATTTTCTTAATCTTAATATGCTTGGTATTCAAGAATAGTAAAAACTTTCTTATGAGTGTGTTAAATACTATGAGAAGTTTGATGCTTGATAATTGTTTTGAGATATAAAGATGGTGATATTAGAGTCATGCTAGTTGAGTAGTTGTGAATTTGAGAAATACTTGTGTTAAAGTTTGTGATTCCGTAGCATGCATTATGGTGAACCGTTATGTGATGAAGTCAGAGCATGATTTATTTACTGATTGTCTTCCTTATGAGTGGCGGTCGGGGACGAGCGATGGTCTTTTCCTACCAATCTATCCCCCTAGGAGCATGCGCGTAATACTTTGCTTTGATAACTTGTAGATTTTTGCAATAAGTATATGAGTTCTTTATGACTAATGTTGAGTCCATGGATTATACACACTTTTCTTCCTCCCACCATTGCTAGCCTCTCTAATACCGCGCACTTTTCGCCGGTATCATACACCCACCATAAACCTTCCTCAAAACAGCCACCATACCTACCTATTATGGCATTTCCATAGCCATTCCGAGATATATTGCCATTCAACTTTCCACCGTTCCGTTTATTATGACACGCTCCATCATTGTCATATTGCTTAGCATGATCATGTAGTTGACATCGTATTTGTGGCAAAGCCACCATTCATAATTCTTTCATACGTGTCACTCTTGATTCATTGCATATCCCGGTAGACCGCCGGAGGCATTCATATAGAGTCATATTTTGTTCTAAGTATCGAGTTGTAATTCTTGAGTTGTAAGTAAATAAAAGTGTGATGATCATCATTATTAGAGCATTGTCCCAGTGAGGAAAGGATGATGGAGACTATGATTCCCCCACAAGTCGGGATGAGACTCCGGACTAAAAAAAGAGAGGCCATAAAAATGAGAAGACCCAAATAAAAAAATGAGAGAAAAAGAGAGAAGGGAATGCTACTATCCTTTTACCACACTTGTGCTTCAAAGTAGCACCATGATCTTTATGATAGAGAGTCTCCTATGTTGTCACTTTCATATACTAGTGGGAATTTTACATTATAGAACTTGGCTTGTATATTCCAATGATGGGCTTCCTCAAAATGCCCTAGGTATTCGTGAGCAAGCGAGTTGGATGCACACCCACTTAGTTTCTTTTTGAGCTTTCATACACTTATAGCTCTAGTGCATCCGTTGCATGGCAATCCCTACTCACTCGCATTGATATCTATTGATGGGCATCTCCATAGCCCGTTGATACGCCTAGTTGATGTGAGACTATCTTCTCCTTTTTGTCTTCTCCACAACCACCATTCTATTCCACTTATAGTGCTATGTCCATGGCTCACGCTCATGTATTGCGTGAAGATTGAAAAGGTTTGAGAACATCAAAAGTATGAAACAATTGCTTGGCTTGTCATTGGGGTTGTGCATGATTTAAATATTTTGTGTGATGAAGATAGAGCATAGCCAGACTATATGATTTTGTGGGGATAGCTTGCTTTGGCCATGTTATTTTGAGAAGACATGATTGCTTTGTTAGTATGCTTGAAGTATTATTGTTTTCATGTCAATACTAAACTTTTGTCTTGAATCTTATGGATCTGAATATTCTTGCCACAATAAAGAGAATTACATGGATAAATATGTTAGGTAGCATTCCACATCAAAAATTCTGTTTTTATCATTTACCTACTCGAGGACGAGCAGGAATTAAGCTTGGGGATGCTGATACGTCTCCAACGTATCTATAATTTTTGATTGTTCCATGCTATTATATTATCTATCTTGGATGTTTTCTGGGCTTTACTATGCACATTTATATTATTTTTGGGACTAACCTATTAACCCAGAGCCCAGTGCCAGTTCATGTTTTTCCCTTGTTTCAGTGTTTCGAAGAAAAGGGATATCAAACGGAGTCAAAACGGAACGAAACCTTCTGGAGAAGTTATTTTTGGAAGGAAAGCTACCCGAAAGACTTGGAGTGCACGTCAGGAAAGAAACGAGGGAGCCACGAGGTAGGGGGGGCGCCCACCCCCCTAGGGCACGCCCTCCACCCTCGTGGGCCCCTCGTGGCTCCCCTGACGTACTTATTCCGCCTATATATATCCATATACCCTGAAAACTTCGGGGAACAGAATAGATCTGGAGCTCCGCCACCGCAAGCCTCTGTAGCCACCAAAAGTCAATCGGGACCCTGTTCCGACACCCTGCCGAAGGGGGGAACCCTCACCGGTGGCCATCTTCATAATCCCGGCGCTCTCCATGACGAGGAGGGAGTAGTTGGCTGAGGGTATGTACCAGTAGCTATGTGTTTGATCTCTCTCTCTCTCTCTCTCTCTCGTGTTCTTGATTTGGCACGATCTTGATGTATCCTGAGCTTTGCTATTATAGTTGGATCTTATGATGTTTCTCCCCCTCTACTCTCTTGTAATGGATTGAGTTTTCCCTTTGAAGTTATCTTATCGGATTGAGTCTTTAATGATTTGAGAACACTTGATGTATGTCTTGCGTGGGATAACCGTGGTGACAATGGGTTATTCTATTGATTCACTTGATGTATGTTTTGGTGATCAACTTGAGGGTTCCGCCCATGAACCTATCCATAGGGGTTGGCACACATTTTCGTCTTGATTCTCCTGTAGAAACTTTGGGGCACTCTTTGAAGTACTTTGTGTTGGTTGAATAGATGAATCTGAGATGTGATGCATATCGTATAATCATACCCACGGATACTTGAGGTGACATTGGAGTATCTAGGTGACATTAGGGTTTTGGTTGATGTGTGTCTTAAGGTTTTATTCTAGTATGAACTCCAGGGCTGTTTGTGACACTTATAGGAATAGCCCAACAGATTGATTGGAAAGAATAACTTTGAGGTGGTTCCGTACCCTACCATAATCTCTTCATTTGTTCTCCGCTATTAGTGACTTTGGAGTGACTCTTTGTTTCATGTTGAGGGATATTTATATGATCCAATTATGTTATTATTGTTGAGAGAACTTGCACTAGTGAAAGTATGAACCCTAGGCCTTGTTTCCTAGCATTGCAATACCGTTTATGCTCACTTTTATCACTTGTTACCTTGCTGTTTTTATATTTTCAGATTACAAAAACCTATATCTACCATCCATATTGCACTTGTATCACCATCTCTTCGCCCAACTAGTGCACCTATACAATTTACCATTGTATTGGGTGTGTTGGGGACACAAGAGACTCTTTGTTATTTGGTTGCAGGGTTGTTTGAGAGAGACCATCTTCATCCTACGCCTCCCACGGATTGATAAACCTTAGGTCATCCACTTGAGGGAAATTTGCTACTGTCCTACAAACCTCTGCACTTGGAGGACCAACAACATCTACAAGAAGAAGGTTGCGTAGTAGACATCAAGTACTAAGTACTCACTCATTACATGTCATCCCAGTCTTGGTACTCTTGTGGTTTTCTGAACTTGATTTATTTAGAGTGTTCTTGTGTTATCTAACCTTGTTTTCTCAAGCTCATCTCTTCCAAATCCAGCTCAAGACCACAAGGTAAGTATAGCATCACACTCATGTGCATGATGATCTCTTGCTGCTGCACATATTGTTTGCAAGAAGGATTCATGAACATGTAAGTATACCTATTCTATCTACAACATTTGCTTTGATGCATATATCTAAGATACATATAACTCATTGCTTGCTCTGACATGCCTATGCATTCACGTGTTCTTATATTCCATCTTTACATGATTGCCTACATGTAGGGGGAGCCTATGCATGTTACATGTCCTTCCAAAGCTTTACTTGTTACTCTTCATATCTTTATGTAAGAGCTTTGATGTATGTTGTCATCAATTACCAAAAAGGGGGAGATTGAAAGCACAAGTGCTCCCTGGGTGATTTTGGTAATCAATGACAACATATCTCTTGTTGGACTAATACTATTATCTAGTATATTTCAGATAAGTTCAACAATGGCATGGCAAGGACAAGAGGATGTGGAACCTCTTCAAAATGCTAAGGACAAAGATTTGCAAAGGCTCAAGACTCTTCATTTTCATTTTAGTGATCCAAGATCACATCGAGTCCATATGAAAGCCAATACCATTAATAGGGGATGAGGTGTTGCTTAATGGTCTACTTGCTCAGAGTGCTTAGTGATATTGCTCCAAAACCCTCAACCACTTTCTCATTTCCACATATGCCCAAACCTAAAGTCAAACTCAGCCCCACCGATTTGATCCATCTGGCGCCACCGAGTTCTGTTGACATAGCCACTGCCAGAAACCCTAGTCAATTCAGTCTCACCGATACGGCTCTCGGTCTCACCGAGATGGCTTTGCAAACTCTCTGTTTCCCTTCGTAACATTTCGGTCTCACCGAAATGAGATCGGTCCCACTGAGTTCGCATTGCAAACTCTATGTTTCCCTTTCGTAACGCTTCAGTCTCACCGAAAGGAGCGATCCGTCCCACTGAGTTTGCTTGACCAACTCTCTATTTGATCATTGTTGAAATCGGTCTCACCGAGATGAGGTTTTGCCCTAGCCCTAGCACATCGGTCCCACCGAGATTCCCAACATTCACATTTTGAACTGAATCGGTCTCACCGAGTTCTTCTATTCGGTTTGACCGAGTTGGGTCAAATGTGTGTAACGGTTGGATCTTCTGTGGAGGCTATATATACCCCTCCACCCCCTTCTCCATTTGAGGGAGTCTGAGAGAGAACCACCTACTCATGTGTTGAGACCAATACATTCCAATCCAACCACAAGAATCTTGATCTCTAACCTTCCCCAAGTTGCTTTCTACTCAAATCATCTTTCCACCATAGCCAAATTTGTGAGAGAGAGTTGAGTGTTGGGGAGACTATCACTTGAAGCACAAGAGCAAGGAGTTCATCATCAACACACCATCTATTACCTTTTGGAGAGTGGTGTCTCCTAGATTGGTTAGGTGTCACTTGGGAACCTCCATCAAGATTGTGTAGTTGAACCAAGGAGTTTGTAAGGGCAAGGAGATCGCCTACTTCGTGAAGATCTACCCAAGTGAGGCAAGTCCTTCATGGGCGATGGCCATGATGGGATATTCAAGGTTGCTTCTTAGTGGACCCTTCGTGGGTGGAGCCCTCCGTGGACTCGCGCAACCGCTACCCTTCATGGGTTGAAGTCTCCACCAACGTGGATGTACGATAGCACCACCTACCGGAACTACACCAAAAATCTCTGTGTATTCATTGCATTTGCACACTCCAATCCCATCCCTTTACTTTCTTGCAACTAGCATGCTTTACTCTCTCCGCTGCTTATACTCTTGCCATGCTTGCTTGAAATGTATTGTGAATGCTTAAACTTGTGCTAAAACTCGACCTCAACTTGAAGAACTTAAAAAACTGCTACTTTTCCTTGTTGAGGGTCTAATCACCCCCCTCTAGACACCTCTTCTCGATCCTTTCACAAGTATGATCCAACTCAATTGGACAAGATTTTGGATAAACCATGTGCCATCCACGGCAGTCCCTACAAGCTAGCCACACATACCAACCGAAATTGCTGGGTCATCAAGCAGGCCGGAAAGATTGCGACCGACAACCAAGGGAAAGTTCAACCTCGTAATGAGGATTGAGACCACCAAGGGTCGAGTGATTCCAGCCAAAAGCAGTTCCCTCCTGAGGTCAAGGACGTGAATATGATATATGTCAGACACGTCACCAGAAGGGAGAGGAAGCACGCGCTCCGTGATGTGTACACTGTGGAGCCCTCTACACTGAATTATAATTCATGGTCGAAAATCCTATCTTTGACCAATGAGACCACCT